>CANNZV010001098.1:0-207403 GCA_947561585.1 Caprella mutica
TACCCCATACAGACCAACACTACCCTAAAATATGGTGACAGAGTCGTGAGTAAAGCAAATATTGTTTAGTATTATTTTATTGCAGTAAATAGAGAGTAAGGTAAGTAAAATCTATCCTAATAAAACCTGTAGTGTGTTTATTTATTTACTAGTGTATTTTCCCGTTAAAAATAACGGGTCATCATCAATACCAATTTATTACCCGTTATTAGGTTACTTTTAATGAATTGAATTAAAATAAAATTTTCTGCATAGTCTAATTTATTTTATAGATAAAATACATTTAAAAATTGAATAAAAACATGAAGAATGTAACTATGATACGCACGGGAATATATTGACTTGATATTTAAATTCCCCTGTTTTTATTCAATTTTTAAATGTATTTTATCTATAAAATAAATTAGACTATGCAGAAAATTTTATTTTAATTCAATTCATTAAAAGTAACCTAATAACGGGTAATAAATTGGTATTGATGATGACCCGTTATTTTTAACGGGAAAATACACTAGTAAATAAATAAACACACTACAGGTTTTATTAGGATAGATTTTACTTACCTTACTCTCTATTTACTGCAATAAAATAAACACTACATTATATTTATTTTGTATTTTTGTACAGTTTATTAATTTCACATTTCCAAAAGAAACTTTACTAATTGTAATGTTTGTAGATATTTTATAATTGGTCTGGGTACACGATGACAAATTTGTGAGATTTGTAAATGATAGGAAATTAGAAAACTACAATTTGACTATTTGAGTAATTAGCATCATACGGAGACTCTTTTCTCTGATAGTACATATTCTAGTATATATGTTTAGAGTACGGTTACTATGGATGCGTATTGAAGAGATTTTTCGCACTGACGACTTCAGATGAAAACAAATTCGTACTTTCCAATGGGAGTGGTTACAGTGGCAGAGAAACAAGTTTGATTTTTTCATGCGACTAGCGACAGTTTCGGTAATTTTTGTGTTTAATTCTCTTACTTTCGATTGCTGTTACTGTTTACCCATGTGTTCTGGAAATATATTATTTGGTACTATCAGCAATAATAAAAAATTATTTATAATATATATTTGTTTATATTAAGGCTTGAATTTTTTGTTACTCTGTACAATTTTTTTTCAATAAAATTGAATATCCTTGAATAGTTATATAAAAAATATTCTCATTATTTTTCCATTTAGTTATTTCAAAAATTTTGCAGTGAAAATAATAAGCCAAGTAACGCCGCGTAAATTATTTCAGAGGCACACAGGTAGGTGTTTAATTTCTCCCGAACATTACCTCGAAAAACATAGTTTAGACCCCAATATTAATTGGCAGAAACACACTGACGATAGAAAATGCGTACAGTGTAACCACTTGCACTGACGATGAGTTATGACGATATCGTCAGTGCGAAAAATCACTCGAATTCGCATCCGTAGTAACAGTAGCCTTAGATTCCTTATGTGAGTTAAATACAATTCATCATACATCATCTAAGTACCATTTACTGATATAATAGTGAAGCAGACACTCACAGTACTAGCGAAGTGACTTTTAGAAAATACTTACTGACCTAACATGATGTTCTTATGCCTATTTCACACGGTGCTTTCTTTTTTCAACAAATTGCTGCATGAAGAAACGCCCAATCTAAGTGTAGATACGTTTGTACATACGGTGCCTTATTCAGTCGTAGCGTTTTTTCATGCATCATTTTATTTGCTGCAGCATGAAAAAAAACGCCCGTGCGAACGGGGTCTATACACCAACTTTCCGATTACTGCTGCATTACACTATTTATACCTTCTACATCTCTACAGTGCTTAATTTCTTAAGAGTCCTCTAAAATAACATTTATTTACTTTTAAATATCTGTAAAAGTGTTAAAAGAATTGTTTTTCCCCAGGCTGCCAGATGTACGATGGTGAGCAACAGAGACACAGTCACTAGGATTGGGTGAGTTATTTATTACACTATTATTAGTTTAAAGTTATCTTACTATTAAATTATTATTTTTCGATCAAAACAATTGTTTAAACTACTTATTTTTTAACTGTTAATTTTTTTTTAATGTTTGACTTTTCTTAAACTTTCGATTTTTTTTCATCTAACTAAATTATATTTCACTTCTTACTAAATTTTTGTTCTATCATTATTCAATTTTTTTTTTTTTTTTTTTAAATTTATTATTCAATTTTTATTTTATTTTTTGTTCTAAGTCACACGAGCGCAGAAGAGATGTGTAATTTTTACCTGATGTACTACACCGTCGGTCCCCCCCTCGAGGAGAAAGTGTGCTGGTCCATTGGACCCCCTTTCTACTACTGGAGCAGAACTCTACGGAACATACCCACCAAAGAAGCTTCCACCTTACCACTGGGGGAAACAGCCCAGGAAATGGGTCTAGAACCTCATCTGATGATGGGATAGACCCAGTTCTAAAATTCGGTCTTGGAAAATTCGGTCTTGGTAAATTCGGTCTTGGAAAATTCGGTATCGTTTTTTGATGGTTTTATTGAAGAACAATAATAGAAAAAGTTGAAATTATGAGTACTAAAATGTGTAGTTTATTTATTAAAAGCGCGTAACATCATTAACAGTTGTAAAATGATACGTAACATTAGTAATTTTGACATTTTGAGCGGAAAGAGCGGTCTCGGGTATATTTAAAACTTATCAGTTAGAATCTAAATGCATCGAGGGCGTGTCGCTCCCGAACCGCCCTTGCCAGGTCATTAAACAATGATGAAGTGTGCAGTACAACAAACTAGCGGATACAGCAAACTACATAACGGTTATTCATGTTGAGAGACTCATATCATTCCGAGATTGAAATTTCAGAGACCGAATTTTCCAGACCGAATTTTCGGCCACCGGTAGACCCACATCTGATGATGGGCTAGAGTGGACTACCCCCATCTATTTCACTGCAATTCTAAAACATTTTTTGTTTTTATTCACATTAATATTTCACCTCAATATTCCATATTCTAATATTCACTTTAATACTCCCTCTATATCGTTAATTAATTTATAATAATGAGTCACACTATATAATTTCTTTTAAATCATTTATTAGTTATTTATTGATCTCAATGTTTAAATGAATTAAGCTGTTCAATTTTAAATATTATTTATTGAATTGGGTATTATTTCATTTACTTGGTTTTATTACAAGTATTTTGGTGCAAGTTATTTGTTATTGTTTTCATTGTTTTTGTTATATTTGTTATTTATTTATTCTAATGAAATTCATAGCATCAAATTTTGTTTTATTTTTCAATTAATTTTCTCTGTTCCGTTTTCAATTTTTTAAGGTGAGTCTTTTACCAACCTTAAATAAGTATATTTTGTATATTTCATTTTTCTCTTGTTTGTACTGTAGAAATCCTTTATAGTGGAATCCTGTATAGTGAAAGGAGTATCAACTGTAAGGAAGTAGCCTCTATAGTGAACAAATTTTCTTTAGTCTGCCATGATTGGCCAACAGTTTTAGAAAATAATGGCAAACTAAACTAAATTTGTTCACTATAGAGGCTACTTCCTTAATCAGGACACTAAATTCACTATAGAGTATTTCACTATAGAGGATTTCTCCTATATTCTTCTGTGTGTCCAGAAGAATCATCAAGTGTGCAGTACAACAAACTAGCGGATACAGAAAACTACATAACGGTCATTATTTTCCGCAGTGACGTCGGCACAGACGAGATGTGTAACTTCTACCTGATGTACTACGTCCAAGGTACAGACCCTATGACTGAGAGCACCTGCTTCAGTCCCGGGCCACCTGTCTACAGGTGGGAGTACCATTTCAACACCATCCCCAGGTACGCGTCCTACATCCTACCGGAGGATAGGGCCCCACCCGGACAACATACCATGCACCACGGCTAGAGTGATTTATAGGTCCTCTCCATACACTGAGAGAAAAATACGAGTCAAATTGACTCAAAATTTGTGTTTTCAGTTTGTCGCAAAACTGACTCAAAAATGTGAGTCAATTGGAAAAAACAAGAGTCATATTGACTCCTGATTCATAGTCAGATTGACTCAGGTAGAGTCAATCAAGAGGAAAGACTCCAATTTGGAGTTTTACCAGCCTTGACTCAAGCGATGAGTCAGGTAGACTCGCAATTTTTCCTCAGTGTGATATTATAGCAAGCCCCGGAAAATAAGTGAAAATACCCAAAAATAATAATATTTTTCCTTGGAGGGGACTTTTATAATAAAGTTATATTTATTTTTCTAAATCACATATTTATTGAGACAAAAAAGAGAGATATTCTATTTAGTAACTGTGATGGGTATTACATAAATACCTTATTGAAATCAGCTGGCTATTTTAAAAAGCTAATAAAGAATATCTATGTTCAGATATAAAAATAGTATTGACTGTAGATGTGAAACTTAATTTAGAAATTGGCTCTACGAATTTAAAAAGAATATTCCTTTGGTATTGATTTTTCAATCTACTACTTTAAGATGTATAACTGTTCCCTATTTTATAATATGCAAGCCATATGATCTCAAAGTTATTTACTGAATAAAGCTTTAATTCGAACTGAATATATAGATTATTTATTTTTTATATGTGCATGGTTGTAGTGAAGTATGTATAACATGAAATATATATATATTTAGATTTAGATCTATTTTCCTCTTCCATCTGTGAGAGCTATCACCTCTTCATTTTCCTCTTCCATCCATGAGTGCAGCCACCGGTGCTTGTGTCCCTTTTCGCCACATTCCTTGGTAAGTGACTGTATTCACGGAGTAGCTTTTCTGCATCCATGAGCATTGTACCGACGTGGTGGTAGGTGACTTTGTTCATGAAGCCACTTTCCTTTCTGACTGCTTCTTCTAGTCCCTTGTACCTAATTTCCTTTTGACGTCAGTGATATGGCCTTTGGTTCCGAAGCAGACGTTACACCTTCATTTCTCTACTTTACCATATACTAATGTATCTCTCTATGGTTGTGATATTTGTGCATATTCGGATAGGGTTAGTTACAAGTTATCGGACGGTTCCACATGTTCGATCATATAAAAAAAATAAACATTGTGGGCAAAGTTACTCGAGCGTTTATGTACAGCGTTTTTACAGCGTTTATGTACAGCGTTTTTACAGCGTTTTTGTACAGCGTTTTTACAGCGTTTCTTACTCTGTGAAAATTATTGTTAAACCCATTTCATATGTATCCATGATACGCGACGCTTTTGAAGCGTTGAAAACGCTGTAAAAACGATCGTGTGATATGGCCTCGTCATTTTAATTGGTATCCATGATACCTGCAGGTATCATTGATACCAATTAGTAAAATGTACATTTGTTATATGGTAGAAGATGTAGAACAGTTGTCTAAGCAGTAACTTGCCCCCTCTATATTTATCCTCAGTGTTATTAATTAGATGATATTTATTAGTGTTCAAATGAGGTGGAAAATATAATAGTCATTTAATTATTTTCCTTAAATTGAAATTACGATTTTCATTACATTTACATTGTGTTTTTATTATTATTTCTATCACTTGAAATGAAATTATTTATTTTGGATAAAGTAGCTGGTTCCTAGTAATAAATAATTACTATTACTATCCAATATATTAAATTCAATATTTTAGAGTATGATAAAAGTGGTTTTATTTGAAGACACTAGTTTATTGTATTTAATGTTATGCATACTATTTTGTTGAATGGTAATAATGATAATTGTGATATGTTTTTTACATGATTTCTCCATATTAATTAAAATTGGTTTGGAACTTACTATGTTATTTCATTAAAAATCACAAAAAACGTTATTTAGAAAGTACAAAAATATATTGTATGTGTAATATAAAAAATGTTAAGAATTTTATTGTAGTTTTATAATTATCTAAAATTATTTACAAGACTTTATTTTAATTAGATAAATAATGGTTTTACAATCCATTTTATTTGAATTTATTTTAATAAAAAGTAATTAATTATTTAATTTTAATTATACTAATACAAAGGATAATTAATAGTAACTCATTAAAGTTAAATATTTATTTCTAATATATTAACAAAATAAAATAATTAATATTGCACTCTTAAATAAGGAATATACAAATAAAAAAATAAACATTAATTATAAATAAAAAAATAACATTAATTACAAATAATAACTACAATATCATTAATTACAAATAAAAACTGCTATAACATTATAAATAATAACTACAATAATATTAACCAAACAATCCACAATTTAAATTAAAGTATACAATATTAAAAAAGATAATATACAATTATCTACAATATAAAACAGTAAAACTAATATCACATCACAGGCAAAATAGGAGAACACGCATGATTATGGGGGGCAAAATCATCTATGATTATAGGAGGCACTTCTTTCCCACCATAACTTCTCTCAATTTTCTATGGCCCCACCATAACTTTCTCATGTATGATCATCGAAGATATTCTCTCTTCCTATCGAATCACTGTATATCATTTCTCTCATCTATGATCATAGAAGAATTCACTACTCGGTTCTCCTAAAATCTTACAAGACGCACAAGGCCATTATTTCAATTTACTAAAATAGGCTCAATCTACTAAATTTTTTAGCCATTCAGACAATTATTTAGATTGGTATCCATGATACCACTTAACTATTGTGTTACGTAGCGTGGATACCTTTCAAAAATACCGTAAATTTGACTACATTTTCAAGCAAACGAATAGTACCTATGGAAAGTACCATTAAAAGTAAAGAAGTACCACTATAAGTATACACGTACCATTATAAGTATTATCTATCGCTAAATCACTTCGTAACATCGGAACAGGTGGAACACTTTTACGGAACACTTTTCCAAATAACGGAGCAGTTAGATGAACAGTTGTAAAGTGTTTGCAGTGTTAAGAAGGTTAGGGCAGTGTACCTAATTTATCTATTAGGTACCTAATGTATCCATTAGATACCTAATGTACCTAATGTATTCATTAGGTATCTAATGTACCTAACTGCTCTGACCATTAAACTGTACGGATAAATAGACGTGATGTTCAAAGATGTTCAATATCACGCATTGCATTCGTGGTTAAATCAAAGACATTATAGGTACCATAATAAGATACACAACTGTCGCAAATTCTTAGTTTCAAAACTGTTTTTGCTGCCATCTAGGTTCGATAGCGGTAAATAGAGTTGAAACATAGTAAGGACAATGGAGGTATGTTGTGTTTTTGACACTATAAAATCATTTTTAAGACAAGTGTTGATCGTAAAATTATAAAAGCTGTTTATAATTTGATAAAATAAAAAATATCTGCAGTTGGAGAGACGAAGATATGGTGGTATACAGGGTGTTCAATTTTAGATCCGACAAAATTTGCCTGCTTTCACAAAAAAAAAAGTTTTATCAGAGTCAAGAAAATGACTAAGAAATGTTTCGTTATCGAGATGTTATATCCTGATTCTAGGGTCATTTTCATTTTGGAATTCTGTGCAGACTATCAAATTTTGAAAGATTTGAAATGAAACATCCTGCAAACAGTGTATAGTTGAGTGATGACTAGAGTTGTGACAATATGCTTTTAAAATCATAGATCCTGAAAATATTGTAGACGGATTGAATTAAAGAGTATTCAATCGTTCTACACCAGCGGTATATAGTATTCGATACCATTTCATTTCGTCTATGATATTCCTAAGATCTAAGATTTATGTGCATATTGTCACAACCCCAGTGATGACAGAGAATAGAGATGAGATGGTAGATACACATTGAAGAGAGGTGAGCGAGTTCACCTTTCCGTCGATTAGTGTTTCAGATAAATAATTAAGGGCATTCACTCTAGAGAAAGAAAATGCCATTAGTGTGATAGGTGACATTCATTTTCAAAAGTAATTAGTCTGGTAACTGCCTTTCTTAAGGACCGTACACACGTAGGGTTTTTTATCTTTCTACAAGACTTTTTGCTAAGCTCCTCCTACTTTTTTCACGACACTTTTGAATCATATAATTATTATTTATTTTAGTTGGTATCCATGATATCTGCAGGTATCATGGATACCAACTAAAATAAATAATAAATATATTGTTTTTTTCTTATATTCTCGTGGTAAAAGTAGGAGGAGCTTAGCAAAAAGTCTGGTGGAAAGACTTTAAAAACCCTACGTGTGTACCCCCCTTTACAGTCATTTCTCTGAAAGAAGTAATCTACTTGCACTCATATGCAGATAGCCCACTAATCATTTATTACAGAAATTCTCTTCCCTTCACTTCTTTTCAAAATTCTACCGAATTTAGAGAAGTAAGTAAGTAAAAATTATTTTTATCGGTTTAAGTATTTAACATTATCATGATTCATTCAAGCTAATATTTTAATAGGAACTTACTTTTCGTCACAATAAATAAGACAATAATCAGCTACAGGACCATAAATCACAAGTGGTCTATGTGTTTTTTCAAATAGATCATTAATGATTTATACCCTTTAAAATAATAGCATAGACAATATTCATACATTATATATTTTCACTGGTCTGGGATATTCTTTCGATTCTGTTTGGGTAGAAATGGCGGCAGGAGGTACCTAGGTAGTTGTGGACTTGAACCTGCTGATCCGGACACTAAGGATGATGTACGAAGACCCATTGGTCCACTAGAGGAATGTTTCGACGCTCTTTGTACTCGAACATTCGTCTTTACTGACAACTCGGCCAAAGAGGGGAAGAAATCATCATCCTGTTTCAGAAGAGTTAAAGAACTTCGAGTTGTTTTCTCGACGGAATTCACACGGCTTTCGTCAGGGGAATGGAAGGATCCTCGATATTGTGACGAACGGAAATCCTTAAAAGTTGATTTGATTGTAGAAGTTTCGAAGTTGAAGGTCTGTTGCTGGTGTGAAGGGAATGTCGTGTCGAAAGGCGGCAAGTTCACATGGGAAGTTCTTTTAGCAGGCATTGTGATGATGGAGGGTAGTGTTGGGTGGGCAAATTTAAAGTTTTCTATATTCTGTCCAATTTTCTGGACAGATTTACCGTCAGATTCTTTCGTTCTTTCAGAAGATTGAAATTCGCTGAATTTATTGACACTACTTTGAGTATTTGGAGCAAATACTTCCAAGTGGCTGCCATCTTTAGAGCCTAGGGGTAGAATTCTGATGTTCGGCAGGTCTGTTGATTTCAAAAGAAATCGGTCACTGTCAATCAATGAGTCTATTCCAGTTCTGGATGCATTCCTATCTGCTTTGATTCCTGTAGCTATATCGCATAGCCATCTGTGGAATGGGTGATTGCATTTGTCTGATTTCATAGATTTTTTTGGAGTAGGTTTGCTCTTAGGTGCTACCTTGTGGACAATTGGCTGATTGAAGTCTGGTCTAGGACGGTCGATAGATTTACCTTTTAGTAATGGTGGATTACTTTTTCGACATAAATACGAATGGAATGGATGATCACAAGGATCTTTGGGCTTCTTAGCTGTACTTATTTTCTTTGGGATATCATTTTGTAAGTTTTTTCCAATCTTAGGGCTTTCATTCGAAGTACTCTTTTGGATAGGCTTTGGTGAAACTGGTTTTTGAGTTGGGGGTTGAGGCTGTTCTACTTTTGGTATGGGGTTAACAGGTTCTTTTTTAGTGAAGGGTTGGGTTAGTCTCCTGTGATTTGGTTTACAAAGCCACGAATGAAAGGCGTGAAAACATGGATCAGTGTGATCCCAGTCTGGATTACTTGATACTGGAGGAACTGATTGACTTTTTTGTATTTTTGGATGAGGATTGTTGATTCTTGGAGGAGGGTCGTTATTGGAATTGATTTTTTGTTCTCTTGGAGGCTTAGATACCAAATTCTTTGCTAGTTTTGGTGCCTGTGGCGTAGTTGACTTTAACTTACTAGGTTTCGTAACTGGTGCTGACGTCGTAAGGGTTGGTTTCTCATATTCAGGAGTTGTTTCAGGAATAACCGTCTTGGCAACTTTAGAAGATAATTTAGTTCTTATAGGCCATTCGCATAACCAAGCATGAAAGGCATGAGAACATTTTTGGTAAGATTTTACAACAGTGGGAGGATTTTGTAACAAAGTTTTAGGTAGCTTTGGAGCCGTAGTTGTTCGATCAAATTCCTTCTTAGGTCTTGTAGTCGTTTTTATAATTGGTTTCTGAATGGTTGGAGGAATTTGTCTGAATTCTTTCACATTATTGTCATTACTAGACTTTTGAACCACCCTGACTGTTTCCTCCCTAGGTCTACTTAAAATTGCAGGCCTAGATGTGGGACATTGCCACGCATGGAAAGCATGATTACATTTTTTGTATTTCTTAGATACCTCATTAACTATGGGTTCGTTACTTGTGACAGTTGTAGAAGTTGTGAAAGGACCAAATGGAGTGTTCAAAAACGTAGATTTGGAAGGCGATCTGATAGATTCAGGTTTCGATGAAGGTTTTGGATTAGGTTTAGGATTAGGTTTAGGATTGGGTTTAGGATTAGTTTTAGGATTAGGTTTAGATGAAGGTTTAGGAATAGGTTTAGGATTGAGTTTTTTTGTCATAGGAGGAATTGGGCTTAAGTTACGTGGAATGGGTGGGGACACTTTGTATTTTGTTTCTTCGAATGAAGGAGATATGGAATTAATTCTAGGATTGGGTGTAGTGATGACATTTAAGATTGAAGGGTTAAAAGGGTTTGAGTTACTTGTATTTGGGAAGTTATTGATTGATTTTGGTCTATTGAATTGTGTTGATGGGTTGATAGGGTTTGAATTTTCAGATTTAGGTAGACTGTATAGAGTTGGAGGAGAAGAAGGTTTTGAATTTTCAGATTTAGGTAGACTGAATAGAGATGAAGGAATAGAAGGTTTTAAATTTTCAGATTTAGGTAGACTGTATAGAGTTGGAGGGGGAGGAATTTTTGAATTTTCAAATTTAGGAAGATTGTATAAAGTTGGTGGGAGAAAAGGTTTTGAATTTTCAGACGTAGGAATACTGTGTAAGCTTGGTAGAGGAGAAGGTGTAGAATTTTCAGATTTAGGTAGACTGTATAGAGATGGAGGGGGAGAAGGATTTGAATTTTCAGATTTAGGAAGATTGTATGGAATTGGAGGACTAGAAGATTTAGAATTTTCAGAATTAGGGAGACTGAATAGAGTTGGAGGGTGAGAAGGATTCGATTTTTCAGATTTATGTTGACTGTAGAGAATTGGAGTGGGAAAAGGTTTTGAATTTTCAGATTCAGGTAGACTGTATAGAGCTGGAAGGGGAGAAGGTTTTGAATTTTCAGATTTAGGTAGACTGTATAGAGCTGGAAGGGGAGGAGGTTTTGAATTTTCAGATTTAGGTAGACTGTATAGAGCTGGAAGGGGAGGAGGTTTTGAATTTTCAGATTTAGGTAGACTGTATAGAGCTGGAAGGGGAGGAGGTTTTGAATTTTCAGATTTAGGTAGACTGTATAGAGCTGGAAGGGGAGGAGGTTTTGAATTTTCAGATTTAGGTAGACTGTATAGGGCTGGAAGGGGAGGAGGTTTTGAATTTTCAGATTTAGGTAGACTATATAGGGCTGGAGGGGGAGGAGGTTTTGAATTTTCAGATTTAGGTAAACTGTAAAGAGTTGGAGGGGGAGGAGGTTTTGAATTTTCAGATTTAGGTAAACTGTAAAGAGTTGGAGGGGGAGTAAATTTTGAAATTTCCGATTTAGGTAGATTGAATAAAATTGGAGGACTAGAAGGTTTTGAATTTTCAGATTTAGGAAGATTGTATAAAGTCGGGGGGCTAAAAGATTTTGAATCTTCGTTAGGGTTTGAATATACGGATTTGGGTATTGATTTAGGTAGACTGTATAGAGTTGGAGGATTAATGGGGGTTGGGTTTTTATTAGAATTGGAATTTACAGATTTAGGTTGATTGAATTGGGTTGCAGAGTTAAAAGAGTTAAAGTTTATATTTGTGTTGGCATGAATAGCTTTTGGTCTTTTTCTTTGTGAATTACACATCCATGAATGGAAAGGATGACTGCACATATTGTAAATATTAGAGCTTTTGTATGCTTCTGCTTCTTCAGAGTTAGATGAATGAATTTGTTCAAAAGAATTAGATTTTGGTGTAGATAGTTTTCTTGGAGGTGATATATTTATAATTTGATCATACTGTTTATTAAAATCAGCTGATTGATTTGTAACAAGCTGATCTTTACACCGCCCATGTTCATCTATGTTTGGACACTGTCTGATGCTGTGTCGATCTTTGGGGTTATTATTATCGAAAGACTGAATTTGTAAATTTATTGGTCTAAGGCTGTGTAGGTCTATCGATATACCTGCCAATTTTAGAATGTTAGGAATGTTGTTCGAACCACCTACGGAAAATTGATCTCCATTTTGATTTGCTCTATAATTTTCATAGTGAGAGATACTTGGAGTACTAAAACTCCTATCAAATTTCTGATGAGTTGATGAACTACCTAGATGTGTCATGAATATCAACTCAGCTGGTTGAATGGTAGGAAGACGTCTGTTGTCTTGACGTTTTATTGGTGAGTTTGAAGTTTGACGTGGGCCTACGTTGAAGGAACTGGTTAAAGGTAACTTGGACACGATGGCATGTGGGAAGCTATTTAGATAGTTACCTTTTATCTGACTATTTGGGTTATTAACATGATCAGCTTGTCTTTGGTCAACTTGGTCATGATATCTTTGGTCAACTTGACCATAACTTGGTGAGGCATTTCTGTTTCTTCTCACTTTTGGAATGTTGAACTCGTTTTTGATTTGGGTTTGATGTCGCTGATAAATATTAGGTACTCGGTTGTAGGGCTGTACTGTTTCGTATCTTGCAGAGGGATGTGCGATGTGAAGGAAACTGGAAAGTAGAACAGCTACCGCCTGAAAAGAAAAGGAAAACAAATGATTACTCAGTTGAAAACAGTGAAGAGTTAACGCTACACGACCAAGTGCCTGAGAGAAATCTATGTTCCGATTGGAATATAGATTCACACTTTTAAAACTTGATCTTGACTTGATGAGAATCTAGACTTTAATTGTTTAAGACGTATTTATGGGAAAATAATGAAAATAATTTGCAACATGATTTGTGATTATTTACTTTTATATCATTTAATTATCATGTAGAAATCTGAAGCTCGGGGTGAAACACATGCTCTGTTACTCACATTTTGATTCACACCAAAACAAGTTAATTTTCCGGTAAGTGATGTTTGTAGTGTGACGCAAAATGTGACACATCAGCGGTTGTACTTCACCCGGGCTCCAGAGGCCCACTTATTAAAATGATATAAAACTAAAAAGATCAAAAAGTGTTTCATTATGTTCATTGATATTTGTATGATACTTAAATACCTCATAGACAATTAAAGTCAAAAGTTTCAGCAATGCAGGTCAATTAGATTTTGAATTATACATCAATATTTCAAACTGGACCGGGCATCACAGGCCCGTTGGTCGTTCCATGGCAAAGCTATAAATTACCATGGGTATAATTAGCGAAATTATATATTACAATAACATTTTCTATCAACCGTCATCATTAATTTATAATTTTTGTTATTATTTTTCCCACATTCTGAATTTCCTGTTAATTTTAATTCCTTCAACTTGAAAAAAATTTGAACGAATTTTTCTCATTGAATATTCGTGATGAAATGTTTGGGAACATTCCATTTACATCATATAGTCATTTGTGCTGAGTCATGGTCCATAAAGGACCATTATTGTACTAAAACCAGGCCCATTTATTTCGCCACATTCTCGGAATAAAAATAGAAAGGTTGGTAGAAAGGCTTTAGAGAATTACCTGCTATTCTATACCTGTGACTTTACGAAATAAGAACAACATTTAATATATGTTTATAGAATGAAACATATAGCTATTAAAAAATGTATATCTATAAAATAATTTGTTAGTGATATGTTACATGAATAGAGTTTAATTTAGCTCAAGTTAATTTTACTTAATAATATTTAACAATCTCGGCCATACATTCGATCATAGAACAGGTATACAAAAATGATGACTATTGCAAAAAAAAAAAAAAAGTAGAATAAAACTGCTCCCTCACTCAAAACTTTTATTTACCATTTTATAAAATTTCAGAATTTTTAATTCAACTTCAAAATTACTCAACTAATATTTCGGTATATTAAAGGGACATAACAATATTTAAGGCAGGTTGCCTGCCTAAATAACAATTTGTTGCCCAACTACACATAAAAATATTTATTTACTTTTCAAAAAACGGTTGAAGGTAAAACGATATCAACTTTGTATAAAATACCAACATTTTTTAACTCAAATTTTAGCGGCATTTGGACGGTGTAGTCGTGATTTTCAACAAAATATTAAATGTAGAAATTAGAAACTGAAGAACTGATGTATTCTTTTCTAAATACCAGACTAAAACTTTGCTAATAATTATAATATAGTTCACCTCACTCTGAGTGTTATTTTATAAACTAGTCAACTTTTTAGCCGTGGCATTTGTTAACTCTTATTTTCCGTCTAAACTGGTTTAGACATCAGGTGGTTGAAGCTGCGTCCAAACTATCATTCTTTTCTTGCCAATAACATACATTACGTCTGTCCACAGAATGCTAATTAGTTATTCTCTTTCATGTATAGTTAGCTATGTTTATTTTTAATTACTTTTTTGTATGGTCTCAGAACTTAAGATTATATTTGCATACATTTTAACTCTTATAATCACTTCTTTAATTTATAGATTTATATTCATGTTAACCAGGTATCCAAAAAGGGGCACTAGATATATCACCGTTAATTCTGAACCTTAATTAGAATCTTTCCAATTTGTACGACCACCACCAAATTAAACTTTAATTTATTTTTTCGTATGCATTTTTGTCCACAGAATCCGAAAATCATGACCGTTTTTTGTAGAAACTAATAGTTTTTGAGATATGAGAGTTTGAAGTTATTTCATTCTTATGTATTACTGAAGGATTGAGAACTTAAAACAATCGTTTTAACCAATTTTGGTCAAAGATAGCCGTAATGTAGTTTGTTGTATCCGCTAGTTTGTTGTACTGCTCACTTCATGGTTGATTAATGACCTGGCAGGGGGGGGGGGATGGGGTGCAGCACCCCTCATTACACATATATCAGTATTGAAGTAATAAATTGAAAATATCACGGAAACAGGAAATATTCGATATATGTATTTCTTGGGGGGGGGGGGGGGGCAGGTCATTAATTATTCATTGAGTGTGCAGTACAACAAACTAGCAGATGCAACAAACTACAAAAAACAGTTATATGTAAAATATCTAAAATGTTTGAGTTTTTTCAAAGTTCTCAATCCTTCAGTAATAGGAAATAAATAACTTTAAACCCTCATATCTCAGAAACTATTAGTTTCTACAAAAGAAAAACGTTTATGATTTTTGTATTCTATGGACAAGAATACATATAAAAGTTGAATTAAATTTGGTGAGGTCGTCAAATGGGAAAGATCCCTTAGTTACAACAGCATCGTTACTTGCAGAGCTAAATTGTTCCCCCTAACGCAATTTACTTCCACTACCCTAAAACAGTGCTTAAACTAAGCAGGGTAATGTACATATTATAATAATAATGATGATGATAATATTTATTGTGTAAAATATAAAATACAAGAAATACAAGCTTATATAATAGTAAAGATACTTTCAGGCAATGAATAATAAAATTAAATGAGTTAAAAATGAGTAATTACATCGTATTCTAAATAATTATTAAACAAATAATTAAGTACCGTACTTAATAGGATAAGGGAGTAATTATGTGCTTTTTCTATTAGCTGCTTAGGCTACTTACTTCCCTACAATATTTTTAGTCTTTATTTTATTGAAGAATTGACCCTTAGTATTATTTATTGCATTAACATTAACATTTTTCCTTTTATTTCCCTATAATTTTGTATATTATTATCTAACTCTTTAAATCTCACCATCCTTTGTGGAGGACATTAGAAAAACATCAAATAATATCTAAATATATTCCGTATAATCATATCCTAGCAATAAGTATACAAAATAAATGTAGGTTATCCCACAAAATTATTATAGATTTTGAACAACTCAAAGTTATTCCCAAAGAACATGAAACTTTATAAAAAAATATAAAGTGATTGTTTTTAAACTTATACCTTCTTAAGATGTTATTTATATTACATTGATCTATAAAAAAACAATTTTGACCTACAAACTGTCTTAGGTGTTAGAGAATTAAATGAGTGACGTCTGTAAAAACTAACCAAAGTTAAAAACACACACTGGTTTAAACTTCAGAGTGCTGGTCATAATATGTGAATGTTTAGGTGGAATTGGGGCCTTCCTATGGAAAATAGTAATTGTGAGTATTTACTTATTCGAATGTTAATTCAGATCAATTTAAGTTTAGTTTTGGTTCATCAGGTTTGTCATAAATTCAAATTTGTTAGTAGATATTTAAAATTATTAATATTTATAATAGGGAATAGTGTATTTTATTCTTTGCAAGAAGTTTTTACTACTATTTTGAATACCCATTCTCCCTAAATATTCAATGATTTACACCAAGGAAAGTAGTTAAATTACGTGAGTATGTACTGTATATTTAATCCCCATGTTCTTTTTCTACCATTTGTAGTTCCTTTAAAAGTCGAATTCTTTTCTCTACTAATTAGCCACTCCTCAATTTCTGTCTCCTTTAAGGGAACCTAACGCATTTTTCGCTAAAAAAAGACCGCCACATTTTGTCGCGCGCAAAAAAAAATAGCCTGGCACGAAATGTTTACTTTGCAGAGAAAATAATCACTCGAAATTATGGTTTAGAGGTTCAAATTCCCCATTAAATGTCAAAGAAAGAAACTCGCTTTCAATTAGTTGGTGGAAGAAATGCAGTTGAGTAGCTAGCGCCATCTTGTGGCTGCATTCTGATGCAGGCTAGCAAATATATTTAAGGCTATCAAATTTATGGGGGAAAAAATTAGTAAATGTCGCTTAAAATATGACCTTCCGCAATATGTGACGGTAATGAAATTATATAGAGTTAAATTGCGACAATTTTATTTGTTATTATATTAAAATACTGTAAAAAGGTTGATGTACAAGTTTTATAAATAAAAAGATCATCTACCTACAACAATAAATGATTGGAAAATACAATAGTAATTTATCATTTAAAACACTTCTATCGTCTTTCGTCGGACATTCTAGAGATAATCCTGAGGCTAATGTCTTTATTATGATATTTTACGATAAAATACCATCACTATTTACCGTAATGGACAACAACAGACGATCTGCCGATAGTGAATTTACCGACTGTGTAACAAATGTAGGTTATATTTACCAGCATGTTATAATTACTATTTTAACCACATGTCAGTAAATAGAAATACTTTGTAGCTAATTTTAAAACTAATGAAGATGTGAAAACAATTTTTTGTTCATTTCATATATATTTATGGATTGATTAGGGTAAGTTCCTAATTATCGGTCAGTTCTACATTTTCGAACACGTAAGAAAAAACGATATAATAATAAAAGAAATTTAGTTGGTATCCATGATTCCTGCAGGTATCATGGATACCAACTAAATTTCTTTTATTATTATATCGTTTTTTCTTGCGTGTTCGAACATGGGGAACTGACCGATAATTAAGAACTAACCCTACCATTATATAAAACAATTTAATTCACCCTTTCTAAAATACAGTACATAAACATTTTAAAACTTTGGTGCACTGTAAGATGCATAAAAACAGTGAATACTTCACATTCATCTCTACCTTTAAGGTGACACAGCAACACCAAAGGTAAGAAGGTGACACAGCTCTACCAAAGGTAAGAAGGTGACACAGCTCTACCAAAGGTAAGGAGGAGACACAGCTCTACCAAAGGTAAGAAGGTGACACAGCTCTACCAAAGGTAAGAAGGTGACACAGCTCTACCAAAGGTAAGAAGGTGACACAGCTCTACCAAAGGTAAGAAGGTGACACAGCTCTACCAAAGGTAAGGAGGAGACACAGCTCTACCAAAGGTAAGAAGGTGACACAGCTCTACCAAAGGTAAGAAGGTGACACAGCTCTACCAAAGGTAAGAAGGTGACACAGCTCTACCAAAGGTAAGAAGGTGACACAGCTCTACCAAAGGTAAGAAGGTGACACAGCTCTACCAAAGGTAAGAAGGTGACACAGCTCTACCAAAGGTAAGAAGGTGACACAGCTCTACCAAAGGTAAGAAGGTGACACAGCTCCACCAAAGGTAAGAAGGTGAAAAACATTTCGAAGTTTAATATTTTAAAATATATGAACCTTCAATTTTCTCCGAGTTTTATTATTTAATTTAATTATTATTTAGAGATGAGATTAAATTAAAAACAGTGAGTAAAAACTTTTGCGACTTAACCTGTACTTGTGACAAGTAGAGACAGTTATTATAGTACAAGTAGTCACAGTTATTATAGTACAAGTAGTCACAGTTATTATATTACAAGTAGTCACAGTTATTATATTACAAGTAGTCACAAGAAGTCACTCAGGTACCTCATCACGCAATACAAATAATATTCCACTGTTCTGTCGTACCTGTTCACCCCAAACTTGTTTTTGTTACAATAAATTGTAAGTGGGAGAGAAAACTGTTTGGTTTGTTGTGTAGCATTAGTGGAATATTATTTGTATGTTTGGTGGAATATCATTTGTATCTGTAGTGGAATATTATTTGTATGTTCTTGTACAGACGAATTACTTTGCTATTCAGAACTTTTATTATAAAATAATTATCATTTTTTTCTGTAGAGTTTAAGGGATTATCCCAGGCAAGAAGGATTTATTCCCATAATATCCCAGGCAAGAAGGATTTATTCCCATAATATCCCAGGCAGGAAGGATTTATTCCCATAATATCCCAGGCAAGAAGGATTTATTCCCATAATATCCCAGGCAAGAAGGATTTATTCCCATAATATCCCAGGCAGGAAGGATTTATTCCCATAATATCCCAGGCAAGAAGGATTTATTCCCATAATATCCCAGGCAAGAAGGATTTATTCCCATAATATCCCAGGCAAGTATGATTTATTCCCTTAATATCCCAGGCAAGTATGATTTATTCCCATAATATCCCAGGCAAGTATGATTTATTCCCTTAATATCCCAGGCAAGTATGATTTATTCCCATAATATCCCAGGCAAGAAGGATTCATTCCCCTAATATCCCAGGAACAAATCCCTCTTGCCTGGGCCAACAAATCGCTTCATAATGTTACCAATTACCTCTATTTATTTAGTGTAACTACACTTTTTATTTACTCCACCTAATCTCTAAAGAGCAAAGTAAGTTTTTCTTCACTGTACAGCCTGTGTACCGTACACTAACTAAAGGGTGCTGACCTACCTTAACTAGTGTAAAAACAAGTTATATCTACAATCTACATTAATAGCAAGAACCTACTTCAACTGTCTACATGTAGAAATGCGTAGGGTTAATAGGTTTCGATAGAATATATAAATATATTAGATAGAATTGGGTGCTATTGAATAAATAAACATTTAAAAAGTAAATCAGTTGCGTAACAACACCCGCGATAATAAATATCTATATTATTGGGTATTATTTTAATTGGTATCCGCGATACCTGCAGGTATCATGGATACCAATTATAATATTAAATTTTAAATATTATATATCGTTTCTCTTACGTGATCGAAAATATACAACAGTCCAATAACTCGTAACTTACCCTATGTTCATCACAAGATATCATTACAAGGTTCAAATGTATACTTTTTGAACAAATTAAAATAATAAACAAAAGTGTAAGTCTTTTCAACCTCAGTGTTACGAGAAATAATTTAATGTTATTTTTTATCTGCCCTCACGATGTACAATTTCAAAAATAAAGCTTTTTACATCTTTGAATGCCTGTGATATTATTATGTTGCGACATGTGGCAATGAGAGTGTTATTATGTTGCGACATGTTGCAATGAGAGTATTATTATGTTGCTACATGTGGCAATGAGAGTGTTATTATGTTGCGACATGTGGCAATGAGAGTATTATTATGTTGCGACATGTGGCAATGAGGGTATTATAATGTTGCGACATGTGGCAATGAGAGTGTTATTATGTTGCGACATGTGGCAATGAGAGTATTATTATGTTGCGACATGTGGCAATGAGAGTATTATAATGTTGCGACATGTGGCAATGAGAGTATTATTATGTTGCGACATGTGGCAATGAGAGTGTTATTATGTTGCGACATGTGGCAATGAGAGTGTTATTATGTTGCGACATGTGGCAATGAGAGTATTATTATGTTGCGACATTTGGCAATGCGAGTATAATTATGTTGCGACATGTGGCAATGAGAGTGTTATTATGTTGCGACATGTGGCAATGAGAGTATTATAATGTTGCGACATGTGGCAATGAGAGTATTATTATGTTGCGACATTTGGCAATGCGAGTATCCTTATGCTGCGACATGTGGTAACCAATTTGGGTGACACCTCTAAGGTTAGATATATTAAGGTTTCTACCACTAAGAATATAGTTTTAAAACTATTGTTCCTCGCGAATGAGTTTTTTTAGGATATTGGCTTTAAGGTTACTAGCTCTTTCATTTAACTATGGAGGTTGACCATCACAATATGTGCAGTAAAACAAAATGCGGTTACAACAAACTACATTACAACCATCTATGTTGAGAGTTCAAAAGTTCTTATTATTTGAAAAGTAATTTAATTCGACTAAAAACTATATGCAAGAAGGAATAGCAAACAGGAGGCGGAGCACAAACGGTTTAGTGCTCCGCCCCCTGTTGGCTCCTCCTCCATGCCGACCAATCAAAGAAAAGTTACCGTTAAAACCAATATCAGAAAGAACATTTTTCTTACAGCACTGTATCGATAGAAATTTATGCAGCAGAGACAGTATCTCAAAAATCTTATGCACTGTTTATTATATTTTAAAAATTTAGACAGAAAAACATACCTTATTGGCACACCGACCAATTTTCCAACATTTTGTCAATATTGAGGGAATACCTGGGAATATTCACTCAATATTCCCTCAACATTCCCTCAATATTCCTTCATTATCGGTGTATAATTCATAAAGGAAGGTCATCAATTCCACCTGACCTTTCACTGGGTCTTAGTGACGTCACAGTACAGGTTTATTCTTTAATTCTCCCTCTAATGTTTTGACAATAAAAAGATTAACCTAACCATTGAAATAAACTGTGATGAAACTACCTGATAATTATTTAATGCTTTGAAATATTACGTAGATATTTTTAAACATATTTCCTTTCCTTTTAAACATTTAAATGTATTTAGTTAGGTTATAATATAAAGATTTAACTTAAGTGAGATGGATCACTTCAATTACCTAGAATATTATTATAACTTTAGATGATTATTATATATTGAAGAGGACTCACAGTCTGTCTGTGTTAGATATATTAAAAGTTAATGAATTTAATAGTATGGGAGTATTTAAACATTTGCAATTAATTTAAATAAATAATGGAACAATGATGATAAGAAAAATAGAGAATTAATTAATAATTTGTAAAAAACAGTTTTGGATTTCGAGGGAACAAAAAATAATTTAGTTATATTGTTTATATTAGTATGCATTTAATTATAATACCAAATTCATTATATTAATTGTATTCACAGTAAGAGATGCTATATAGTAATTTAAACTAATTATTAGTTTTAACTAATAATCTTCACTTACCAGCATTAGTTGTAGTGTATTCATTTTAGAAGGTAATTATAGTTCAATTCAATGCATTTTTTTCACTCATTGAAGTAACAACAATTAGGGAAATTAAGGGAAGTGAAACCTGAAAGAAAATGGTATCGTTAATATGTCCCAGAGTCTGATAGTCTATTACAGATAATGATTAAACTTGAATTTAATTAATAAATAAAATTGAAATGTAAATAAATTATTAGCTTATAAGGAAAGGGTTATTATTTCATTACAATTAAAATTCTTATTATTTGTTATGAATTTTATTATTATCGACGTACTGTCCAGAAAACTTTTTTATATGTGGACAGATTGCTCTGCAGGTAAATGATATTTGAAGGTAAATGAAACTACGCAAAGAAAACACATTTTGTTCGTGTAACTTTTTCGAATTGGGTTTGGGGAAAATAGAAGATTTTATATCATTTTTCCCGTGAATTACAAAAGAACAGAAATGTATGAGTGTATCTGCTAGAAAAAAAAGACAGTTTTAGAATCTTTGTAACATTTCTAACAAAAGTAGGGACTGATATTTTATGTGTTCCTTCTCGCCTTCTTTGGATGAGCTGTTTGGAAAAAAATCTTGATTTTTGACCCCCATGCACCCCTTTTGGTGCCGCATAGGAGAATTCCGACACTCTTAGCCCCCCCCCCCCCAAAAAAAAAAAAAAAAAAAAAAATTATGTTAATAATTGAAAGTCCATTACGGTAAATTACGAATTATCGGTCGGTACGAATTATCGATATAGAAATTGTTATTTTATTTTATCTCAATTGGTATCCATGATACCTGCAGGTATCATGGATACCAACAGTATCCATTTATTACCAACACATGACAGAAGAAGTATATATATTATATATACATATATACATATACCTCTTACAATAGCAGAATGTTAGAAGCAGTCATTTTGACTGTAGGTAGCCCTAGTGGTAAGTTCATATGTACAGTCATCGTCAGTTGGTAAAACATTATCGTCAGAATTTGATGGTTATAGTGTGTAGTTATACACCGTGGTTATACTGCAGTATAACCACTCAGAAATGTGGTTATACTGTAGTATAACCACTCAGAAATGTGGTTATACTGCAGCATAACCACTCAGTAAAGTGGTTATGCTGCAGTATAACCACATAGTAGAGTGGTTATCTTCACAGTTAATCTCTCTAACACCTACTTAACGGCCACTGACACAAAAAAACAACAACAAAAAACAACAACAACAACAGGATGACGCACTAAAGCATTTTAAGAGACGGAGGTGAAGGAGTTTAATTATACAGGGTGAGGCGTAAGACTGGAAATGACTTTAAAAAACAAATTACTTTTTCGGAAAAGTAGTTCCCTAGCTTACAAATTTGCCAAGGCAAAAATTAGGTATTAGAAAATTAGCCAGTTCGAAATATCAGCAAAAAAGATCATCTATAGTCGTATTACACTGTGCCGGAAAGTAGGATTCCGTTATTTCAAAGAAACGTTCAATTGCGATATCAACTGTTTGGAAAACATTGAAGCGGTTTTTTTTTCGTCAGAGAAGTCGCAGACCACGATCCCAACGGTCAAACCAATGACCAAACGCATTCGAGAGACGATTAGGTGAAACCCGAAAAGATGGATTAGGTTGCTAGCGAAAACAGCTGATATGAGTCTCAGAACTTTGAGACGACTCGTTCACGAAAATCAGGAAAAGTCCTCAAAAGAGACCGACCCTGTCAGAAGCTGTGAAGAGAAAAGATGGGAGAGAAGCAAACTGATTCTGGAAGACTTCAAGTCTGGCCCAGCTACCGAACATGAGAATATCTCACAATTTTATTTGGCTCTTTTTTGAAGAAATGACAGAACAAGTGGAACAAATGTGAAAAATATTCCTCATGATAAAAAACCCATGTGCCCAATCATGAAACCAGCTTCCATAAAGGTCTGGGCCACCATTTCAAAAAAACTTGGATCACTCCCGTCATTCTTGTCGGTATTAAAATTGACACCAAATGTTACGTTGAAAACATTCTGAAGACTGTTGTAATGGTTTGAAGATCATTTTGACGTCGATCATTTCGACGTCCAGCAAGACGGTGCCACGTCACGAACAGCGAATGTTACTCAGAACTGGCGTAGAGAGCATATTACCAGGTACTGAAATTTTGGTCCAATGAAATGTGGCCTCCCAGATCCAAATCCCATGAATTTTTCGGTGTGGTCCAACCTTATAGCCAAGGCATGTGGAAAAAATTCATCGCAGTGCTGACGACTTAAAATGCTCTCACAGCGAGCTTGCTGAGAAATTCCACAAGAAAAGCTGCGTGTCGTGGCAGAAGGGGTTCGATTGATCAATTGATCCCCGCACCATTTTATTCCCGTTAATTAGATCCCCGTACCATTTTATTCCCGTTAATTAGATACCCGTACCATTTTATTCCCCGTCATTTGATCCCCGAACCATTCGATTCCCGGTCAATTGATCACCCGTCATTTGATCTCCGTACCATTTGAATCCCGATCATTTGATTCCCGGTCAAATGATCCCGTTCAATTGATTTCCGGTCATCTGATTACCAGTCCATTGATTCCCAGTCATTTGATTCCTGGTCATTTGATTCCTGTATCATTTGATTCCGGTCACTTTATTACCGGTCAATTAATTCCCGGTCACTTTATTCCCGGCCAATTGATTCCCGGTCATTTGATTCCTGTTCATTTTATACCAGTACCATTCAATCCCGGTCATATTACTGATGTATACTGGAGGGGCTAATTAAATGCAGAGGGGAATATTTTGAATAAATTTGTCATATTTACTGTGTTTTGATGATATTTAATAATACGTATCTATAAAGAGTTAACTATATTTTTCGTTACATTTTGATATCCATTTTAATTTGTTTCCACATTTACGCTTATAGTGGGTAGTTCTTTAAAATTTCTCTAACTTAAATTTCAATCATTACAATTTAAAATATTATTTACGCTATTTTGAAATGGATGAAGTATCAATTAGTGACAAACAAGTAATTGTCCCTATATTTCAACTAAAGGCTGCTATACACCGGTCAGGGATTTTTTTATCACTGAGAGGAGCCGGTACTGTGTGAATGTGTCCGTTGAAATTAAAGTAACGATATATTTTTTCACTGGCACTGAATCACTGAGAGGAGAGTGACGGAGACGGATCGGTGACGTGCCGGACAGATCCCTGACATGTGTGAAGAAGCCTTAGGATAATTGTGTTTGGTGTTCATTATGCTCAATTGTACCTTTCTCAGATTACTAAATAAAAACTCAGTCCATAGGTCTGTTTCAATAACTCAGTCCATAGGTCTGTTTCAATAACTCAGTCCATAGGTCTGTTTCAATAACTCAGTCCATAGGTCTGTTTCAATAACTCAGTCCTTAGGTCTGTTTCAATAACTCAGTCCATAGGTCTGTTTCAATAACTCAGTCCATAGGTCTGTTTCAATAACTGAGTCCATAGGTCTGTTTCAATAACTCAGTCCATAGGTCTGTTTCAATAACTCAGTCCATAGGTCTGTTTCAATAACTCAGTCCATAGGTCTGTTTCGATAACTCAGTCCTTAGGTCTGTTTCGATAACTCAGTCCATAGGTCTGTTTCAATAACTGAGTCCTTAGGTCTGTTTCGATAACTCAGTCCTTAGGTCTGTTTCAATAACTGAGTCCATAGGTCTGTTTCAATAACTCAGTCCATAGGTCTGTTTCGATAACTCAGTCCATAGGTCTGTTTCGATAACTCAGTCCTTAGGTCTGTTTCGATAACTCAGTCCTTAGGTCTGTTTCGATAACTCAGTCCTTAGGTCTGTTTCAATAACTGAGTCCATAGGTCTGTTTCAATAACTCAGTCCGTAGGTCTGTTTCAATAACTCAGTCCATAGGTCTGTTTCAATAACTCAGTCCATAGGTCTGTTTCAATAACTCAGTCCTTAGGTCTGTTTCGATAACTCAGTCCATAGGTCTGTTTCGATAACTCAGTCCTTAGGTCTGTTTCAATAACTCAGTCCTTAGGTCTGTTTCAATAACTGAGTCCATAGGTCTGTTTCAATAACTCAGTCCGTAGGTCTGTTTCAATAACTCAGTCCATAGGTCTGTTTCAATAACTCAGTCCATAGGTCTGTTTCAATAACTCAGTCCATAGGTCTGTTTCAATAACTGAGTCCATAGGTCTGTTTCAATAACTGAGTCCATAGGTCTGTTTCAATAACTCAGTCCATAGGTCTATTTCAATAACTCAGTCCATAGGTCTGTTTCAATAACTCAGTCCATAGGTCTGTTTCAATAACTCAGTCAATAGGTCTGTTTCAATAACTCAGTCCATAGGTCTGTTTCAATAACTCAGTCCATAGGTCTGTTTCAATAACTCAGTCCATAGGTCTGTTTCAATAACTCAGTCCATAGGTCTGTTTCAATAACTCAGTCCATAGGTCTGTTTCGATAACTCAGTCCATAGGTCTGTTTCAATAACTCAGTCCATAGGTCTGTTTCAATAACTCAGTCCATAGGTCTGTTTCAATAACTCAGTCCATAGGTCTGTTTCGATAACTCAGTCCATAGGTCTGTTTCAATTTGCAATTCTAGTCCAAATCCACTCTCTGTAATAACTGACTAGGGTTGTGACAATGTGCTTTGTAAATCATAGATGTTAAGAACAGACTAAATGAAATGGTATCGAATACTATATACCGCTGGTGTAGAACCATTCAATACTCTTCAATTCTCTCCGTCTGTAATATTCTCTATGATTGATAAAGCATATTGTCACAACACTAATAATATTTCTCTTTCTACATTCCCATATTAAATAAATATGAATTATATATTATATTTATTTCCTTTTATTCCTAGCAATGTAATTTAGTCTCTGTACATCGAAATAAAATAACTTTTACTATAAATGTAAATAACTACAATCAGTTTCTCCTCAATATGGAGTGAAGCCTTGTGAGTTATTGTGAACTAAACTTTGAAACAGTTACTAGGGTTACTCTCTGGTATCTAGAGTAACTCTCTGGTATTTAGAGTAACTCTTTGGTATCTAGAGTAACTCTCTGGTATTTAGAGTAACTCTCTGGTATCTAGAGTAACTCTCTGGTATTTAGAGTAACTCTCTGGTATTTAGAGTAACTCTCTGGTATCTAGAGTAACTCTCTGGTATTTAGAGTAACTCTCTGGTATTTAGAGTAACTCTCTGGTATCTAGAGTAACTCTGTGGTATTTAGAGTAACTCTGAGAGTAATTCAGGTAATTCTTTAATATAATTAAGAATACAATTGCAATGAAGGTTTATTTAGAGTATTATTCAGTGCAGATGAATGGTAACTATATTTAATGGGACTGAACAGAATATGAATAAAGTGAAGTCCATTGGGTATTGGTAGGATTTTTATTTAGTGGGTATTTTTTGGTATTTGGTATTTTTGGGTATTTCTTTAATATTTCTTTGGTATTTCTTTGGTATTTCTTTGGTATTCCTTATGTTTTTCTTGGGTATTTCTTGTTTTTTTTGAGGGGTATTTCTTGGGTATTCCTTGTGTTTTTCTCGGGTATTTCTTGGGTATTTCTTTGTTATTTCTTGGGTATTTTTTGGGTATTTTTTGGGTATTTTTGGGTATTTCTTTGGTAATTCTTGGTTATTTCTTGGGTATTTTTTGGGTATTTTTTGGGTATTTTTTGGGTATTTTTTGGGTATTTCTTGTGTTCCATTAAAAGGTTACTTTTTGGGTAACTTTTTACTTTTTTGGTAATTGTTTGGGTATTTTTTGAGTATTCATTGGGTGTTTCTAAGGTATTTATCATACAATCGATTTTTACAACAGCATTAGAGAATAAGAAGGCAATTATCATTAGTAATTACTCAGTAATACTATACAGGGTGACCCACAAAAAAATGTACCCAGCTTTGAATTAACTCAATAAATAAGTAAATACTAAATAAAAATAATAAAATAAATTAATACAATGTATAAATATTGTATATAGAAATAGATAAGAAATATTGAGCAATGATTGTTTTATAATGGATGCATGTGAAAAATACCTAACTTTTTATTCTACATTAACTCTAACTTATATAATTTTTTTAGCTGCAATGCTGTTCACACTGATACTCTACTGGGTACACTTTTTGTGGGTCACCCTGTATACGTAGTACATTGACAGTGTTTACAAAGTCATCCTACAACTAGTTTGAAAATAACATTTTTTAGTATCTCTCGTAACAATTTTAGTGAAATGAGTGACTCAGCATTACTTCAAGTAATATAATTAGCAAAGTATTAGGTAACTGTATTGGTAATTACTAAGGTACTAAGTAGATGCTGGTAACCGCTACCGTCTCTGTGTGTATCACTGTAACTACAGAGTGCATCACCACACCTCACTCTATGACATCACTCTGCAAACTGAGGAACAGCTGAGGTAAAGGCAGCACATAAAGTTGTACCATGGGTACGTACCCTCTAGAAGCAAGGGGCAATGGGTAGAGGGGTAATGGATACATGCGTGACGTGGATACTTATTTGATTAGGATATTTCGTGAACCGAAAATTGAGCCCAAGACAATTGTGCCCACGGACAACTGGGCCCAGGACAATCGACTCGATTGTCCTCACGGACAATCGAGTAACCTCTAAGACAATTTAGCCCAGGATAATTGAGCCCCAAGACAATCGAGTCAACCCTAAGACAATTTAGCCCAGGATAATTGGGCCCCAAGACAATAGAGTCAACCCTAAGACAATTTAGCCCAGGATAATTGGGCCCCAAGACATTTTAGTTAAGTTAATAAAGTAGACTTTGGTAAAACGGACTGGGATATATTACTGAATATTAAATTTTGTTGTGTATATAAAAGCAATGCAAACATATATAATATGTCAACCTTTTACTAGAAGCTATATCAAGGTTTGAAAATTGTTGAAATGAATCGATTTGTCGCACATTTTTCACTTTTAGTGCAATCTTGATTTTCAGTATTTATATATGCGAATAAATTTGTTTTCAACGAGATCTTGCTATGACTTGTTATACTTATACATTTTAAATAGTCGAGGGACTCAATTGTCTTGTGGTCCAAATATCCTGGGCTACATTGTCTTAGGGGTGACTCAATTGTCTTGGGGCTCAATTTTTTGGGGCCCAATTGTCCTGGGCCCAATTGTCTTGGGATCAATTGTCTTGGGGATTGCTCCAGATATTTTGAAACTGTGTAATAAATTGACATGGGTAATCTGGATACCTGAGTAACATGTTAGAACTTATTATTCCTTTAATATAGCTTCGATTGTTAAAACGTTTACTAAAGGAAATTAGATAATTCAGAAAAAGAAACATGATATTCTTTTTTTCAGAAAGTACATTAATTAATCCCTTTTAATTTCAAAACATTATTTTTGCAAATAGACAGAAAGGAAACAATTTTTATATTACACGGATTCAACCAACAAAATTTCATGATTTAACTTGTGCAAAGAAAAAATGACAAAGTAACTTTACTCATGACTAACTTTACTCATGACTAACTTTACTCATGACTAACTTTACTCGTGACTAACTTTACTCATGACTAACTTTACTCATGACTAACTTTACTCATGCCTAACTTTACTCATGACTAACTTCACTCATGCCTTACTTTACTCATGACTACATTCATGACTAGTTACTTTCTTCATGTCAGTTCCTAACCAGAGTCTACTCTAGACTGGTCATGTGCCCACAGACTAATTGAGTCTATTCAAACTAGCGCAATTTATTGGTCAGTCTGTGAGGAATGGGCTGGCAACCAGCTTCTCAACCGGTTGGTTGACTTGAGGGTTGAGAGGGTGATTCACAACATACCGAACATACTTGCCTCATGAGTCCTGTACCCGCACAGAAAAATGAGGCCGTCTGTTACTGTCCATTTTTTTAACGTAAAATATCATAATAAAGACATTATCGTTAGGATTTTTTATTAAGGGACGATAGACTGAAAGCATTTTATGATAAATTATTATTGTATTTTGTAATCATTTATTGTCGTAGGTAGATGATCTTTTTATAATCGATTATAATCACCGATAGTAAAGTGACGGCAGGCGGCAATAATTTTCTGTCTGGGTGAAGCCAATGATACTGTACGTTTATCCTTGTAACCCTTGACCTGGTTGATGAGTCAACCCTAAAGGTTGAGTATTCGTACTCTTATGTACGATATCTCTTACCCGATAGAATAATTTGTGAGTAAAAGGAGACAAAAATGGATGATTTGGGGAGAGAGGTATGGTGGGGTCATAGAAGATTGAGGGGAAAAGGTATGGTGGGGCCATAGAAGATTGAGAGGGGAAAGGTATGGTGGGGCCATAGAAGATTAAGAAAATCTACAGAGCAAACTCTACGTCCCTGACAGTATGCTGACCACAACTCTCATCCAAAAAGGATTCAAAATCTCTATAGATACATTGTGAGTAAAAGAACATTAGTCATATCTTTTCTAACAATGGAGATATCCCTATCATCCTAATATGATAAATGAATAATCATTTCATCTTAATATGATAGATGGTTGAATATACAAACCATGACTAATAAAGCGCGTTATTCACAGATCTCCAAGTAGCAGCATTCAAATTTTGTGTGCGTCCTTTGGGGTAACATTTCAAAATAATTTGCATCCATTGTGTCCCTGTGACCCTCAGCTAGCTTGTTAGTTACACTGGCACATGGTACACACTGTGTGATGTATGGAAATGATGTGTGATGTATGGAAATGATGTGTGATGTATGGAAATGATGTGTGATGTATGGAAATGATGTGTGATGTATGGAAATGATGTGTGATGTATGGAAATGATGTGTGATGTATGGAAATGATGTGTGATGTATGGAAATGATGTGTAGTGTATGTTTTATTGTGTGTATGTGGAAATGATGTGTGTTCAACAAGTGATTATAATAATTGGTGATTACAATCAATAATAAAAAGATCATCTAACTACGACAATAAATAATTAGATGGAAATAAAATCCTAATTTATCATCAATTTAAAACACTTTCAGTCTATCGTCTTTCGTCGGACATTCTTGATATAATCCTGATGATAATGTCTTTATTATGATATTTTACGATAAAATACCATCAATATTTACCGTAATGGACAATAACAGACGATCTCCCGATAGTAAATTTACCGACTGTTTTGCATTTTGTTAAAGGTTTAATTAACCAAAGAAATAAACAATTAACTCTTTACGTTGTTTAGTTTGCTAACTAACTAATTAAATAGAATGTTAGGTTTTACTTTATTCCAATTGGCAAGAGATGAAAGAGTTGTTTTTCTTGTTATTCTTGTTGTAGTATTTATTTTTCCTAGAACTTGTATTACAATTTCTTTATTTAATTTTTCAGAATGACTAAGCAATTTTGTGGTTCAAATTTCGAAATAACATTTAATAAATCGTATTCATTAAATATTAATATTATTTTTATTCATTGAAGTTAAATTCGTGAATAATTCTACCAAATTGAAGGTATGGGCCGATTATAATCTGGGGGAAGTCCCGAATTATCGGTCAGTACTACATTTTGTCATATAAGAAAAAACAATGTAAAAATTGTTATTATTACACAGTGCTATCTAATAACAATTGTTTTTTCTTATATGACCGAAGAAGTAGTAGAGAACGATAATTCGAGACTTACCCTATTTAAATTTAATATAAATATTATTGTAAAAATAAATGGAAATATTATTAAAATTTATTATAGTTTTTATTCATTCTATTAATGTTTACAGTTCAATCCATTTTCCTAAGTGTCTATTGCATACAGTAAAGACCTGAGTTATGAAGTAGTTTTCTATGTTTAAATTATAGAAAACGATATACTTTATGAATTTCGTCATAGTTAACCCTCAATGACCATAGTTTTCTATGAGTTTAATCATAGAAAACTATCTAGTGCACCTGAGATATGAAGTGGCTCTGAGTTATGAAGTAACCACTACTTCATAACTCAGGTGCACTGTCAATAAGTCTCATGGTAGCCAATATAATTAAAAAACTCTTATTCTACTAATAAATAAAATAAACACATAAACTATCAGTTATTTGGCAATATCTGTTTAAGTTATTCAGACTTTAACCTTTATGCGATTTGATGGAAAAGATATAAATTCTATTTTATGATTCATTAAATAAAAGAGTGTACCTGTGATGATAAAAAATAATAAAATGATAAAATAAAATAAAATAATGTTAAAATAAAAATGTTGAAATAAAAAATAAAATACAAGACCGACTGCAAGTATACTTGTGATAAAAAAATAATGATGAAATAAAAAAATAAAGATAACATAAAAAAAGGATGAAATAAAAATAATGATAAAATAAGAAAATAAAGATGAAATAAAAAAATAAAGATATCATAAAAAAAGGATGAAATGAAAATAAATGATAAAATTAAAAAACAAATAATGTTAAAATAAGAAAATAATGATGGAATGAAAAGAGAATACAATTAAAAAATAATGATAGAATAAAAAATATATTAATAAATCGATAAAAAAATTATTGATAAAATATAACATATTAATAATGGTAAAATTAAATTTAAAAAAGACTGACTGCAACTGTACTTGTGATGAAAAAAATTATAACATAAAAAAATTAAATTATGATAAAATAAAAAAAGTAATGATAAAAAAATATTGATAAATTGAAAAAAGAAATTATTGATGAAATGAAAAATTATAATTATGATAAAATAATTTTCTTAAATAAAACTGTATGCAAGTGTACTTGTGATAATAAAAAAGAGTCTTCTTCTTTTTCCAAATCAATTTAAACATTCTAAAATGCTTTCTCTTCATTTTCATGAACTTAAATAATGTGATTAACAGAGTCACGATCTGAATAGTTGAGAGTTAACAATAGGGTTAACATTAGGGTTAACAATAGGGTTAACAATAGGGTTAACAATAGGGTTAACAATAGGGTTAACATTAAAGTTAACAATAGGGTTAACAATAGGGTTAACATTAGGGTTAACAATAGGGTTAACATTAGGGTTAACAATAGGGTTAACATTAGGGTTAACAATAGGGTTAACAATAGGGTTAACATTAGGGTTAACAATAGGGTTAACAATAGGGTTAACATTAAAGTTAATAATAGGGTTAACAATAGGGTTAACAATAGGGTTAACAATAGGGTTAACATTAGGGTTAACAATAGGGTTAACAATAGGGTTAACAATAGGGTTAACAATAGGGTTAACAATAGGGTTAACAATAGGGTTAACAATAGGGTTAACAATAGGGTTAACATTAAAGTTAACAATAGGGTTAACAATAGGGTTAACATTAGGGTTAACAATAGGGTTAACATTAGGGTTAACAATAGGGTTAACATTAGGGTTAACAATAGGGTTAACAATAGGGTTAACATTAGGGTTAACAATAGGGTTAACAATAGGGTTAACATTAAAGTTAACAATAGGGTTAACAATAGGGTTAACAATAGGGTTAACAATAGGGTTAACATTAGGGTTAACATTAGGGTTAACATTGGGGTTAACAATAGGGTTAACATTGGGGTTAACATTGGGGTTAACAATAGGGTTAACAATAGGGTTAACAATAGGGTTAACATTAGGGTTAACATTAGGGTTAACATTAGGGTTAACATTAGGGTTAACATTGGGGTTAACAATAGGGTTAACATTGGGGTTAACATTAGGGTTAACATTGGGGTTAACAATAGGGTTAACAATAGGGTTAACATTGGGGTTAACAATAGGGTTAACAATAGGGTTAACAATAGGGTTAACATTAGGGTTAACATTAGGGTTAACATTGGGGTTAACAATAGGGTTAACAATAGGGTTAACATTAGGGTTAACAATAGGGTTAACATTAGGGTTAACAATAGGGTTAACAATAGGGTTAACAATAGGGTTAACATTAGGGTTAACAATAGGATTAACAATAGGGTTAACAATAGGGTTAACATTAGGGTTAACAATAGGGTTAACAATAGGGTTAACAATAGGGTTAACAATAGGGTTAACATTGGGGTTAACATTAGGGTTAACATTGGGGTTAACAATAGGGTTAACAATAGGGTTAACATTGGGGTTAACAATAAGGTTAACAATAGGGTTAACAATAGGGTTAACATTAGGGTTAACATTAGGGTTAACATTGGGGTTAACAATAGGGTTAACAATAGGGTTAACAATAGGGTTAACATTAGGGTTAACATTGGGGTTAACAATAGGGTTAACAATAGGGTTAACAATAGGGTTAACATTGGGGTTAACAATAGGGTTAACATTAGGGTTAACATTAGGGTTAACAATAGGGTTAACAATAGGGTTAACATTGGGGTTAACAATAGTGTTATCAATAGGGTTAACAATAGGGTTAACAATAGGGTTAACAATAGGGTTAACAATAGGGTTAACAATAGGGTTAACAATAGGGTTAACATTGGGGTTAACATTAGGGTTAACAATAGGGTTAACAATAGGGTTAACATTAGGGTTAACAATAGGGTTAACAATAGGGTTAACATTGGGGTTAACAATAGTGTTATCAATAGGGTTAACAATAGGGTTAACATTAGGGTTAACAATAGGGTTAACAATAGGGTTAACAATAGGGTTAACAATAGGGTTAACATTGGGGTTAACATTGGGGTTAACAATAGGGTTAACAATAGGGTTAACAATAGGGTTAACATTAGGGTTAACAATAGGGTTAACATTAGGGTTAACAATGGGGTTAACAATAGGGTTAACAATAGGGTTAACAATGGGGTTAACATTAGGGTTAACAATAGGGTTAACAATAGGGTTAACATTAGGGTTAACATTAGGGTTAACAATAGGGTTAACATTAGGGTTAACATTAGGGTTAACAATAGGGTTAACAATAGGGTTAACATTAGGGTTAACATTAGGGTTAACATTAGGGTTAACAATAGGGTTAACAATAGGGTTAACAATAGGGTTAACATTAGGGTTAACATTAGGGTTAACATTAGGGTTAACAATAGGGTTAACATTAGGGTTAACAATAGGGTTAACAATAGAGTTAACATTAGGGTTAACATTAGGGTTAACAATAGGGTTAACATTAGGGTTAACAATAGGGTTAACAATAGGGTTAACATTAGGGTTAACATTAGGGTTAACATTAGGGTTAACAATAGGGTTAACAATAGGGTTAACATTAGGGTTAACATTAGGGTTAACATTAGGGTTAACAATAGGGTTAACAATAGGGTTAACAATAGGGTTAACATTAGGGTTAACATTAGGGTTAACATTGGGGTTAACAATAGGGTTAACAATAGGGTTAACAATAGGGTTAACATTAGGGTTAACATTAGGGTTAACATTAGGGTTAACATTAGGGTTAACATTGGGGTTAACAATAGGGTTAACATTGGGGTTAACATTAGGGTTAACATTGGGGTTAACAATAGGGTTAACAATAGGGTTAACATTGGGGTTAACAATAGGGTTAACAATAGGGTTAACAATAGGGTTAACATTAGGGTTAACATTAGGGTTAACATTGGGGTTAACAATAGGGTTAACAATAGGGTTAACATTAGGGTTAACAATAGGGTTAACATTAGGGTTAACAATAGGGTTAACAATAGGGTTAACAATAGGGTTAACATTAGGGTTAACAATAGGATTAACAATAGGGTTAACAATAGGGTTAACATTAGGGTTAACAATAGGGTTAACAATAGGGTTAACAATAGGGTTAACAATAGGGTTAACATTGGGGTTAACATTAGGGTTAACATTGGGGTTAACAATAGGGTTAACAATAGGGTTAACATTGGGGTTAACAATAGGGTTAACAATAGGGTTAACAATAGGGTTAACATTAGGGTTAACATTAGGGTTAACATTGGGGTTAACAATAGGGTTAACAATAGGGTTAACAATAGGGTTAACATTAGGGTTAACATTGGGGTTAACAATAGGGTTAACAATAGGGTTAACAATAGGGTTAACATTGGGGTTAACAATAGGGTTAACATTAGGGTTAACATTAGGGTTAACAATAGGGTTAACAATAGGGTTAACATTGGGGTTAACAATAGTGTTATCAATAGGGTTAACAATAGGGTTAACAATAGGGTTAACAATAGGGTTAACAATAGGGTTAACAATAGGGTTAACAATAGGGTTAACATTGGGGTTAACATTAGGGTTAACAATAGGGTTAACAATAGGGTTAACATTAGGGTTAACAATAGGGTTAACAATAGGGTTAACATTGGGGTTAACAATAGTGTTATCAATAGGGTTAACAATAGGGTTAACATTAGGGTTAACAATAGGGTTAACAATAGGGTTAACAATAGGGTTAACAATAGGGTTAACATTGGGGTTAACATTGGGGTTAACAATAGGGTTAACAATAGGGTTAACAATAGGGTTAACATTAGGGTTAACAATAGGGTTAACATTAGGGTTAACAATGGGGTTAACAATAGGGTTAACAATAGGGTTAACAATGGGGTTAACATTAGGGTTAACAATAGGGTTAACAATAGGGTTAACATTAGGGTTAACATTAGGGTTAACAATAGGGTTAACATTAGGGTTAACATTAGGGTTAACAATAGGGTTAACAATAGGGTTAACATTAGGGTTAACATTAGGGTTAACATTAGGGTTAACAATAGGGTTAACAATAGGGTTAACAATAGGGTTAACATTAGGGTTAACATTAGGGTTAACATTAGGGTTAACAATAGGGTTAACATTAGGGTTAACAATAGGGTTAACAATAGAGTTAACATTAGGGTTAACATTAGGGTTAACAATAGGGTTAACATTAGGGTTAACAATAGGGTTAACAATAGGGTTAACATTAGGGTTAACATTAGGGTTAACATTAGGGTTAACAATAGGGTTAACAATAGGGTTAACATTAGGGTTAACATTAGGGTTAACATTAGGGTTAACAATAGGGTTAACAATAGGGTTAACAATAGGGTTAACATTAGGGTTAACATTAGGGTTAACATTGGGGTTAACAATAGGGTTAACATTAGGGTTAAAAGAATTGCAAAATAGTTTAAAAAACTCATCCTCACTTTTTATTTTGTGTCAACACTTTGTTCTTTTTTTAGAAATAAGAGAGGGTGGTGTATAATTACCAGGGTTGGTTTGAATGTAACCCTACAAGGTTTATTTTACCCCTACATTCTAAGGTAATTTTACCCCTAAATTTTAAGGTTATTTTACCTCTAAGGCTTAGTGGGTAAAAGAATTGATGTCAATTTGAATTAACTTAAAATTTTAAAATTAACTAACTATTTTTAGTGATATCTAATGTAGAGTAAGATTTGAACATCTAAGTACAAAGTACAGTACTTCTTTTCAAGGACCGCTTCTTCTGTATGTTCTTCACTGTACTTTGCTAAGTGTTAAGTACACATACATTAACTAACCAAACAGGGGTAAACGAAACAAAAAAATAATTGAAAAATTTTAGCCCTAACGATATGACAAATAAAATTAGAAAGAAATTATATTTCTTTTTATCTAAAGTTTCCATCTGTTGATTCTTATAGAAAAAGAAATTTTAAAGCTTGAGTGGGGTTAGTTCCATATTATTGAACGGTTATACTTTCGATCATGTAAGAAATTAGTTATGTTGCTAAATCTGTATAAAAAATATTGATATTTTTTAAATAGTCGATGGGTTGATTCTCATATATAAAAAGAATGTTGGTATCTAGTGTGAAGTAAGTTCTGCATTGTCGAACGGTTCCACATTATCGGTCATGTAGGGAAAAATAGTTATATTTTCATTCTTAAATGATCGTAATTATGGATCCGTTCGATAAATCAGAACCAACCCTATTATTTTAGATAATTTATGTTTTTTACTACATTTTTTCTCTGTAAAGTATGCATAGTTATGAAGTAAATTTCAGAGAGTTAAAAGTACGTCATTACATCAATGTGTCCTCTATGTTATTATACCAAATTACGTATAATTTAAAGGACTCAATTTAACTAATGATATATAATGCATAATATATAATGTACATGGTGACATATGGCAAAGAAATATATATATAACACGTGTATTTATCTAAGCTAGTACTACCCAGTAAGAAAATTATAACCGTTTAATCGGTGATTACAATCAATAATTTAAAGATCATCTTCCTACGACAATAAATAATTAGAAAATACAATAGTAATTTATCATTTAAAACACTTTCAGTCTATCGTCCTTCGTCGGACATTCTAGATATAATCCTGAGGCTTATGTCTTTATTATGATATTCTATCAATATTTACCGACTGTGGAAGTACATTCGCTGTATTTCTTCACCGTTTCCTTCCCTTTAAATAATGCTAGGAATATCATCGTGATGTGTTTACAGTGTACCTTAGCGTGTAATTAGGTATATTGACTAATAAACTTAATAACATATTACGAATTAGAGAGAAAATAGTATAAAGATGTACTGCAAATTATTTAAAGGCTTATATAATTTAGTAACAAAAAGATACTAACTCACTATTTTTATGTATCAATTAATACTTTGAAAGTAAGTAATATTGGTAGCTTTTTCTATGTAATAACTGATGGGGTAAGTTACGAATTATAGGGCATTTCTACATTTTCGGTCATATAAGAATTTATTTAATTTAACTCATTACTCAAATTGGTATCCATGATACCTGCTGGTACCACGGATACCAATTAAAATATATACCAGTTATATAATTTATTTGTCTTAGTTGAACGGTAACGTGGCACTGTCCAACAATTCGTAACCTACCCCAAGTTGTCTCATCAGATCGGCTGATTATTTTATCGAATAATTTAAATTAAGTTCTTATAATTTAAACTAACCAATAAAAGTCTATTTTGACAGTAAATTAAAAGATGTATTTGGTATTTAAATGATATTAAGCTGTTGATTAATTTAGAGGTAAGAGAGTTAGCTGTCAAAAGACATAAAGGAACAATTAGTTAATAAAATTTATAGTTCATTGTTATTGTGTGGAAATTAATTATCTGACACCCACATGACTTAAATGTGATTTAGAGGAGATATTGTGAGTAACTGTCTTTGATGATTAGTGTACTTACTTTATATGTCTTTGTAAGTCATGTAAGTCATGTACGTCAGTTACAAGTGCATAACAGTCTTGTAAGTCACGTAAGTCATATAAGTCATGTAAGTCATGTAAGTCATAGTCATGTAAGTCATGTAAGTCATAGTCATGTAAGTCATAGTCATGTAAGTCATAGTCATGTAAGTCATGTAAGTCATATAAGTCATAGTCATGTAAGTCTGTAAGTCATAGCTAGGGGCAAGGTCATAAGTTGACCACTGTATTTACTGCGCAGTAAATTGTTTATAATTCACACTATTTAAAAAAGTAAAACTTATTTTTGTTTGACCAAATATTTTAATGATTTTTTTTACATTATTTAATTAGCTGCTTGATTTTAATTAATTATAAATTAAAATAAAGTGAATTATTTTTGTTTCTCTATTGGTATGACTTTATTGTTTTAAATTATTATTTTATAAAGACATTCATTAATGGTTACTTTTTCGATTAAATTATCGTTCTTTGGTAATTAACGGAAAAATTAATATTAAATTAATTTGTTTTTCACATCTTCATTAGTTTTAAAATTAGCTACAAAGTATTTCTATTTACTGACATGTGGTTAAAATAGTAATTATAACATGCGGGTAAATATAACCTACATTTGTTACCCAGTCGGTAAATTTACTACAGATTGTCTGTTATTGTCCATTACGGTAAATATTGATGGTATTTTATCGTAAAATATCATAATAAAGACATTATCCTCAGGATTATCTCTAGAATGTCCGACGAAAGACGATAGACTGAAAGTGTTTTAAATGATAAATTGCTATTGTATTTTTAATCATTTATTGTTGTAGGTAGATGATCTTTTAATCGTTGATTATAAATTATAATCTACAAACGATTATAATCACTTATTATCGTTCACAGTTTCCCAACTGGGTTGTTAATTAATTTTTATGTTTCTTTTATTTGATGTTACCTCAATTAGCTTTGATTTATTTCCTCTTTACCTGTTGTAAAACAACCAACAACAACACGCCTCTCTACCATTTCAGTTAATTAGTAACATACCTCAGTACAGGTGCAAAGGGTGCGTGAAGAACATACGCATTGCGTACAAAAGAACTATTGCTTTATTGGTTATGATAAATTAACTTTGCATTTGTTTATTTATACCAAATATATATATATAAATATATATTAAATAGGGTAAGTTCCGATTTATCGGTCAGTACTACATCTTCGGTTATATATGAAAAAAACAATATAAAAATCACTGTGCTATCTAATACTTCTGCAAACCCGGGAAGTATTAGATAGCACTGTGTAATAATAACAATAATTTTTGTATTGTTTTTTCTTCTAAGACCGAAGATGTAGTACTGACCAATAATTCGTAACTTACCCTTAGAAGGGTTAAATAAAATGTACTATTTTTTACTAGAGTACAACTTCTATACCTGCCTCAAATAAATAGACCTTTAATTAATTATCACACAATCTTATCATTTAAAATAGTTAAATAATCAAACTAATTAAATATTCTTTTAATTTGTTTATATTAGCATTATCAGTTACTTTAGCGTGCAAAAGATAACACTATTTATTCATTTAGTAACATTAGTACTGTTAGATTAATTTGTAGATTAAAATGAGTCACACAATTACAAAGAAAGGACATTTATAACTAATACATTTTATTATTATTTAACAAACTTTCGATGTAATTATTTTTTAATGTGAAATTTTGAAACACGTTAGTAGTTACAGAGAAATTAAAAAACTTAAATAATATATAATATATTTTACATTTCTTTGATACGATTTTTTTCTCATTTCAATTACTAATTTAAATTCAATAGAATAACTAAGAGAATGTAATTTAAATAATTATTTACACTTCATTTACATTTACACCATTCCTTAGATCTTAACATTTACAATGTATGTAATTCTTATCGTACTGATAATGAAAACAAATTCTAGATTAACTGATTGTAAGTACAGCAAGTACAGCAAGTACAGCAAGTACAGTAAGTACAGCAAGTACAGCAAGTACAGTAGGTACAAATCTTTTATTTATTTTTTACTTACATTAAATTCATTCGATCTAATTAGTTGTCTAATATATTTTATTTATTATAATTAGCATCTTTATATTTATTGTCTCAATTCATTATTTAACTACAATAAATTAAATCAATGTATTACATTAAAAATACAACTATAAGTTAATTTATATCATACATATTATATACTTAATGCCAAAGCAAGTCAAAAGAATTGAATAACTGTAGCCTTTTTCCAATTTATTTTAGTGTACTTTTTAATGTTTGTGGTGAAATTAAAAAGATTTTAAAGGACTGGAAATGTTTTAAAATTCTAAAAAACAAAACCATTAATTAAAATAAATAGAGATGAGAGATGAACCTTCTAAAATGTTGTGAAATGAGAAAAAAATATTAGGATATAATGTAATTATAATATTAAAGAATATTCTTAACGGGCAAGTACACTAGTTACTAATATTGATACTATTGAGAACACGTTATTCTTAACGGGTAAGTACACTAGTTACTAATATTGATACTATTGAGAACACGTTATTCTTAACGGGCAAGTACACTAGTTACAAATATTGATACTATTGAGAACACGTTATTCTTAACGGGCAAGTACACTAGTTACAAATATTGATATTATTGAGAACACATTATTCTTAACGGGCAAGTACACTAGTTACAAATATTGATACTATTGAGAACACGTTATTCTAAATGGGCAAATACACTACCCCCTCTCCCCCATTGCGTTTATACCTGTACAGGTAATACCCCCCCCCCCTCAATACAGGTGAGTTACCTTGCCTGCAGCACCAGGTGAACTTATTAGCTAAACTGTAGTGCGGATGTTAGAGAATAACTGGAAATGAAAGTAACTTGGAAAGTTGGTGTGTATTACGTGCACTGGATGTGATGTACTGAGATATGTACTGTGAATTTACTGTGAATGTACTGAGATATGTACTGGGAATGTACTTCGAATGTACTGTGAATGTACTGTGAATGTACTGTGAATGTACTGTGAATGTACTGGGAGTATATTATCCCGTTATCATAATTATTTACAGTTTTAATTATCATATAATATATACATTAACAAAATATTTACATATATATGTTTCGTACCATTTGCTGACTTGCACAATCACGAGAATGTGCTGCGCGTTCTTAACCCTCCAATACCGAGCGTGCGTTAACGAAATTATAACGAAATATAATATATGTGTAAAGGGGGGGATGCGTACTGCCCCCTAACACCCCTGCCAGGTCATTAAACAGTCACAAAGTGTGCAGTACAACAAACTAGCGGATACAACAAACTGCATAACAGCTATTTTCGATGAGTGTTTCAAAATAATCGTCATTTAGCCAATTTATAAATATTTGACCATTACTTTTAAAATTCAACAAAGATGACGAGATGTAAAAGAAGATTACTTATCAACTTTCAACGAAAATGACCGCTACGTAGTTTGTTGCATCCGCTAGTCATAATAAATAAATCGAAGGTATAAATGAACGCCCGGCATTAAGGCGTTAATTAAAGGGAATTTAAAACGCGCAGCGCATTCTCGAAATTGAGAAAATTATCAAATGGTGAGGAATATATATATAGATATAAACAACAATTTTTATATTATAATATTTGGCAGTTGGTATATTTATGTACACTTAATGGAGTTATAAAATAGTCATCTGCCCGGTAATTCGTGAAATCCCTTCATCTGCCCGGCAATGGGTGAGATCCCCTCATCTGCCCGGCAATGGGTGAGATCCCCTCATCTGCTCGGCAATGCGTGAGATCCCCTCATCTGCCCGGCAATGCGTGAGATCCCCTCATCAGCCCGGTAATGGGTGAGATCCCCTCATCTGCCCGGTAATGCGTGAGATCCCCTCATCTACCCGGTAATGCGTGAGATCCCCTCATCTGCCCGGTAATGCGTGAGATCCCCTCATCTTCCCGGTAATGCGTGAGATCCCCTCATCTGCCCGGTAATGCGTAACTGACCCCTGAACTGGAGTGTCCAAACGTGTGCTCGATAACAAAGTGAATTAATGTCTTTTTGCGTAATAGTTCACCCTTTAAATTAGCATATTAAAGTCACCTGATGGCTTAAATAAAAACACAAAGGGTATAGCAGTTCTGGGAAACACTCTAGCATGAGTCATAGGGAGTCAGTGCTTGTAGAGTGAGTCACAGTGAGTCAGTGGTGACCCCGTGGGGTTAAATGAGCGAGTCATACAATTGGTTATTAATTATGCTAAAAAGAAAAGGTAACTAATATATTTCTATGGCTGGTATTTTGCACCCTGGTATATCACATGCCGGTATATCCCATATATATCCCATTCTGCTATATCCCACCCAGGTATATCCAATCCTGGTATTCCCACCCTAGTATATCCCATCCTGGTATATCCCACCCGGGTATAACCCACCCGGGTATATCCCACCCAGGTATATCCAATCCTGGTATATCCCACCCTGGTATATCCCACTCTGGTATATCCCACCCTGGTATATCCCACTCTGGTATATCCCACCCTGGTATATCCCACTCTGGTATATCCCACCCGGGTATAACCCACCCGGGTATATCCCACCCGGGTATATCCAATCCAGGTATATCCCACCCTGGTATATCCCACCCAGGTATATCCCATCCTGGTATATCCCACTCTGGTATATACCATCCTGGTATATCTCACCCTGGTATATCCCACCCAGGTATATCCCATCCTGGTATATCCCACTCTGGTATATACCATCCTGGTATATCCCGCCCAGATATATTCCACCCCGGCTAAATAGTAAGTACACTGTTAACCTAAGGTTAGGTTAGCGGTCTGTTTGGGGGGAGCTTAACCCCAATGTGATTTCGATAATGACAAAATGTACACTATAGTGAACAATGTAGAATTTCGGGGTGAAATTACCAGGTGCAATTCCCCCATTTGAATATACCGGAGTGGAATTCTCCCGGGTGGAATATACCTAGACATAGATATAACCAGGCAAGAAGGATTTAACACTGCCATATTTCCTTAAAATCACAGGAATAAATCCTTTTTGCCTGGGTGGGCACTCACGCAATTACACTTTACGAAGAATTAAATTAGGAATAGCACAATTTCTCTCCAACACAGCGAACTGAAACAGTAACCTGGTTTGGCAGTGTTCCGATTTTATCACTGTGAGGTATTTGTAATATTTCCTATATAAGTGTATATAGAAAATTCTATATTATTTAGCATATAGATAAGTACATGTAGTCTTGAAAAAAAGTGTATGCATCTTTTAGCTAACTAAAAATAGTAATGAATGCTGTGATGTTGTTTATAACATCAAGGTATGACTCATTGAGAAGCACATACCATTTCTTCCGGCCTATGTCGATAGTTTTTGCAGAACATTTTTCCAGGAAAAATTAGACATCTGTGTTTCGGTTACAAGATACCAAAACATCATACCAAACTAGTCATGTTCACTTTACAGCTGTGTATCGGTTACAAGATACCAAAACATCATACCATACTAGTCATGTTCACTTTACAGGTGTGTATCGGTTACAAGATACCAAAACATCATACCAAACTAGTCATGTTCACTTTACAGGCGTGTATCGGTTACAAGATACCAAAACATCATACCATACTAGTCATGTTCACTTTACAGGTGTGTATCGGTTACAAGATACCAAAACATCATACCAAACTAGTCATGTTCACTTTACAGCTGTGTATCGGTTACAAGATACCAAAACATCATACCATACTAGTCATGTTCACTTTACAGCTGTGTATCGGTTACAAGATACCAAAACATCATACCAAACTAGTCATGTTCACTTTACAGCTGTGTATCGGTTACAAGATACCAAAACATCATACCATACTAGTCATGTTCACTTTACAGGCGTGTATCGGTTACAAGATACCAAAACATCATACCAAACTAGTCATGTTCTCTTTACAGCTGTGTATCGGTTACAAGATACCAAAACATCATACCAAACTAGTCATGTTCACTTTACAGGTGTGTATCGGTTACAAGATACCAAAACATCATACCATACTAGTCATGTTCACTTTACAGGTGTGTATCGGTTACAAGATACCAAAACATCATACCAAACTAGTCATGTTCACTTTACAGGCGTGTATCGGTTACAAGATACCAAAACATCATACCAAACTAGTCATGTTCACTTTACAGGTGTGTATCGGTTACAAGATACCAAAACATCATATCAAACTAGTTATGTTCACTTTACAGGTGTGTATCGGTTACAAGATACCAAAACATCATACCATACTAGTCATGTTCACTTTACAGCTGTGTATCGGTTACAAGATACCGAAGCATCGTACACAGAAATATCGAGACCAGTTTTTATTCCAATAATGAGTAATCGGTTGGACACAATTAAAAATAAATGTAGTAAACAGCAATACATAAACTGTGATAAGAAGCTATTGTTAGACTGCACCAAACAGCAATACATAAACTGTAATAAGAAGCTATTGTTAGACTGCACCAAACAGCAATACATAAACTGTAATAAGAAGCTATTGTTAGACTGCACCAAACAGCAATACATAAACTGAGATAAGAAGCTATAGTTAAACTGCACCAAACAGCAATACATAAACTGTAATAAGAAGCTATTGTTAGACTGCACCAAACAGCAATACATAAACTGAGATAAGAAGCTATTGTTAGACTGCACCAAACAGCAATACATAAACTGTAATAAGAAGCTATTGTTAGACTGCACCAAACAGCAATACATAAACTGAGATAAGAAGCTATTGTTAGACTGCACCAAACAGCAATACATAAACTGAGATAAGAAGCTATTGTTAGACTGCACCAAACAGCAATACATAAACTGAGATAAGAAGCTATAGTTAAACTGCACCAAACAGCAATACATAAACTGTAATAAGAAGCTATTGTTAGACTGCACCAAACAGCAATACATAAACTGTAATAAGAAGCTATTGTTAGACTGCACCAAACAGCAATACATAAACTGAGATAAGAAGCTATAGTTAAACTGCACCAAACAGCAATACATAAACTGAGATAAGAAGCTATAGTTAAACTGCACCAAACAGCAATACATAAACTGAGATAAGAAGCTATTGTTAGACTGCACCAAACAGCAATACATAAACTGAGATAAGAAGCTATAGTTAAACTGCACCAAACAGCAATACATAAACTGTAATAAGAAGCTATTGTTAGACTGCACCAAACAGCAATACATAAACTGTAATAAGAAGCTATTGTTAGACTGCACCAAACAGCAATACATAAACTGTGTGTAAATTATCCCGCTGGCTGTGAAGAATTTGTCAACGAGTTAATGAGTGTCTGTTCACTAGCAATAACCTGGAGAGTTGATGTCCTGTTTGCCTCATCTCCTAACTCCTGCAGCACCTTTCAATTTAATTCCAAGAGCTATTTTTTACAATCCAAGTCGTTAAGTTGGCTTCTTAATTAACTTCAGGTTTATTTATTCAAATGAGGTAAATATTACCCTGGGTGCACCGAGTACTTCTCGACATTATGTTGCTAAATGAACATGTCTTTGACGTATCCAACAGTCAATATCAAACATTTAATTTAGCTAAGTACAGTGAAACTCCTGAGTTATGAAGGACTTGTGTAATGAAGGACCTGAGTTATGAAATGCACCTGAGTTATGAAGTATTTTCTATGTTTAAATTATAGAAAATGATATACGTCAAGAATTGCGTCATAGTTACCCCTCAAATACCACAGATTTCTATGATTTTAATAATAGAAAACTATCTAGTGCACCCGAGATATGAAGTGGCTCTGAGTTATGAAGGAACTAGTACTTCATAACTCAGGGGTTTCACTGTATATTGACTCACAGGTTTTTTAACTGGAGACATCAACGCAAACTAGAGAGTGATCTCCCTTTTCAACTTTCTGTTTCTTTTCACTTCAATACTTCGAAAAATAAACTTAATTAATATGTCAAATTTATTTTAATTTCGTCTTCCATATATGGCTTGTGAAGATGTAGTTATCTCTTTTTGGTAAGATATTATATAGAACCATGCTAAATGAATAGTCGATGTGACGAAATAGATAAAAATTGATATTTAACACCAAATCATCGTAATTTTGAAAAAGGAGATTGTATTTTCATAAAATCTTACGAATTTAAATACAGTATCTAGATACTGAAATGAAGGAAACTAAGAGTTGTCTATAATTTAAAGTCCTGTTTTTTTCAAACCGATACCAAAGTTTGTGGTTGTTTTTTTCACATTTCAGTTAACATTTCTTTATTCAAATGAATACAATGTCCATTAAGTGTTTAAACAGTGCAGCAGTCAATGTGAGAGTATTTCACACTCCCTCTACCTACCCTCAATCGAATTGAAAAAATGCAATCAATCTGATTTTATCGACGCCAAGTAAACTCTTTTTCAGATCATAAAGAGCAAACAGGTACACTCCCTATGAAGTGCGTCACAAAGAAGTATCTAGAACTAAATCACTCTTCACAAAAGAGCTTCAAATAATCTAGACTCTATGAATGCATTTAAATAAACATAAATAAGGTTGGGAATGTCCTGTTGAATAGACGTACAAGTTCTGATCCTCTTATAGGGGTTTTGATCCTTCAGCAAGTTGCTTACTTGGCCTTTGGTCGGTAACCTGTATCTTTGAACTCTGTACAGTCGTCCAGTCACACTCTTACAGAAAAGACTGTACAGTCTAAAGTGACAATAATGACTGAACACTTACAGCAGTCACTGTACACTTACAGCAGTCACTGTACACTTACAGCAGTCACTGTACACTTACAGCAGTCACTGAACACTTACAGCAGTCACTGTACTCTTTCTCATTTAATGTCAATTGGTTAATGAAAAATTGTGAGACGGTAAATGGACGATTATTCAAATTACGAATTCGTAACTGAAACACTGTAATGAGTCAGTTATACTGCTTAAACTGTGGTGAACAGCAACACATAAACTGTGGTGAACAGCAACACATAAGCTGTGGTGAACAGCAACACATAAGCTGTGGTGACCAGCAACACATAAGCTGTGGTGAACAGCAACACATAAGCTGTGGTGAACAGCAACACATAAGCTGTGGTGAACAGCAACACATAAGCTGTGGTAAACAGCAACACATAAGCTGTGGTAAACAGCAATACATAAACTGTGATAAACAGCAATACATAAACTGTGATAAACAGCAATACATAAACTGTGATAAACAGCAATACATAAACTGTGATAAACAGCAATACATAAACTGTGATAAACAGCAATACATAAACTGTGGTAAACAGCAATACATAAACTGTGATAAACAGCAATACATAAACTGTGGTAAACAGCAATACATAAACTGTGATAAACAGCAATACATAAACTGTGATAAACAGCAATACATAAACTGTGATAAACAGCAATACATAAACTGTGATAAACAGCAATACATAAACTGTGATAAACAGCAATACATAAACTGTGATAAACAGCAATACATAAACTGTGATAAACAGCAATACATAAACTGTGGTAAACAGCAATACATAAACTGTGATAAACAGCAATACATAAACTGTGGTAAACAGCAATACATAAACTGTGATAAACAGCAATACATAAACTGTGATAAACAGCAATACATAAACTGTGATAAACAGCAATACATAAACTGTGATAAACAGCAATACATAAACTGTGGTAAACAGCAATACATAAACTGTGATAAACAGCAATACATAAACTGTGATAAACAGCAATACATAAACTGTGATAAACAGCAATACATAAACTGTGGTAAACAGCAATACATAAACTGTGATAAACAGCAATGCGTAGTTCTATTTTATTTTCCCAACAATAACTACCTAGTACAACTCACAACTTACAAACAATGTCTAACCCTAAGCTGTATAAAAGTCAAACCTGTAAATCAGCTTATCAAATTATCTGTCGCCAGTTACTACCACCATCAAATAGATGAAACCTGTTACAAAGTATAGCCCTGCAGTCCTTATCGTTATTTTCTCTCTGGTGAATTTGCCAGTTTCGTACAGTTACCCCATTAAATAAAAATAACTGCTGCCCTTTGCTGTTGCAACTGAAGCTTTAAGTAGATAAGCTTTAGCAATTTGTTATAGTTGTTTTTCTTCACCCTAAAGGTGGTAGGTATAGTGCCAATCGATCATTGGGACTATAAAGCTTTTTTTTAGCAATTTGTGACAAAGTGTTCAGTCAAAGGGTGATCCATTTGCTCTCTGTTAGCACTTTCGCTAACCCTTTTAACCCACGTGAAAAATAGTGAGGGGTTGAATATGTTACTGGAATTCGAAATTTATTCAAGATGGGATATTGATATAAGTTTGTATTTTTCATATTAACCTTTTAAAATTGACTGTCAGTTTAAGTATTATTTAATTTTTCGATATAGTCGGTTGAATTTTTAAATGAATAAATCAGTTGGGGAAAATTGAATTTCACAACAACAAATTCTTGATAAATCTTTTGCATGCAAATAGTTTATTCACGATTATAAGTCCAATTTTAGTTTTGGTATTTAAATAAAATACTTTTGATGATTTGATCGAATGGCGCAAAGTGAAGGGTAGTTACCCATTGGCAGTATCTAAAATACGGAAAAGAATTAATAATCGGCGTGAGCGTGCACGCTCACGCTACTGTCTAAAAGCCGGAAAAAAGGAATTTGCGTGCACGCCCACGCAACTAAGTTGACTAAAATATGGAAAAGTGGAATTTTATGGAATTTCTTGGCGTGCACGCTCACGCAACTGTCTAAAATGCGGAAAAAAATTATTGGCGTGCACGCTCACGCAACTGTCTATAACGCGGAAAAATTAAAAAAATGACGTGCACGCTCACGCAAATGTCTGAATTAAAATAATTGGCGTGCACGCTCACGCAACTGTTTAAAATGCGGAAAAAAAATAATTGGCGTGCACGCTCACGCAACTGTCAAAAACGCAGAATTTTTTTAAAAAAATGGCGTGCACGCTCACGCAAATGTCTAAATTAAAATAATTGGCGTGCACGCTCACGCAACTGTCTAAAATGCGGAAAAAAAATTATTGGCGTGCACGCTCACGCAACTGTCTAAAACGCGGAAAAATTAAAAAAAATGACGTGCACGCTCACGCAAATGTCTAAATTAAAATAATTGGCGTGCACGCTCACGCAACTGTTTAAAATGCGGAAAAAAAATAATTGGCGTGCACGCTCACGCAACTGTCAAAAACGCAGAATTTTTTTAGAAAAATGGCGTGCACGCTCACGCAAATGTCTAAATTAAAATAATTGGCGTGCACGCTCACGCAACTGTCTAAAATGCGGAAAAAAAGAATTGGCGTGCACGCTCACGCAACTGTCAGAAACGCAGAAAAAAAAATGGCGTGCACGCTCACGCAAATGTCTAAATTAAAATAATTGGCGTGCACGCTCACGCAACTGTCTATAATGCGGAAAAAAAGAATTGGCGTGCACGCTCACGCAACTGTCAAAAACGCAGAAAAAATAAAAAAATGGCGTGCACGCTCACGCAAATGTCTAAATTAAAATAATTAGCGTGCACGCTCACGCAACTGTCTAAAATGCGGAAAAAAAATAACTGGCGTGCACGCTCACGCAACTGTCAAAAACGCAGAAATTTTTTAAAAAATGGCGTGCACGCTCACGCAAATGTCAAAATTAAAATAATTGGCGTGCACGCTCACGCAACTGTCTAAAATGCGGAAAAAAAAGAACTGGCGTGCACGCTCACGCAACTGTCAAAAACGCAGAAAAAATAAAAAAATGGCGTGCACGCTCACGCAAATGTCTAAATTAAAATAATTGGCGTGCACGCTCACGCAACTGTCTAAAATGCGGAAAAAAATAATTGGCGTGCACGCTCACGCAACTGTCAAAAACGCATAAAAAAAATTAAAAAAATAGCGTGCACGCTCACTCAAATGTCTAAATTAAAATAATTGGCGTGCACGCTCACGCAACTGTCTAAAATGCGGAAAAAAATAATTGGCGTGCACGCTCACGCAACTGTCAAAAACGCAGAAAAATTTTAAAAAATGGCGTGCACGCTCACGCAAATGTCTAAATTAAAATAATTGGCGTGCACGCTCACACAACTGTCTAAAATGCGGAAAAAAAAGAACTGGCGTGCACGCTCACGCAACTGTCAAAAACGCAGAAAAAAATAAAAAAAAGGCGTGCACGCTCACGCAAATGTCTAAATTAAAATAATTGGCGTGCACGCTCACGCAACTGTCAAAAACGCAGAAAAATTTTAAAAAATGGCGTGCACGCTCACGCAACTGTCTAAAATGCGGAAAAAAAAGAATTGGCGTGCACGCTCACGCAACTGTCAAAAACGCAGAAAAATTTTAAAAAATGGCGTGCACGCTCACGCAAATGTCTAAATCAAAATAATTGGCGTGCACGCTCACGCAACCGTCTAAAATGCGGAAAAAAAAGAACTGGCGTGCACGCTCACGCAACTGTCAAAAACGCAGAAAAAATAAAAAAAGGCGTGCACGCTCACGCAAATGTCTAAATTAAAATAATTGGCGTGCACGCTCACGCAACTGTCTAAAATGCGGAAAAAAAATAATTGGCGTGCACGCTCACGCAACTGTCAAAAACGCAGAAAATTTTAGAAAATGGCGTGCACGCTCACGCAAATGTCTAAATTAAAATAATTGGCGTGCACGCTCACGCAACTGTCTAAAATGCAGAAAATTAAATTTTTTGAATCAATTTTTTTGACTCAATTTGATGACTCAAATTTTTTTGACTCAAATTTTTTTGACTCAAATTTTTTTTTGACTCAAATTTTTTTGACTCAAATTTTTTTGACTCAAATTTTTTTGACTCAAATTTTTTTGACTCAAATTTTTTTGACTCAAATTTTTTTGACTCAAATTTTTTTGACTCAAATTTTTTTGACTCAAATTTTTTGACTCAAATTTCTTGGCTCAATTGTTTTACATATTTTTCTGTCTAAATACATTTTTTTAAACAACTTTTTTTTTAATTAATTCCTTCAAATATATTCTTTGAATATATATATATCTTTAATTAATAATATTTTTTTCTTTTACTATTGATAACCCATAAATTGTGATGGGAAGTACACTAGTTAGTGAGAATAAAATAGAAATAGAAATTAGCGTGACGACATATTAATTATTAAATTGTATACTATACTTTTGAATGGAATAATGTTTTAGCGTGAAAGAAACGTGCGTTACGCAACTTAGTACAATGATGACAGAAAATATAAATTGGCGTGACGATATCAATTGTATAGTTTGATATCGGATGGAATTATGTGTTGGCGTGATAGAAACGTGCGGCACGCTGCTCAGTGAAAAGATAACAGAAATTATAAATTATCGTGACGATATCAGTTTTATAGTTTGTTATTGGGTGGAATTATGTATTGGCGTGATAGAAACGTGCGGCATGCTACCTAGTGAAAAGATATACATTCGAATATTTATTATTAAATATTATATCACGCTATTGTTTTATTTACACATATTCATTTTTCCGTTTGACTGTTATCATGTAGCGTGACAATATTATGTAATTAGACACTGTTTAGTTTCTTGCTCTTTGTCAACTTTTATTACTTTTGTTCCTTTAATTTTTATGTTAGTTTCCCCTCAAACTCTTTTATAGAAAACTAATTATTATTTTCTTTGTTTAAAGAAAATTCTTCATCCTCTCTCTAAGCTATTCCAATTGATTACGTAAAAGTTTAAGTACCGTTTTTCTCTTGAAACTCAATTTCTATCCGTTTTACAGTAACACATTGTATTTAATAACTATAAAATTATACATGCGCAACCCATAGCGGTAATTTCCGTCATGTTCCACTCTAATCATGGTAAAATAGCATATAATTACAATTATCTAGAAGTAATTTAAAAAAAATCACTTAAAAATTTGGTTATTAAAATTAATTGGCTGGAGATTATTTAATTGAATTGACAGGAATCAGAATTCATTAATTAGTTTGGTAGGTTGGTGAATTTTTATTTTTGCATTACGTACTGTAAAATCTGGCAGCGCCGTTCCCCCGGAACCACACCATTGACCTTGGACCTTGGGTTCATCCCCCCATCATCCCACCCACCCCCCACCCCACACCCGGGTGGGGGGTTTTAGGTGGGGGAACCTCCGTCCATGCCAACGATACATGGGGGGGAGCTTGCGACCCCCCATCCCTCTGGCGGCGCCGTTCCCCCGGAACCACACCATGGACCTTGGTCCTTGGGTTCATCCCCCAATCATCCCACCCAACCCCCACCCCACACCCAGGTGGGGGGTTTTAGGTGGGGGAACCTCCGTCCATGCCAACGATACATGGGGGGGAGCTTGCGATATTCGTGTGTGTGTGGTGTGCGCTGACTCTCAGCTTTTTCCTTGGGAAAAACTAAGTAAATATATAAACAGTGCAACTAAAGTTAGAAATCTCATCTCCTCCTACAGTTTTGGGTCTAAAGCTTAGCCCTTTTGGAATATGAAAGAGCACTGGGGTCTCCACAGGGCCTCAGTTCTGTTTTTTTTTTAAATTTCGGCTTTTGAATTTCGTGAAATTCAATTTTATTTTGTAGAGCTTATAGCTCCTCCCCTGGTAGAAGTAGAGAGTTTTGGATTGTTGTGTCGTGTAGACAATTTTGAGACGTATCCATTTCCAGGTATGAGAAATCTGTGTGTCGACCATGGTCGTAGCTACACGACCTCAAAGACAAAAGTGAGTGATTTTATAGGTGCTGGGGGAACCGCCATAGAAGGAGTTGGGGGAGGAAATGTGGTACGTGCTAACTGTTCTTAAATGTGGAAAATGTGCCCGCATCTTTTTGACCTGATGACTTTCCCTCCTTAACCCAACCATTTTGCCGTGAATGCCATTTCCGTGAGAAAAAATTACAAAAAAATTTCAGGTCGGAAAAATTTTGGGGCTGAAATGCAAAAATTTGACATTTTCGGAATTGCGTAGCTCAGCTTGGTTTGGGTCTATGAAAATCATACTTGTATGGTCTTGTAGGGAATTTTGAGATCTTTCACGTGATGTGGGTCCCGTTTTGATCAGAGGGTTCCAGGGTCCAACCCCGGGTCCACGAACAGAGGTCAACTTCAACCCCCATTTTGAGGGGGGTTAGGGGTCGAATTTCGAAAAAAATTTACCATCACAATGAGTGCCATAAGTGTGGCATGGACCATGTCCGTACACCACTTTTTTAGACCAGTTCGACATGTAAAATCGACCAAAAAAAGCTGTAACGCCATTTTTGGCCAAAAAATGAACTTTGAAACGCTTGTTGAAGGAAGTTTCCTGGGTCCTAGGAACTTTTGACCTACACCATTCTCTAGAGAATCTCGGAGTCTTTCTGACGCATTATTTCAATTTCCATTTCGGAGGACCGTGAACTCTCACGAATTTTCAGAAAGATACGTCAACTTTTTTTTCACCAAAAAACACCCCCCCCCCCCCCCTGTATCATCGGGGGGTTAACACTTTTTTAATTTTGTGATAGATTTTTGTGTTAGGAAGGCTTGTGTTAGGAAGGCTCGTACGTTTCAAGTATTATCACTAGGGCTGGGACAATATGCCCTAAAAACTATAGATCCCGAAAATATCATAGACGAAACTAAATGAAATGATATCGAATACTATGTACCGCTGGTTTAGAACCATTCAATACTCTTTAGTTCTCTCCGTCTATAACATTTTAGGGATCTATAGTTTTTAGAGCATATTGTCCCAGCCCTAATTATCACCTCTTCCATCCGTGAGCTGCTTGTGTCCCTTTTCGTCACATTCATTGCTAAGAGACTGCATTCAAGATGTAGGTTCTCTCTATTTTTGCCGAATAATAGTGATTGAATTCATATTTATAACCTTTAAACTCTAATATAATAATTTCGTAAAAAAACATTTAATTGAATCTGTTGAGGCTTGATTAAAATTAAATGTCCTAGTGCTGAACAAAATTACGCTACTGACAATAATAATTTCTAAACTTAACTAGGACTAGCTGTACCATATATTTTTACGACTAGTTATAAAAATTTAAGATAGTTTGGTTGAATTAATTAACGATATAACTATAAGCAATTCATCAAAGTTACTATGAAATATTAAATTAAATTTGCGTGCCGCACGTTTCTATCACGCCAACACATAATCCATCCGATATCAAACTATACAATTGATATCGTCTCGCTAATTTATAATTTCGGTTATCTTTTCACTAAGCAGCAGGCTGCACGTTTCTATCACGCCAACACATAATTCCATCCGATATTATACTATACAATTGATATCGTCATACTAATTTATAATTTTTGTTATCTTTTCACTGAGCTGTGTGCCGCACGTTTCTATCACGCCAACACATAATTCCATCCGATATTATACTATACAATTGATATCGTCACGCTAATTTATAATTTTTGTTATCTTTTCACTTAGCAGTGTGCCGCACGTTTCTATCACGCCAACACATAGTTCCATCCGATGTTATACTATACAATTGATATCGTCAGGCTAATTTATAATTTCGGTTATCTTTTCACTAAGCAGCGGGCTGCACGTTTCTATCACGCCAACACATAGTTCCATCCGATATTATACTATACAATTGATATCGTCACGCTAATTTATAATTTTTGTTATTTTTCACTAAGCAGTGTGCCGCACATTTCTATCACGCCAACACATAGTTCCATCCGATATTATACTATACAATTGATATCGTCATGCTAATTTATAATTTCGGTTATCTTTTCACTAAGCAGCGGGCTGCACAATTTTATCACGCCGACACATAGTTCCATCCGATATTTTACTATACAATTGATATCGTCACGCTAATTTAAAATTTCTGTTATCTTTTCACTAAGCAGCGTGCCGCACGTTTCTGTCACGCCAACACAAAATTCCATCCGATATAATACTATACAATTTATATCGTCACACTAATTTATAATTTCTGTTATCTTTTCACTAAGCAGCGTGCCGCACGTTTCTGTCACGCCAACACATAATTCCATCCGATATTATACTATACAATTGATATCGTCACGCTAATTTATAATTTCGGTTATTTTTTCACCAAGCAGCGGGCTGCACGTTTCTATCACGCCAACACTTAATTCCATCCGATATTATACTATACAATTGATATCGTCATGCTAATTTATAATTTTTGTTATCTTTTCACTAAGCTGTGTGCCGCACGTTTCTATCACGCCAACATATAGTTCCATCCGTTATCATACTATACAATTGATATCGTCATGCTAATTTATAATTTCGGTTATCTTTTCACTAAGCTGTGTGCCGCACGTTTCTATCACGCCAACACATAGTTCCATCCGTTATTCTACTATACAATTGATATTGTCAGGCTAATTTATAATTTCGGTTATCTTTTCACTAAGCAGCGGGCTGCACGTTTCTATCACGCCAACACAAAATTCCATCCGATATTCTACTATACAACTGATATCGTCACGCTAATTTATAATTCCGGTAATTTTTTCACCAAGCAGCGGGCTGCACGTTTCTACCACGCCAACACATAGTTCCATCCGTTATTATACTATACAATTGATATTGTCAGGCTAATTTATAATTTCGGTTATCTTTTTACTAAGCAGCGGGCTGCACGTTTCTATCACGCCAACACATAATTCCATCCGATATTATACTATACAATTGATATCGTCACGCTAATTTATAATTTCGGTTATCTTTTCACTAAGCAGCGGGCTGCACGTTTCTATCACGCCAACACATAATTCCATCCGATATTAAACTACACAATTGATATCGTCACGCTAATTTATAATTTCGGTTATTTTTTCACTAAGCAGCGGGCTGCACGTTTCTATCACGCCAACACATAATTCCATCCGATATTATACTATACAATTGATATCGTCACGCTAATTTATAATTTCGGTTATTTTTTCACCAAGCAGCGGGCTGCACGTTTCTATCACGCCAACACATAATTCCATCCGATATTATACTATACAATTGATATCGTCATGCTAATTTATAATTTTTGTTATCTTTTCACTAAGCTGTGTGCCGCACGTTTCTATCACGCCAACATATAGTTCCATCCGTTATCATACTATACAATTGATATCGTCATGCTAATTTATAATTTCGGTTATCTTTTCACTAAGCTGTGTGCCGCACGTTTCTATCACGCCAACACATAGTTCCATCCGTTATTATACTATACAATTGATATTGTCAGGCTAATTTATAATTTCGGTTATCTTTTCACTAAGCAGCGTGCCGCACGTTTCTATCACGCCAACACATAGTTCCATCCGATATTTTACTATACAATTGATATCGTCACGCTAATTTATAATTTCGGTTATCTTTTCACTAAGCAGCGTGCCGCACGTTTCTATCACGCCAACACATAGTTCCATCCGATATTATACTATACAATTGATATCGTCAGGCTAATTTAAAATTTCTGTTATCTTTTCACTAAGCAGCGTGCCGCACGTTTCTATCACGCCAACACATAGTTCCATCCGACATTTTACTATACAATTGATATCGTCACGCTAATTTATAATTTCTGTTATCTTTTCACTAAGCAGCGTGCCGCACGTTTCTATCGCGCCAACACATAATTCCATACAATAGTAAATTCTACAATTGATATCGTCACGCCAATTTATATTTTCTGTCATCATTGTGCTAATTAAGTTGCGTGACGCATGTTCCTTTCATGCAGCACATAATTCCGTTCAAAATTATATTATAAAATTAATATATCGTCACGCTAATTTATATTTATATTTCAATTTCACTAACTATAGTGTACTTCCCATAAAAATAATGGGTTATCAATAGTAAAAGAAAAAAATAATATTAATTAAAAATATATATCTTTAAAGAATATATTTGATTCAAAATATTTGAGTTAAAAATATTTGTGCCAAATATATTTGAGTCAAAAATATTTGAGTCAAAAATATTTGAGTCAAAAATATTTGAGTCAAAAATATTTGAGCCAAAAATATTTGAGACAAAAATATTTGAGTCAAAAATATTTGAGTCAAAATATTTGAGTCAAAAATATTTGAGTCAAAAATATTTGAGTCAAAAATATTTGAGTCAAAAATATTTGAGTCAAAAATATTTGAGTCAAAAATATTTGAGTCAAAAATATTTGAGTCAAAAATATTTGAGTCAAAAATATTTGAGTCAAAAATATTTGAGTCAAAAATATTTGAGTCAAAAATATTTGAGTCAAAAATATTTGAGTCAAAAATATTTGAGTCAAAAATATTTGAGTCAAAAATATTTGAGTCAAAAATATTTGAGTCAAAAATATTTGAGTCAAAAATATTTGAGTCAAAAATATTTGAGTCAAAAATATTTGAGTCAAAAATATTTGAGTCAAAAATATTTGAGTCAAAAATATTTGAGTCAAAAATATTTGAGTCAAAAATATTTGAGTCAAAAATATTTGAGTCAAAAATATTTGAGTCAAAAATATTTGAGTCAAAAATATTGAGTCAAAAATATTTGAGTCAAAAATATTTGAGTCAAAAATATTTGAGTCAAAAATATTTGAGCCAAAAATATTTGAGTCAAAAATATTTTTGACCGTTGCGTGAGCGTGCACGCCAATTCTTTTTTTCCGCATTTTAGACAGTTGCGTGAGCGTGCACGCCAATAATTTCATTTTTTCCGCGTTTTAGACAGTTGCGTGAGCGTGCACGCCAAGAAATTCCATGAAATTCCACTTTTCCATGTTTTAGTCAACTTAGTTGCGTGGGCGTGCACGCAAATTCCATTTTCCGTGTTTTAGTCAATACTAAGTGACGTGAGCGTGCACGCTCACGTCACGCTCACGTTTTTTTTCCGCATTTTAGTTACTCACTTACCCATTAGCGTATGTGGGCGTAAATGTGAAGAGGTTACCACATGACAAATTAACTTCTTGATTGCGACTGTGATGGTCACAGTGACGTCACATTAGCCATGTGAAAAGTGATGATCGGTAATTGAGAAATGAGTTAAAGTGACAGTGATGTACAGTCTAGCACTTAAGTAAGTCTTACACTGATATGTCTATATATAGCATATATATGTCCAAACCAATTTAATGTTACATAAATAACTAACTTATATACATGCAATACTTAACCCTCGTCTGCCTGGTGTACCATATATGGCACAAAACAGAATATTTACTTTTCAATAACAAAAAGTTTTAATTTAAGAAAACCGCAGGAAAAAATATAAATTACATTCCGTTATTTTGAAATTCAAATTAGAATTGTTTTATTTTCATTGTTAGGTTGAAGCATCTTACAATTCTCTAATAAATAATTAATTTCTCCTTATTCGAAACACTTTAAAATAATGTAACCTCCCCTGTAGTTGTGAACACACTCTAGTTTGTATTCCTTTAGTGCCTTTCACCTGGAATTGTACCTTCTATTTAATTGAGTTAAATTATTTAAATGAGTACAGCCTCAACTATGAGTCATAGTGAGTAGAGAGTGAGTACAGTCTCAACTATGAGTCACAGTGAGTAGAGAGTGAGTACAGACTCAACTATGAGTCACAGTGAGTAGAGAGTGAGTACAGTCTCAACTATGAGTCACAGTGAGTGGAGAGTGAGTACAATCTCAACTATGAGTCACAGTGAGTAGAGAGTGAGTACAGCCTCAACTATGAGTCACAGTGAGTAGAGAGTGAGTACAGTCTCAACTATGAGTCACAGTGAGTAGAGAGTGAGTACAGTCTCAACTATGAGTCACAGTGAGTAGAGAGTGAGTACAGACTCAACTATGAGTCACAGTGAGTAGAGAGTGAGTACAGTCTCAACTATGAGTCACAGTGAGTAGAGAGTGAGTACAATCTCAACTATGAGTCACAGTGAGTAGAGAGTAACTACTCAAAATAATGAGTCGCAGTGAGTAGAGAGTAACTACTCAAAATAATGAGTCGCAGTGAGTAGAGAGTAACTCATCAAAATAATGAGTCGCAGTGAGTAGAGAGTAACTCATCAAAATAATGAGTCGTATTTCAACTCTTTATTTATTTATTCCTGTAACAATAAATTGAATTTTATTTTATAATTTTACTTTAAAATTATAACTATTATTATACCTCAAAATTGAGTATATTGATTATTTTAACTGTATTAAATTATTAATGAAAAAATAGGGTAAGTTTCGAGTTATTGGACAGTTGTACATTTTCGATCACGTACAGTAATTAAGTTGTTATTATTTCCCTTTCATTTTAATTGGTATCAATAATAAAGTATAATTTTATTAATATTTATTTCATATTAGAATTCTGTACAAGCTGTGAGACCGTGTGACATTCACTGTTACTGACATTGCTAAAAAGTATTTAGTCGAGGATTGAAGTCTGGAACCAAAGACTATAACGCTGACGTGAAAAGGAAATTATATACAAGGGACTGGAAGAAGCAGTCAGAAAGAAAAGTGGCTACATGAACAAAGTTAACCAACAGTCAGTGACAATGCTCATGGATGCAGAAAAGCTACTCCGTGGATGCAGTCACTTACCAATAATGTGACGAAAAGGGACACAAGCACCGGTGACTGCACACACGGATGGAAGAGGAAAATGAAGAGGAGTAGGTAGATAGTAAGGAAGGAATTAAGACTAAATATTTATTTAATAATGGTATGTTAATGATATATTATTAACTATAAAGGATTATAGTGTTAAGTTTCAGTAATAAAAAAATAGTTTTCGTAATTTTTTCCTTGTGCTCAAGCATACTTTGCCACTGTTTGCTATAGTCACTATAGCAGTCACTATAGTCACTATAGTCACTATAGCAGTCACTATAGTCACTATAGCATCAATACTAATTAATGTATTCTTTTTAATTCTATAAACTTCTTTTAAATTTTCACTGTACATGTAAATTAATTAGAGAAACACGATGGTATTATAAAATAATAATAACTGTGTATAATAATCATAACTGTACAGGGTAACTGTATTCAAATGTTTAACTAATTACTATAACTCATAACTGTATAATTATTATAACTGTGTAGAATTATTTTAAAAAATGTGTATATTAAATGCATATACTAACTGTAGGTATACAAAAACTGTATATAATTATAAAACTGTATATAATTATAAAACTGTATATGATTATAAAACTGTAGATAATTATAAAACTGTATATAATTATAAAACTGTATATAATTATAAAACTGTATATGATTATAAAACTGTAGATAATTATAAAACTGTATATAATTATAAAACTGTATATAATTATAAAACTGTATATAATTATAAAACTGTAGATAATTATAAAACTGTATATAATTATAAAACTGTATATAATTATAAAACTGTAGATAATTATAAAACTGTAGATAATTATAAAACTGTATATAATTATAAAACTGTATATAATTATAAAACTGTATATGATTATAAAACTGTAGATAATTATAAAACTGTATATAATTATAAAACTGTATATAATTATAAAACTGTAGATAATTATAAAACTGTAGATAATTATAAAACTGTATATAATTATAAAACTGTATATAATTATAAAACTGTATATAATTATAAAACTGTAGATAATTATAAAACTGTAGATAATTATAAAACTGTAGATAATTATAAAACTGTATATGATTATAAAACTGTAGATAATTATAAAACTGTAGATAATTATAAAACTGTAGATAATTATAAAACTGTATATGATTATAAAACTGTATATAATTATAAAACTGTATATAATTATAAAACTGTAGATAATTATAAAACTGTATATGATTATAAAACTGTATATAATTATAAAACTGTATATAATTATAAAACTGTAGATAATTATAAAACTGTAGATAATTATAAAACTGTATATGATTATAAAACTGTATATAATTATAAAACTGTATATAATTATAAAACTGTAGATAATTATAAAACTGTAGATAATTATAAAACTGTATATGATTATAAAACTGTATATGATTATAAAACTGTAGATAATTATAAAACTGTATATAATTATAAAACTGTATATAATTATAAAACTGTAGATAATTATAAAACTGTAGATAATTATAAAACTGTATATAATTATAAAACTGTATATAATTATAAAACTGTAGATAATTATAAAACTGTAGATAATTATAAAACTGTATATAATTATAAAACTGTATATAATTATAAAACTGTATATGATTATAAAACTGTAGATAATTATAAAACTGTATATAATTATAAAACTGTATATAATTATAAAACTGTAGATAATTATAAAACTGTAGATAATTATAAAACTGTAGATAATTATAAAACTGTAGATAATTATAAAACTGTATATAATTATAAAACTGTATATAATTATAAAACTGTAGATAATTATAAAACTGTAGATAATTATAAAACTGTATATAATTATAAAACTGTATATAATTATAAAACTGTATATGATTATAAAACTGTAGATAATTATAAAACTGTATATAATTATAAAACTGTATATAATTATAAAACTGTATATAATTATAAAACTGTATATAATTATAAAACTGTAGATAATTATAAAACTGTATATAATTATAAAACTGCACATAACAATTAACTGCACATAACAATTAACTGCACATAACAATTAACTGCACATAACAATTAACTGCACATAACAATTAACTGCACATAACAATTAACTGCACATAACAATTAACTGCACATAACAATTAACTGCACATAACAATTAACTGCACATAACAATTAACTGCACATAACAATTAACTGCACATAACAATTAACTGCACATAACAATTAACTGCACATAACAATTAACTGCACATAACAATTAACTGTACACTCTATATTACCACATTACTGCAGAGGACACAATAACTGGAATCGCAAGCTATCACATTCCTGTTTGGAATATTCCTCTTTATTTTCTTTGTTCGGTGGCTATTGGGTCAGGGGGTCAGAGAGGTCACACCCCCACCCCCACTTTGACCCCTCCCCCCGTCACCTCCTTTGAAGGTTACTCCAAAGATTCTCAGAAGCATAGTAAATATATAGTAAAGTATACTGAGTACAATATTGGAACTTTCGAAAATACTTTGACGTGACCGCGATTAAAACGAGTGACGTCACACAGAGTTCTTTACATTGGTTTATAATAAAAAAATGCTATTATTCAGTTAAAAATGAATTAAATTTAATAAAATAGTATTTTTATCTCGTTTTACACTCTATTCACTTATAATATTCACCTAATAATATTTATAATATTTGATGAGAGTACTCTGTGTGACGTCATTTGTTTACATCGTTTCTGAAGAATGGATCAAGTTCACCGTCAATGAATTCCAAAAATAGCACACTTCTCTATTTATTTTCTATGTTTGATATTTGTTAACATTTTTCACCCACTAAAGGAACGTAAAATAAATAGAAACGAAAGACAAATTATAACAAATTCTCTTGTTTTTTAATATTCATTGTCTAAATAAAGATATTTGTTATTATTTTAATTATTTAAAGAAGGTCTGCTTCTTCTGGCTAGGGGGCCTTTATAAAAGTTATAATGTTATGTCCTTGATACCGAAGTATAAGACTAATTTCGAACATTGAATAATAACAATTTAAACATAACATTCTACATTCAAACATTGCAAAGAATGTTACAGAATGTTACCTACCTTTGTTGAGTGATGTACTGTATGGGGATGAACACATAGCTAATTAAATTATATTTTTGCATTCTTGCATAATTTTTTTCAATTTCAGAGTTGAAATGAGAGTCAGACAATGTTATTATTATAACAATTTATTGTGAAGATTGTTATTATTGTAACAATTTATTGTGAAGATTGTTATTATTATAACAATTTATTGTGAAGATTGTTATTATTATAACAATTTATTGTGAAGATTGTTATTGTGAAGAATTTTATTACTATAACAATTTATTGTGAAGAATTTTATTACTATAACAATTTATTGTGAAGATTGTTATTATTGTAACAATTTATTGTGAAGAATGTTATTATTGTAACAATTTATTGTGAAGATTGTTATTATTGTAACAATTTATTGTGAAGATTGTTATTATTGTAGCAATTTATTGTGAAGATTGTTATTATTGTAACAATTTATTGTGAAGATTGTTATTATTGTAACAATTTATTGTGAAGAATGTTATTATTGTAACAATTTATTGTGAAGATTGTTATTATTGTAACAATTTATTGTGAAGAATGTTATTATTGTAACAATTTATTGTGAAGATTGTTATTATTGTAACAATTTATTGTGAAGATTGTTATTATTATAACAATTTATTGTGAAGATTGTTATTATTGTAACAATTTATTGTGAAGATTGTTATTATTGTAACAATTTATTGTGAAGATTGTTATTATTATAACAATTTATTGTGAAGATTGTTATTATTATAACAATTTATTGTGAAGATTGTTATTGTGAAGAATTTTATTACTATAACAATTTATTGTGAAGAATTTTATTACTATAACAATTTATTGTGAAGATTGTTATTATTGTAACAATTTATTGTGAAGAATGTTATTATTGTAACAATTTATTGTGAAGATTGTTATTATTGTAACAATTTATTGTGAAGATCGTTATTATTGTAACAATTTATTGTGAAGATTGTTATTATTGTAGCAATTTATTGTGAAGATTGTTATTATTGTAACAATTTATTGTGAAGAATGTTATTATTGTAACAATTTATTGTGAAGATTGTTATTATTATAACAATTTATTGTGAAGATTGTTATTATTATAACAATTTATTGTGAAGAATGTTATTATTGTAACAATTTATTGTGAAGAATGTTATTATTGTAACAATTTATTGTGAAGAATGTTATTATTGTAACAATTTATTGTGAAGAATGTTATTATTGTAACAATTTATTGTGAAGATTGTTATTATTATAACAATTTATTGTGAAGAATGTTATTATTGTAACAATTTATTGTGAAGAATGTTATTATTGTAACAATTTATTGTGAAGATTGTTATTATTATAACAATTTATTGTGAAGATTGTTATTATTATAACAATTTATTGTGAAGATTGTTATTATTATAACAATTTATTGTGAAGAATGTTATTATTGTAACAATTTATTGTGAAGATTGTTATTATTATAACAATTTATTGTGAAGATTGTTATTATTATAACAATTTATTGTGAAGAATGTTATTATTGTAACAATTTATTGTGAAGAATGTTACTATTGTAACAATTTATTGTGAAGATTGTTATTATTGTAACAATTTATTGTGAAGAATGTTATTATTGTAACAATTTATTGTGAAGAATGTTATTATTGTAACAATTTATTGTGAAAAATGTTATTATTGTAACAATTTATTGTGTAGATTGTTGTTTCGTTCTTAAAACAACCCTGTAGTTAGAAATGTTGTGTATGGTATTAACATTCTTAACAATGGTGCTAGGAAAATTGCCACTGTGGGAAAACTGCCACTGGGAAAACTGCCACTGTGGGAAAACTGCCATTGGTAAAATTGCCACTGTGGGAAAACTGCCACTGTGGGAAGATAACCATCCGTAAAAATTGCCACCGAGGAAAATTGCCACTGAGGGAAGATTGCCACCTGGAAAATTGCCAGTGTACATTGTTACCGTGTGCCACCGCCAGGTGTCACTCTCTACCTGTTCAGAGTAGTGATACTAGCAGTTCACTCTCATTCCATACCGTACATTTTAGTCATTTTAGTGTCATTTATTTTAGTGTAAGGTCGGTTGGTTCTACAGTAGGGAATTCATACGATAATCTTTGCTCATGTGAATTAATAGAATTGAAGCAATCTAAATGAATAATGAATCGAGGAATATAACTATAATTGGGTATTAAAGGATATCTACATATTTGAGTAAAATGGGATATTTATCTATTTGGGTATAAGGGATATTAATTGCTAGGTATTAATTGTATTAACTAATTAGGGTTTATATAGGGTGATTATAATCTTTCTATTTGTATTTTGTTTGTTGCAGACTAATGACAGTAATTCATTACATAATTAATGCTACACCCTCCTATTCTACTTTAATAAACTTGTGAACTTTCATAATTGTCGTCACTTACCGTTATTTGGGACCCTAACGCTAGAGCCCTGGTATAACATTTATAAATTCATACCGATTTTATTTTAGAAAAACACAAAAATCATAGGTACTGAATGCAATGTTGATACGAATTTAATATATAAGAATTTTTACATATGTACATCTCATTTTGACAAGTTATACGATCTAAGTGAATTCTTCCGTTGGTGGGTGTGAGTGTGCTGATACGCAGTTAATTCTTAGCTTTATGTGTTCAACACATTAAGTATGTTTCTTTCTCAGCGCTATGTTGAAAACATAAGAAATGTTAGCACGAAACTTCTTTCCAGGAAAATGTTTCACAAAAGCTAAAACTATTGTTTTTTATTTTATAATAACAATATTATTATAACATAACGCTGAGAGAATTACAATGTTACCAATACCACGTCATTTGCTAGACTCTAGACTCTAGAGTGATAAGATGCTCTTTATTGAACTCAATGCAATAGAAAGAATTAAAATATCTTCATTTACAGTCTTGGTACACTGACATTAGAAACAATTAAGGTGGGAGTGTTTCTTTATAATTAATCAATAAGCATATTGCTTAATTAACGTTTAGCAAAAATAGTTAATATTTCGGTTAGTGGTGTTGCAAGTGTGTTGAATAATGTGTACGATTATAATTGATAAAAAAACTTTATATAAAAGAAAAATGTTGCATTAGCTTCAATAATAAATAAAATCTTGCTACATTAATTATAATTTTAACTTGTCAATGAAAGATGAACGCTCAGTGAAAATTTTCTTTACATAAGTTTCCAATGCTTTTGTATTCAGTTCGGTATTATTTTCAAAGACTAAAATATTTATTTTAGTTTGTCCCTGTGAAAATTCTCTTTACATAAAATTCGAATATTTCGGTATTTTTATTTATAGAGTAATTTTTTTTAGTTTATTAATATATTGTTAATATATTTCATAGTGGCAATTTTCCGGGTGGCAGTTTTCCCACTGTGACAGTTTTCCCACGGTGGCGATTTTCCCAGTGGCAATCTTCCCAGTGGCAATCTTCCCAGTGGCAATCTTCCCAGTGGCAATTTTCCCAGTGGCAATTTTCCGCTCACGCTTAACATTGTAGGGGATTATAAGAATGTTATCATCATAAAATTCTTCACATTATGTTATGATAAAAATAATAGTGTCAACAAATTAATTCTCAGTCTGAAATAAAAAAAGAGGACGAAAGAAAATTCTTAATTACATAAAAAAATTAAATGTGTAAAATATTATTTTTTATAATAAAATTTTAGAAAGTTCAATGAGGAGAATAATTTACAGTAAATTTGAAAGAGTAATTTATTTACAAATAAATATCTATATTAATTATTTATAGTCAATTATTCCATTGATAATTATCTACAGTTAATTATTTATCGGATAATTATTTACAATTGATGATTTGAAGTAAATTGTACATGAATAATTATTCACAGAAATAATTTACATTTAGTTATTTACGATTCATTATTTACAGTTATTAATTTAATATACATTTAAATTATAAAAAATATATCTATGAAATATTTCTAGTAAATTTATTAGAATTATTTATTCATAATTTGGTATACTATTTATTTATTTTTCTGTAGAATCAATTACAGTTTTTATTTATTAATTTGGTAAATTATTTACAGTTTTATTTATTAATTTGGTAAATTATTTACAGTTTTATTTATTATTTTGGTAAATTATTTACAGTTTTATTTATTAATTTGGTAAATTATTTACAGTTTTATTTATTAATTTGGTAAATTATTTACAGTTTTTGTTTATTATTTTGGTAAATTATTTACAGTTTCGTAAAATAAGAAAAACAACAAAGCTTTTAAAACAGATGCAGATTTGCTTATTTAAATTGAGTATAATTTTTTAATTTACTGGGGTAAGTTCTGAATTACCGTACACCCCCATATCATCAATCAATAAAAAAATATCTACTCATTATTCTATATAAAAAAAAATTCTCACATGATCGATAATATAGAACTGTGCAATAACTCATAACCTACCCCATAGTCCAGTGAACTAAAAGTTCACAGTAACTACTGCATTGTAACTGACTGCTCTAGAATGGGCTCTGATTGTTTGCAATGTGCCATTAGCAGCTAATTGTTAATTATGCTAATATCTTTTTCTTTGTGTTGGTAGGTACAACCCACAGAAGAAGTTTTGAAGGTTTAACTATTTAATTAACATCAAGAAAATTAGCATAGAGAAAAAGGTTAGGGAACTGCAGTTGGTATTTGAAAATATTAATGGAGTAAAAAGTAACGAATTAAGGGGAAAATGATGCAGAAAACTATTGGTGGTTGTTTTAACCATTCACTGTGCACTCTATTTACAACTTTTGGTGGTTGTTTTACCTCTTCACTGTGCACTTTATTTACAACTATTGGTGGTTGTTTTACCTCTTCACTGTGCACTTTATTTACAACTATTGGTGGTTGTTTTAACCATTCACTGTGCACTCTATTTACAACTATTGGTGGTTGTTTTACCTCTTCACTGTGCACTTTATTTACAACTTTTGGTGGTTGTTTTACCTCTTCACTGTGCACTTTATTTACAACTATTGGTGGTTGTTTTAACCATTCACTGTGCAACAACCACCGATAGTTGTAAATAAAGTGAAGAGTTAAAACAACCACCAATAGTTGTAAATAAAGTGAAGAGTTAAAACAACCACCAATAGTTGTAAATAAAGTGAAGAGTTAAAACAACCACCAATAGTTGTAAATAAAGTGCACAGTGAATAGTTAAAACAACCACCAATAGTTGTAAATAAAGTGCACAGTGAAGAGGTAAAACGACCACCAAAAGTTGTAAATAAAGTACACAGTGAAGAGTTTAAACAACCACCAATAGTTGTAAATAAAGTGCATAGTGAAGAGGTAAAACAACCACCAAAAGTTGTAAATAAAGTACACAGTGAAGAGTTAAAACAACCACCAATAGTTGTAAATAAAGTGCACAGTGAAGAGGTAAAACAACCACCAATAGTTGTAAATAAAGTGCACAGTGAAGAGTTAAAACAACCACCAATAGTTGTAAATAAAGTGCTCAGTGAAGAGTTTAAACAACCACCAATAGTTGTAAATAAAGTACACAGTGAAGAGTTAAAACAACCACCAATAGTTGTAAATAAAGTGCACAGTGAAGAGTTAAAACAACCACCAATAGTTGTGAATAAAGTGCACAGTGAAGAGTTAAAACAACCACCAATAGTTGTAAATAAAGTGCACAGTGAAGAGTTAAAACAACCACCAATAGTTGTAAATAAAGTGCACAGTGAAGAGTTAAAACAACCACCAATAGTTGTAAATAAAGTGCACAGTGAAGAGTTTAAAACAACCACCAATAGTTGTAAATAAAGTGCACAGTGAAGAGTTAAAACAACCACCAATAGTTGTAAATAAAGTGCACAGTGAAGAGTTAAAACAACCACCAATAGTTGTAAATAAAGTGCACAGTGAAGGGTTAAAACAACCACCAATAGTTGTAAATAAAGTGCACAGTGAAGAGTTAAAACAACCACCAATAGTTGTAAATAAAGTGCACAGTGAAGAGTTAAAACAACCACCAATAGTTGTAAATAAAGTGCACAGTGAAGAGTTAAAACAACCACCAATAGTTGTAAATAAAGTGCACAGTGAAGAGTTAAAACAACCACCAATAGTTGTAAATAAAGTGCACAGTGAAGGGTTAAAACAACCACCAATAGTTGTAAATAAAGTGCACAGTGAAGAGTTAAAACAACCACCAATAGTTGTAAATAAAGTGCACAGTGAAGGGTTAAAACAACCACCAATAGTTGTAAATAAAGTGCACAGTGAAGAGTTAAAACAACCACCAATAGTTGTAAATAAAGTGCACAGTGAAGAGTTAAAACAACCACCAATAGTTGTAAATAAAGTGCACAGTGAAGGGTTAAAACAACCACCAATAGTTGTAAATAAAGTGCACAGTGAAGAGTTAAAACAACCACCAATAGTTGTAAATAAAGTGCACAGTGAAGAGTTTAAAACAACCACCAATAGTTGTAAATAAAGTGCACAGTGAAGAGTTAAAACAACCACCAATAGTTGTAAATAAATGTTTTAATTTACGTTTTTTTAGTTTCTTCAATTTTACACCAACTTTATGAGGCGCTGTTGATAGAATGACTGTTAACCCATTTTGTGACACGCGGACAGACGGACAGACAGACAGACAGTAGGAGAAAAGACTGGTAGCTAAACAATGCTGATAATCTTTCTTTTTAATTTGAGTCTCTAAAGAAAAGTGTGACGGACAGACGGACGCGGCTCTTATTATAGTATACTAGTGTACCTTCCCTTTAAAAATAACGAGTCATCATCAATACCAATTTATTACCCGTTATTAGGTTACTTTTAATGAATTGAAATTAAAATTAAATTTTCTGCATAGTCTAATTTATTTTATAGATAAAATACATTTAAAAATTGAATAAAAACAGGGGAATTTAAATACCAAGTCAATATATTCCCGTGCGTATCATAGTTACATTCTTCATGTTTAATACCCATAGTGTAAAAGCGGAGACCAAATAAATAAATAAACTCACGAGGGAAATTATTAGTATAGATGTATACATACGTGTCCATTTGAATGTAATCTTAAACCCATTACACTAATTGAACTCTCACTGAATGAACAACAGGTACTGTACTAGTAGATAAATAAACACACGAGGGAAATTATTAGGATAGATAGACTAACCCGTTGTTCCCGGTGTTCTTACCGGGGCTAAGTACATTCTCAAGGGTCATTTGAGGTCAGTCTTTTCTGTCACGGGTTTGACCTCTAATCTGCACTGTGTGGCCAATTTAGTGTGAGAGTTTAGGGAATGGAAGGGACAAATGAAGAGTTACTTACTTTTATATCTGTGCAGTGGGACACCTGAGATAGGAAGTACTGGTTACTTCATAACTCAGAGACACTTCATATCTCATGTGCACTAGAGAGTTTTCCATGATTCATAGAAAACGATGGTCATTGAGGGCTAACTATGACGCAATTCTTGACGTATATCATTTTCTATAATTTAAACATAGAAAACTACTTCATAACTCAGGTCCTTCATAACTCAAGAGTTTTACTGTATTGTTGTATTATATGAAATATTATATTATTTTACGGGAAAATTCTATCAGTGTTTATAAATCAATAATTTAAAGATCATCTACCTACGACAATAAATGATTAGACAAAAATACAATAGTAATTTATCATTTAAAACACTTTCAGTCTATCGTCCTTCGTCGGACATTCCCTACTAGAAAAAATACCATCAATATTTACCGTAATGGACAATAACAGACGATCTGCCGATAGTAAATTTACCGACTGGGTAAAAATTTACTAACAGGCAAAGGTAAAATAATTGCAATTAAACCCTTTGTTAATAAATTAGGGTTATTTGTTTGTTTATTTGTTTGTTTGTTTGTTGAGAAAAGAAGAAAGGTGAGAATAAATAAATAAAGTATATATAACAAAAAAGGATAACGTTCTTATTTAATATAGTAAGTAACATTCCTGTGTATGTGTCTTGAATGTCACTAGAATTACAGGTATATAATAAATATTATTTACTTTGTTTCATATGATCGAAACTGTGTTTTTATTATCTTGCTGTTTTTGCAGTTTTTGAAGTCATTTGAAGATTTAAAATACAACTGACACAGCCACACCAGAGAAATAACCAAGAAATTAACTTCTCTAAAGGGCCGTACACACGTAGGGTTTTTAAGTCTTTCCACCAGACTTTTTGCTAAGCTCCTCCTACTTTTTCCACGAGAATATAAGAAAAAATGGTTCAGTTGGTATCCATGGTACATGCAGGTATCATGGATACCAACTAAAATAGGTAATAATTATATAGTTTTTCTTATATTCTCGTGGAAAAAGTAGGAGGAGCTTAGCAAAAAGTCTGGTGGAAAGACTTACAAAAAACTTACGTGTGTACGGCCCTTACTAAGAACATTACACTCTCTCCAATAATTAATTGTCGTGTGAATGATTTCACGTATTAATTTACACTATGTTAGTATTTGACCATGTAAATTAAATTTTTAAACACAATAACATATATTATTTACCATGTAAACTAAATATAATCATATTTACTACATAGCAAGACTCGTGGAATTACCACGGAATTGGAAGATCAACTAATAGGCTTTGGTCTAATCAACTAAAATGTCTTAAGTCTGTTTAACACATTTTGTGACGGACAGACAGACTTACAGGGCTTCTTTTATAACAGTATATAGACTATCACTTATAAATATGCTCTTGGTGACATTAGTTTGATTTACACCAACTTTATGAGGCGCTGTTGATAGAGTGTCTGTTTGACGTATTTTTCTTTAGTTTGCCGTAAAATAGCCACCAGTTTTCTAAAACTGATGGCAATTCATCGCAGACAAAAGAAAACTTGTTCACTATACAGGCTACATTCTAACTCACTCACTATAGAGGAGCTCTACTGTACTGCTTTTAACGTACCTATAATGTCTAGTTGTGACAAATCGTGCGTCAGCTTTAGAAATGCAGTCGAGGGACCTACAGATACCAGACGATACTTCGTTTTTTCCTTCAAATAACCTAGCAACTATAGCTGCAGCATCTCAATTGATACCCTGTACAATGACTGTATTTACCAAAGAAATGGAGAGAAAGTGATGGAGGAGAACTGGATAGAAACAACAGAGAGCCTTTTTCATAGTCTGGTAAATTTTAAAATCATAAAATTTCCTTTTTAGATTAAGTTCATGAACATGAAATGAATTTCAACTCGAACCGTCTTATCATTGATGAAGGAAAATTTATTTTTTTCTTTACTAGAAAGTATATATTTATTTATAGATTTAATTCTTATTCTAAGTATGATTAGTTGGGTTGTGACAATGTGCGTTTAAAATCATAGATCCTGAGAATATTATAGACGGAGAGAATTAAAGACCATTTAATGGTTCTACATCAGCGGTATATAGTATTCGATACCATTTCATTTCGCTTCTTCTATGATTTTCTTAAGATCTATTACTTTTAACGCATATCGTCACAACCCTAGTGATTAGGTTAATAATAGACTATTTTAACTTCCCATGTTTTAATCCAAAATGAAATCCAGAAGATTATATTCCTTTCTGTTGTTACAACAACAAAACATTTGGCCAACGAAACAAAAAACAACCGTCGCCTTCAATTGTTGAATCTTCCGAATTATTCGACAGAGAGGAAGATGAGAGAGAGAGAGATTGTCCTTAAGAAGGAGATTTAAAATTTAACCCTTTAACATTCACCGTGAGTTGTTTAAACAACCACCGTCAGTTGTTTTCTCTCCTCGGTTGTTATCTGTTCCTCTACAACAACTAATTCTTAGGGCCTCCATTTATTTCTCGATAAAAGTACACACGCTACAGACTTTACTTATAATTACAGACTCATACAAAAAGAAAAAAACACTGCGAAACATTATATGTGTTGCCACTCAATGAATGTGAGGTGACGTGGTTTAGTACGGGGATATCAGGGGTAATCAATGCTTTCTGTGTATTTATATCAATATACAAAAAGAAACAAGGCATCAATTAGGTTCCCTCTCTAATCTATGAACTCCTCAATAACCATGTTTCATAGCGTGGTCAGCTGCTCGCCAACTTTTTGGTGAGAATTATTGCTGCGGATGGTAAGGTAGGTAGCACTGACTTTAATTCTTATCTAACTGACACACTCTGAAACATGGCTCAACAACCAGGTAACAATTGATCGATATTGGTATTTATTTATTTATTGTCAGGCGTCAACAAGTGGCTCAAGAATAAGATTTCAACATCATAATAGGTTGTTCAAATTAAAGTTTGATTCCAGCAATCATATTTTTTATTACAAGGCACTTTCTCTAAATATCAATTGATTGGCGACATGGTTGTTTCTTCTTATTCTTCATAGGAAAAGCAAGAGAGACGGACATGAGGAGAATCATAACTACAGCCATTTTCTTAGAGAAAGCAGCCAATTTGCTAGCTATGTACAGTTGCCTTACTAGGTATCATTGCGCTCTATTAAAGTCAAAAGAAGATAACTACAACACGGTGATTCTTATGAGGAATGAAAAGGGTGAACAAAAAATAAATGATTTCAGTTATCTAGTAGTCTCTTTATTGCTTTTATTGTCGTTGTTGTTTGTTTCTCCCTTTAAAGGATTTTGTTTGAAGTAAAAGGGTGGCTTTGATTATATGACAAGCAATGAAATAATCATTTTAAATCTTCCAACTGAAATTAGAGCTATTTGTGATAGTTTGTGCTTTCAACTTAGATACACCACTCTTAGACGCTAATAAATAATCAATTTCGTTATCTGTATTCACCATAATATATAAATATCTGCTATAAAATTGGCACTTACACAATTAGATGAAATTATATATATATATAGTTGCGACTTAGTTGACTAAGAGCCTATGTAGCTTATACCTTAGTTTAACTTCTTTAAAACCTTCCAAAAACCATTATGGCATTTTACATTAATTCACTAATCGACTCGGTTTACTTATATAAATATAAAATGGTTATTTCTCTAGTTTAATATGCAGTCGGCAGGTAAAGGTAAATATCCATTGATTTTAAGTACACCGTTGTTAAATAGAAAGAGGTATTTTTAACATATAGACTTTGCAAGAAGATAAAATCACTAATGTTTAATAAAAGTTCAAAAATTGTTTAAAATCTATCATATCTAAATGAGCATTTCTTTAGTTTCATCTATGTCTATCCCTGTAAAGACCCCCTTTTTGATATCGTCATAAGGCTGATCTAGTCTCAGATTCCTAAAGTTCTAGACGTAACAGGGTTTATTGAAGCAGAACTACCAGAGTTCGTCACAGCTATTGGTACAAATTTAAATACAAATAAAATATTGAATAGTCACAACCATGATGACCTATTTTTTCTCCCCCATTGGTAGTCTGCAGTGTCCTGCTGAACCTTCGTCCGGTTAGATGTTCAAAGCGAGACACAATTCTTAGAAGGTGGGCAGGAATTGGTAGGCCTCCAATGTGGACATGAAGACGTAGAAGAGCCACAGGAAGAACAGGAGGAAGCTGGTGATGATCTTGGGAATACGAGGTCCTCCCAACTCTCCTCCGATCTTGGGATGACGACGTACCATCATGATGGAGATCGCGATGAAAGCTTCGATACAGAAGAGAGTCACAGCGAAAGCCAAGCTGAAAAACAAAAAAAAACGTTAATAACAAACAAGACTTGAGGTTCTGCAGAATTTTCATACTGAATAGGTTGTAATTTGGAAAAGTTATCCCGATGTGCTGAATGACCAAAGCTTCGTGATTGACCGAGAATTTTATAATCAATGTTCATAGATATGGGTTTAGGTAATTACTTAGGATTAAGAACAAATGGATATTGGTATAACTATTAGGTACAAATTGATATAATATAAGTTTAACACTAAAGATTGACACTTTTTTGGTCATAAATAACCCATTTAAAATAAAAACTGTGTTTCTTAAACAAATAAATATTTCACATAGAATGCAAAAGCATTTGAGCTTTTAATGAAGTTTACTCACTTTCCTGGGTCCACCTCGAAGTACCTTCCATGGTAGCCGTGGTAGAGAGTGGCAATGGTCCAGGCAACACCGATACCCAAGAACACGTTCACGGCGTTAGATCCAGTGACGTTACCGACGGAGGCGTCAGCGTGGGGGTCCTGTTGAGCGGCGACCTTTGAGGCGAAGGTATCTGTGAAGAAAATATAGAGTTGACGACGGAGAGAACAGAGTGATGACAAAGATATTATACTACATCGAGGTACACTGAGAAAAAAGGCGAGTCAACCTAACTCATCGCTAGAGTCCAGGCAGAAAAACTCCAATATTGGAGTCTTTTTCTTGATTGACTTTACGTGAGTCAATCTGACTATGAATTAGGAGTAAATACGACTCTTGATTTTGAGTAAAGTGTTAGGATGAGTCAAATTGACTCACGTTTTTGAGCCAGTTTTTCAATTTGACTCGTATTTTTATCTCAGTGTACATCACTCTCGTAGATTTTGGTTTCAAAATGTACTGCACTGCCACCTAGGTTTCAAGATGGCTACTAGTCATTGTTCTCGTTAAATACTTAATTATAAATATTTAATTAAACTCTGACACAGACTTTCCTCAAATATTTTAAATAACAAATTAATTGAAAAGTTTCTTTACAATGTTAATCAACATTAAATGTTGTGATTAGTAGCCATTTTGAAACATAGGTGGCAGCACGATGCATTTCTGAAACAAGAATTTTCGAGAGTGGTGCATTGTATTGTAGTATGATAACTTTGGTAATAGAATCAGGATATATCAGTAGTTCCATTTAAATGCTTACCTTGCATATAGTCAATAGTATTTAAGATAATATGCTAATACCTCATTTACAAGTTATAAGCAACACAGTGTTATATAAGAGAATCTCAACCAATAGTTACATCGGTGTGACAAAATGGTAGCACTGGATTAGTGTACATGCTTCTTGTTTTACATTAAAGTATTATTGTTAGGAAATCCATTATGTTACTTCTCACATGCTGAGTCATTGCTAATACATGTACAAATATTTACAGTTTTTGTTGAATTGTTCTGGCATAATTGATAAGTTATAGACCGCAACTTCGCTTGGAAAAAAGGCCATATTGCTGATGTATTAAAGGAAATTAAATACAAAAGACTAGAAGAAGCAATCGGAAATGAAAATAGCTTCATGAATGAAGTTACCTACTATCAGCAAGTGACAATTCTCCTCAATGCAGAAAAGCAGCTCCATGAATGCAGTCACTTTCCAAAATGTACCGAAAAGGAATACAAGCACTGGTGACTGCACTCACGGATGGAAGAGGAAAATGAAGAGGTGATAGTAAATGAAGTCTTCGAGTCTACCTAATACAAAATCTAAGAGGAAAATGAAGAGGTGATTGTAAATGAAGCCTACGAGTCAACCTAACACAAAAATCGAAGAGGAAAATGAAGAGGTGATAGTAAATGAAGCCTTCGTGTCTACCTAACACAAAATCTAAGAGGAAAATGAAGAGGTGATTGTAAATGAAGCCTACGAGTCTACCTAACACAAAAATCGAAGAGGAAAATGAAGAGGTGATAGTAAATGAAGCCTTCGAGTCTACCTAACACAAAATCTAAGAGGAAAATGAAGAGGTGATAGTAAATTACCCTAAATTCAAAGACCTAGAAATTAAAGAGTTAAACCTATCGCTATCTTCGAAAGAGTTATTTTTACCTGGTACGCTAGTACCCAATGCAACTATTGATATTGCAGTGACGGAGTCTTCTAGTCCTATGGTGCAGCCAAAGTGACTCGCTAGGTCTCCTATCACTGCCGTTAGTAGGCCTATGCTGCCTATTGAAAATATAAAACAGGACCAGCCTCTCTGCCGATCTGTGGAGGTTAGTAAAGAGTTAGTCAAGGAACTACTGAAGAACATTCTACAATCCATGCAGAGATATTATGGTGGAGAGATTATTGTGTTAGTAGAATACTTAGTAGATTGGTCAAAAGATTCCATTTGCTTCACAACATTGTTGCCTAGTTTTGATAATCAGTCATCATTCCCAGACGGAAGATGCAAAAGGTGTTCCAGTACCTGGAATATTGATACCGACAGCTATAATACCAATGCCAGTAATGTAATCTTTGAGACCGATTGTACAGGCAAAATGGGAGGCGACATCTCCGATAATTGCCGTCAATATCGCTATCCACAGAAAGGAACACAGGAAAGTGGGGATGGCAAATAGGATACCTGTAGATGTTAATAAATAGGAAATAACTGAATCTTTGAGAGTTTATAATTGTAAAACACTCAATTGTTAATGCCTGCAACTAGTATTAGGTAAATAACACATGAAAAAAAACTGAAAAAAATTGGTTATACTAAGATCTGTTATTTAGCGTAGCTATAATCTATATTATTGTAAATTGTGTGATTCAAGATGTAAATGATATAGGTAACAAATCCATTTATCTACATCTACACATCCACTAAGTTTCGCCTGTATCTAGGGATGATATACATTTATAACAATGTTATTAACGTTACTAACAGTTTACCTACATTTAGATTTATTACATCTAGTAATGTTATCCATGTATCTAAACATCCTAGCGTGTTATCCACATAGAATCTAGTTTCAGCGTCCATTTAATAAAGTTTTACCTGGCACACTGGTACCAATTGCCACAATGCAAATGGCGGTAATGGAATCTTTGAGGCCGATTGTACAGCCGACATGATAAGCTATGTCATTAATAAAAGCTGTGACGAATCCTACCCCCATTATTGAAAAAACAAAAGTTGGGTACCCGTGGAAGTAACCTGTAAAAAAAAGTGGAATAACTTTTTAAACTAATCACTAAGCCTTGTGCCTGACTGTCACCGGACCAAAACCCCCCAAAGGTTAGGTTAGCGATCCAGTTGAAGGGTCAGGGTGTCGGGTGGGGGGTTTTGCAAGGCCCCACTCTTAAGGTGGCTGTTTACTTTGAGCTTTTAACCTAAGGGTTTTTGCACGGGGGTATTTGTCCTATAATCGTGCCTGACGGTAGCTTTTCTATTTAAAACATAATTTGAAATATTGGGAAATTTTTTTTCTTAATTTGGGGAGGCTATGTGTATTGACAATGGTGTATTTGTTTGTGTAACACTATCAAAAAGCTAATGTGCCATCAAAATATTTCGGCAGGTTTCGGCAGGTCGAAAAAATCTTTTGGTTAGAAAATTGGAAGGAAACATTAGTAGAGTTTGAATTTATAAAATTACATTTTTTAAATCGGGATTCTGCATTAAAATCAAACACACTTCAAGTAGAACGAAAATCAGAACGCTTTTACCTGGTACACTGGTACCAAGAGCCACAATGCAAATGGCGGTAATAGAATCTTTGAGGCCAATTGTGCAGCCAACATGGGAAGCGATATCACCAATAAATGCCGTCACTAAGCCGATCATGCTGATACTGATTACGAAGGTGGGATAACCGCCCTTCACATCTGTTACCATTTTGTTTGAGGAAGATGAACGAAAAGAGTGTTATCATCAGAGCAGAAAACGCGATTCTCTAATTCGCAAAATGATGCGGCTGACATGACTGGCGATATCGCTCGGTAAAGAAAGGCGTAGATCGTGTCAAGGCAGTACCATCATTTCTAGACCGACCGACCATACCTTTCTTCACCAATTACTTCAGTTTCGGTTAGCTTCTAGCTAGAGTTAGTAAAATGCATAATGTTAATTATGTAGTTTGAATTCTTGTAGCGGCACATCTCCTGGTATTAGTTAAAAGGAAAATTAAACACAGTTTTATAATACACACTTCAATGAAATTAACATTATTCATTAAGCTATCAATCCAATTTAATGGAATTCCTGAATTAATTTTTTCGTTATCTTTCGTTTTCTTCAGGTTGTTTGGATTGAGCTCAATAAGCAATGCGGACTACTTACCATCCATGGGGACTTGTCTGTTAATATGCGCACTCTTTCAAAATCTTTCTATGGTTAATTTGAAATTATTCCTTAACGCACTACGTAATACCAGACACTCTTCCAAAAACTCCTAGGTTTGAAAAACTACTAGGTAAAACTGAAGGTTAGTATGAGTTTATTCCTTAACGTACTATTCATAAGTCTCATGGATTAGTTAAAACAAATATACAAGTTCAACCATCTTGTTATTCGTTACTGAAAAACTCTCTTTACCTGGTACACTGGTACCAAGAGCCACAATACAAATGGCGGTAATAGAATCTTTGAGGCCAATTGTGCAGCCGACATGGGAAGCGATATCACCAATAAATGCCGTCACTAAGCCGATCATGCTGATACTGATTACGAATGTAGGATAACCGCCTTTGAGATCTGCGACCATTTTGTTTGGGCAAGATGAATGAAAATAGATTATCATCAGAACATAAACAATTTTTCACCAGCTTGTGTGGTATGAAATTGTTAGTTGTAATAACCAAATTCGCAAAATGATACGGCTGACGTTCAGGCGATATCGCTATGGAAAGAAAGGCGTAGACCATATCAAGCATGTACCACGAACAATCATTTCTAGACCAAAGTACATGTGACAGACCATATACCTTTCTTCACCAATTACCTCAGTTTCAGTTAGGTTCTAGCTAGAGTTAGTAAAATGCATAATGTTAATTATGTAGTTTGAATTCTTGTAGCAGCACATCTCCTGGTATTAGTTGAAAGGAAAATTAAACACAGTTTTATAATACACACCTCAATGAAATTAACACTTCTCAATCCAACTAAATGGAACTCTTGAATTTGGTTTTTAGTAATCGTTGATTTTCCTAAGGTTGCTTGGATTGAGCTCAATAAGCAATGCGGACTACTTACCATCCATGGGGACTTGTCTGTTAATATGCGCACTCTTTCAAAAACTTCCTATTGTTAATTTGAAATTATTCCTTAACGCACTACGTAATACCAGACACTCTTCCAAAAACTAATAGGTCAAACTGTAGGTTAGTATGAGTTTATTCCTTAACGCACTTCGTGATCAGACAATCTTCCAAAAACTAATAGGTTACACAATAGGTTGTTAGTAAGTATTTATTCCTTAACGCACTACGTGATATCAAACACTCTTCCAAAAACATCTAGGTTAGTATGAGTTTATTCCTTAACGCACTTCGTGATGTAGACACTCTTCCAAAAACTACTAGGTAAACATCTAGGTTAGTATGAGTTTATTCCTTAACGCACTATGTAATATAGGCACTCTTCCAAAAACTTTTAGGTTAGTATGAGTTTATTCCTTAACGCACTATGTAATATAGGCACTCTTCCAAAAACTTTTAGGTTAGTATGAGTTTATTCCTTAACGCAATAGACATCAATCTGGTTGAATGGTAAAAACCAAAAATATACAAGTTCAACCATCTTGTTATTCGTTACTGAGAAGCTGAAAAACTCTCTTTACCTGGTACACTGGTACCAAGAGCCACAATGCAAATGGCGGTAATAGAATCTTTGAGACCAATTGTGCAGCCGACATGGGAAGCGATATCACCAATAACCGCAGTGACTAAGCCGATCATGCTGATACTGATTACGAAGGTGGGATAACCGCCTTGTAAATCTGTTGTAGTCATTTGAAAATGAGATGAAAGAAACTATTACTATCTAATAGTACAATTTCATCAACATCCATAATTGTGGATGCACCCGTTGATGGGAAAATATCGATTTCCTTCCCATGTGCCACCTGGCTAAATTTCCGAATGTGACAAATGTCTATCAAGATTATGAAGATAACGAAATTTACGCTTACATTAGTCTTACACAATGAAATATTTGTAAATAGTTGGAACTGTTTTCAGAGTACAGTTGGATTTGACACTCTTTACCTCCAGGTCAATTGATTTTTCAATTGCGCAAATTCAAGAAAATTTTGACAGAAATTTGTCACATTTTGTAGTTGAAGCATCTGCTGTTGTTAGGAAGAGATTAGTTCATAAGTCAAATGTTAGTAGTTCACTTCTTCATCAGCTTCCTAGTGGATAAAAGGTTATTAGGAGTACAGCATATATAGAAAAATTACAGAATTCCTTTTTACAACTGATATCGTCAGTTGGTGACTCATATTACTAGGAGTACAATATGCTGTTCTCGTAGTGTTCTAGTGTTAGTAATTTCTACCTTTCTACCAAATAAGGGACACTTTTTAAGAAGACTGCAGGTTTAGGTAGATTTGAATTGAGGCTCTAATTCATCAATTCTACCAATTTTCTACGAGTGGTTAACGTAAAAACAGTCTTTGCAAAATCAGTTCTCTGAATTCAAATCGGTGTTAGTTTTTGCGTTTGTATAGAAAACCAGCAGGGCGTTTGCTACTTACCATCTATATAATTAATTGCAAAATACCAGACACTCTTTAAAAAGTTTCTCTACCGATGTAGATGTTAGTATGAGTTTATTCCTTACCGAAGTCCTTTTTGATTTGTTGTTAGTATGAGTTTATTCCTTAACGAAATCCTTACCAAAAAAATCAATCCACGAGATTGTTGGTTAAATTGCAAAAAAGCTACAATTATTTAGCAACTACATACACTCTTGAAAACTCGTTTTACCTGGTACACTGGTACCAAGAGCCACAATACAAATGGCGGTAATAGAATCTTTGAGACCAATTGTGCAGCCAACATGGGAAGCGATATCACCAATAAGTGCCGTGACTAAGCCGATCATGCTGATACTGATTACGAAGGTGGGATAACCGCCTTGTAACTCTGTTGTCAATGTTTTTGAGGTGTAGAAGGAATGGAAACCAATGAGAATAGGTTCAAAATTGAGTCTACACTTCGAAGTTGCATATTTTCTAGAATTGGGTTTAGTACGGCATCTCTTTGCGGGCGATATTGCTAATACGTGGCAAAACTTATCCTTGGGATATCGTAATGCTAGATTTCAACGATATAAATCTTAAAAAGATATTTATAGATATCTCGCGCAAGTTGTGCCACATCTTTTCTGCACAAATCCTGTTGTTAGAAATGATTGGAAAAGCGAAAAATTATTTTTGTTGAAGAGCATCGTTAGCAGGAATTCTTCTTGGTGCACCACGAAATCTAAAAGCTACTCAAACTTTTCTATGTAGTTAGTAGAACATTATCATAAAGTTCTTTAGCAAAGATTGTTAGAATTTATTCAGATCATCAAACTTATCCAATCGTGGAAAACTAAGGATCTAATAGAGAGATGCTTAAAGATGTCAGTATAACAACCAACCTCCTTCACGTTGTTAGTTTGCTATAGGCTATATACATTACCAAAACGCTTTTTTAGAATGTACAAACAGAAGGTTTGAATTACTTAGCGCATCTTAACACAGTATAACGTTAGCAATTAAAACATTGCTACTATATCATTCTATATTTAACAAACTTCTTAAGTTTGTACAATGTTAGTGCCAATCTTTCGTCAAAGTATTGGTTAGGTAAGCTACCTCAGTTAGGCAATGCCAAGACTTTTTACCTGGTACACTGGTACCAAGAGCCACAATGCAAATGGCAGTAATGGAATCTATGAGACCAATTGTGCAGCCGACATGGGAAGCGATGTCGCCGATTACTGCAGTGACTAAGCCGATCATCGTGATACTGATAACGAAGGTGGGATAACCGCCGGCAAGTTCTACATAATATTGCCGAGCGAAAATGAAACAACGAAATGTTAGTCTAGACATAAATACAGATAAAAGGTACAGAAATATACATATAATAAATAATTTGTAAGAAAGTGTTTAAATCCTGTAAATATTATGATTAGGTAGACATAGAAATATGTAAATTTATCATAGATGTTATTAAACTGGAAGAAAGATTGTTAATGCATATTTGAAGCTAATCTTAAAATAGTCAATGTATCAGATATTCAATCTAGAGTTTTGTTCAGCATAAAACTTACCGGTGGGGGGAATGACTGCAAACAGAACTTTCCACAGAACTATGATGAAGTGCATGACGTAGTCTCCGCAGCTGGGTAATTTCTCAACGGGTTCAGCTCCATCTTCTGGCTCTTCGTCATCACCTAGATAGCAATAGACATTTTGAAAAGCGGATTTATATTAATCTGTATTATATCTACTTAGGAGGTAAAATGAAGTTGGATGCCCCTTCTATGCAAGGTAGTTTATAACTAAACTCATGTATAACTAACCTACAACGGGGTACGGTCAAGAGCCCCCCCCCCCCCGGTCATGAGCCCCCCTAGGTCATAAGCCCCCTCGGTCACGAGCCATCCTTCCTGTTTTTTAATCCTTATTTACCTAGTTAAACAAATGAAGAACTACTTAGATAGATATAACTGAGAGTTGCTAATGTAGTTTGTTGTATCCACTAGTTTGTTGTACTGCACAATTCATGATTGTTTAATGACCTGGCAGGGGGGTTCGGGGGACGGCAAGCCCCCCGATATACATATATTTTATGTCTAATCAGTAACGAACTACAAAAGTGTCAATAAGGATTAAATAATATAGGTAAATAAGGATTTAAAAACAGGGGGGCTCGTGACCGGGGGGGGGGCTCGTGACCGGGGGGGTTCATGACCGGGGAGGGGGGGGCTTATGACCAACAAACCCCTACAACAGTACCTAGGTACTTTAGAACCAAAATTTAAATTTAGGTATTATATAACTAAAATCATGTATAACTAACCTACAACAGTACCTAGGTACTTTAGAACCAAAATTTAAATCTAGGTATTATATAACTAAAATCATGTATAACTAACCTACAACAGTACCTAGGTACTTTAGAACCAACCTATAAATCTAGGTAGTTTATAACTAAACTCATGTATAACTAACCTACAACAGTACCTAGGTACTTTAGAACCAACCTATAAATCTAGGTAGTTTATAACTAAACTCATGTATAACTAACCTACAACAGTACCTTGGTACTTTAGAACCAACCTATAAATCTAGGTAGTGTTTAACTTATTAGATAGCATTAAGAAATGCTATTAGTAATTATGTTTACTGCTATCTTGTTCTTTCATTTCATTATAGACAAAGAAGTAATTTCGGTTAATGCGTTTCATTTTACCTAACTAGACACTACATTGAATTGAGAGTATTTAAAGAGTGTGTCTTTGAGGGAGACATTTTCTTACCACCGACTTCAACATTAAAGGCTTCTTTGAATTGATCAATCCAGCTAGATGAACCGACCATTATGGAGTTGTTTGTCTTCTTCACCAGTTTGTCAACCATGCTCTGCAATCGGAAGAAAATGGTAAATAGTCTCCTTTATATTGAATGTTACGCTAAACGTTTACGATCCAAAATATTTGAAATATATTTTGAAAATAGTTCATGTCAAATATAGGCAGCAGATTACACCAACTAAAGCAAAGACTTAAAAGAAGCATAGTACCTCTATTCTAATTTGCCGTTAAGCTCAAGTTGATATAAATATGTTCGAATCTAATTTGTCATTTAGTATTTTCAAAAAAGTATATAGATTCTATACGTTGCGTATACGTTAAAAATGATTGATAAAGTCGCGTCCACAGTATCAATTTTCATTCGTGTTTGACCATTTTGTTGTCAATCACAAGGATAGACAAACTCTATGTTTTACAACCTATTTAACAGAGATTAAATTAGACTGTTCGTCAGTATCAATCCTGTAATTTGAAAATCTTTATAAATTTTAAGGCAATATCTTCAAATTACTAGTTTCTAATCACTGAATTAACCACCTACAACTTCTCATATATAACTAATCAATTTTCTCTGAAGACTGTAAGAGTTAACAAACTTTACTATATTGTGGACATTAATGGTGTTCTGATTCTTGTTTGAAGTAAATAAAGAAGATTGATAGTGTGGACGCAGCTAAAGCATCATGCTTCAACTACTTGCAAAGCCAACTTTTTAACGGTTAGAAAATAGTGTTAGGTTTACCAATCTATCCACCATCTCCTGTAAAGACGTGATCGGAAGGAAAAAGGATATTGTTTATAGTAGCTTTCACACGATCAATCTTATCGTATCTATGATTTGTGATGGTTGAACTTTCACAGGACTGAATGTTAAATTTATATAGGAAGTATAAGTATGAAACTTTGAAGTTCATCAAGGAATTACTAATATTTAAATTTCTTTTGGCTTGGGAGTTTCATACTAAAAAAGATTGATCGTCCGCATGTCGCTAAATAATGTAAGAATTTAGAAGTAAATTATGAAACTGGATTCATTTAACACGTTAACCACATGTCGGAATGGCTATATACCACACGTGGTACATGCTTTCTATATCTTGAAATCAAACCAGTTAATTTATAGCTAAGGTAAATATTATTGAATGCATTTGAGACTATCAACGTGGTACAACTAGAATGTGATGAGTGAAATAAAAGTATATGGTAGATGAAGAAGTTGAGTAGATGAAGATAGGATGATATTTTGTAGACTTTTCTCACCTTGTATTCTCTGTTTTCCTTGACACGGATCATAGCCTTGGAGTTGTTTCCGAGTTTTGGTTTTCCGAGGAGGGCGATCTTCTCATCTTCAGTCATGTCGTCATTTTCCTTCTGTTCGAATCCGAAGCCTAATTGTTCATTGAGTCCTGGACAATGAAGGAGAGAGTCAGTGTGCTGATTTTGGTGAACTAATCAATGAATGACAGTATATACGCATGGTGAAATGTAGACACGAGGAATATCCATGAATGTTTCACTTTGGTTAAAAGTCTACCAGAAGCAATTTAATGAAAGCTCAGAAAGTGACAACTAATTGGTTAAGAATTATGTTTTCATTTAATATATTACAGGCTTATTATGTAAGTCTTACCTCAAATTTTCACACACATTTTAAGACTAGAAAACTCATTGAGAATCAACAACTGTAATAATGATGATAATGATATATTGAAAAACAATTCTCAATGTGTTTTGACAAAACATACATCACCTGGAACTGTCTCTTGACCAATTTACAACAGTTCCGAGACAGTTTAAAGCTACTGACATCTCAAAGAGGTTGGTGAATTTTAGTAGTAAGATAATTTCAAGACAAAAAGGATTAGTGAGCTGTGTGTTCTTATCCACAGAAAAGTTGTAAAGTTAAATGCTTTACTGCAGACTAATTGGTAATTAACAATGTCTTTATATTCTAAATTCACCAGCCTCTTCTCTTTTTCTTGAATGTTTCATGCTAATAACTACAAGGTTTTAATCGTGCAAATTTTAACAACAGGTAGTAGACACCGAATAGGTACACTACTAGGTAGAAGACACCGAATAGGTACACTACTAGGTAGTAGACACCGAATAGGTACACTACTAGGTAGTAGACACCGAATAGGTACACTACTAGGTAGAAGACACCGAATAGGTACACTACTAGGTAGTAGACACCGAATATGTACACTACTAGGTAGTAGACACCGAATAGGTACACTACTAGGTAGTAGACACCGAATAGGTACACTACTAGGTAGTAGACACCGAATAGGTACACTACTAGGTAGTAGACACCGAATAGGTACACTACTAGGTAGTAGACACCGAATAGGTACACTACTAGGTAGTAGACACCGAATAGGTACACTACTAGGTAGTAGACACCGAATAGGTACACTACTAGGTAGTAGACACCAAATAGGTACACTACTAGGTAGTATATACCGAATAGGTACAGTACTAGGTAGTAGACACCAAATAGGTACAGTACTAGGCAGTATATACCGAATAGGTACAGTACTAGGTAGTAGACACCAAATAGGTACAGTACTAGGTAGTAGACACCAAATAGGTACAGTACTAGGCAGTAGATACTGCATAGGTACAGTACTAGGTAGTAGACACCAAATAGGTACAGTACTAGGTAGTAGACACCAAATAGGTACAGTACTAGGCAGTAGATACTGCATAGGTACAGTACTAGGTACCTAATACATAAATTACCAGTTACTACTAGTACCTAATACTGCACATGTTTGGTACTAACTAGTTAGTACACACTGTACCTATTAGGTAGTTCCTAGTTTAGGTTAGGTTAGTAACACACACATTTTCTGAACCAATACCGAAAATCCTGTTTAGTTTTTTTTAACATTTTCAGTAAAAGTAAAGAAAAATGTTATTCACACCAAATAAAATTAGCTCCATTAACACCGTGTGAACATTTTATCATTACTATTTTTCATAGATTCAAATCATATAGGTACACTATTACACAGTACCTATATATTTAATTATATTTTTATTTGTTCACAAATGCAATAGTCGCTACTGAAATAATAAAGGTTAAAATACATAGCTTCCAATTAAATGTACCTATTAGTGTTTGAGATTAGTGTTATATCTGAAATTAATAGAATGATTTAATCTACTCCTGAATTTATAAGAATTATACATTAAATAGCAGTCTGCCATACCATTTTTCCACAGAAAACTATCGCTATCATAGAAAATATATTACAGGGTAGACTGTTCTAATCCTAAACATTCGGTACGAGATAAAATATGTAAATATTCTCGATTCAATGCATCTCCTCATTTATTTCAATTCTGAACATGAAACAGCCTGCCAGTTTCGATGTTGTTCGTGAAATCATATCAGTCTTCGTCATTAAGTATTTAAATTGTAACTAAAGTCTTATTGAATTAAACTACATTAATTCATTAATCGGTATTTATTTAAACGTTCAAACGCGCTCCTTGTAACAAATTCTGATCATTATTTTGCAGCATAGATTTTTATTAATAGCATCTTTATTATGTATATGATGTCTATTTAATTTTTCTATTTAGCTACTGTTTAGAGGCTTTTTTTCTAAGTGAATTCACAGCTGCTGACAAAATACTTGGAAGTTAATAATTAACTCACTCTAGAAAAGAATAGAAAATTCTAACCTTCAAAAGAAAATACGACAGAATGTGTGAAACGAAATAAAAAGTATTAAGAATGTGAGATGAAGAATCTTGAGAAAGAGAGAGAGAGAGAGAAAGTGTAAAATTAATGGTACCTCTTTTCCTCTTAAGCATCTTGAAGTCTTCTCCTGTTGTCGTTATTTTTGTTTCAATTGAGGAGGGAAATCAAAATTAAATACTGTATATTAAGTTGCACTAAAGCTAAATTATTAATAAGCTTAACATTGGACCACAGCTCTAAGGATGCGTTCTACTCTATTAAAAATGTAGAGGCAAACTTCTATTTCCTTCTAAAAAAGGAAATTTTTCTGGCAAGGATACTTGATCACTCGTTTTGGGGATAACTTTTGTGTGTCTGTAGTCAGGGGTAACTAGGGTATTATATAGTCAGGGGTAACTAGGGTATTATATAGTCAGGGGTAACTAGGGTTCTTTATAGTCAGAGTAACTAGGGTATTTTATTGTCAGGGATAACTATCGTATATTAAAGTCAGGGCTAACTAGGATATCTTGAAGTCAGGGCTAACTAGGATATCTTGAAGTCAGGGGTAACTATCGTATTTTAAAGTCAGGGGTAACTATCGTATTTTAAAGTCAGGGGCAACTAGGGTATCTTGAAATCAGGGGTAAATAGGATATTTTTCCAGTCTGGTTAACTAGTATATTTCCTAGTCATGATTCCTATGATATTTTTCTTCGTATTCTTTCAGATGTTTCTTTTTTCTTTTTAGGATTTGTTAGGGTGCGAAAGTATGAGCAAAAAAAGCAGTTACAATAAAAATTACGGAAAGGGTGATCAAATGAAAAAAAAAATCTCTGAAAAAAATCAAAATGGGTTACAGAAATGAGGAGTAAAATTGTATGTTGACTGTCGTAATAACGGCCCACTATATCTTGTATTACGGGATGCATCTATATACTATTTATACTACTGATAAAATATAGTAACTGCCAAAGAACAATATAAGCGACTTTCGATATCATTCTATATAATTTGGTAAAAAGTGCACTCGAATATCATCAAAATTTCATCTAAAAAAATCCATGCCAGTTACTCATTCCAACCAAAGGGTAACACTAACGACCCAAAATAGTTCTGTCACGTTTTTTGGTAACTCTTTTGGGGAAAGGAAATGTTAAGACAAATGTTCTTGTGTGTGATGGTCCCACAAACTCTAATGTAAAGCACTTACTGAGATATGGAGAGATACTATTTTACCGCACAAAAAAAACTGGGACAAGGGTAATCACTAGAGTGTTTTCTAAAACTTACACAGAGAGTAGAGGAGTGTGCCCGAACAGTAGAAGTAAGTGATCGAATTTATAGATTTATTGGCAATGGGAAGCCAATTTGGTTTGGGGTTTATGGAAAGAAGAAAGTGATTTAGAAAATACATCAAACATCATCAAGCTCGTAGATGATAAGCTAAGCTACCCTCCAGAAATCTAGCCGATATTAAGATCTACGTTGGTATTTCTATAGTCTTTTAGTGAATATCATTTAAGCCAACCAATCAAAATGCACTCTGAAATTAAAATAATCAAATTATAGGGAGTTGAATAACATTTGTACCTCTTAATAAGGAAAGAGTAAAAAGACCGGGTAGAAATATTGTCCAACTCTATTTTTTATGTTCAGTCACTTGACTGCTACTCTAATACAAATTACTTTGTTAACTATGTTAAGCAATTTCTTTTTAGATTTGAATTTTAATGGCAGGTTAATTGGATGCTTTGAGCGATAATTTTTCACCGACTGAATTTCACCGATTGAGAAATTGTGTCGTGATTCAGTTTCACTGCTCAGACTTCGGGGAGAAAATTGACTGTAACCTTTTTCATATTTTACGCAACAAGAGTTCACTAAATGATTCCATTAACTGAATTGAAAATTATTCGAAATATGCAATGAACTTTTCACAACCTCTGCCATTAAATCTATATACTATCGTCATTATTCAATTAATAATTTTAGCTAAATCTGATGGATCAGAAACCTGGATAGCAACATTTTGTCAGATATTTTACACAAGGCAACTTTATTTAGTATTCTGTTTTGTAGAATTCATATGAAACCAAATGATTGTATTGCAAAAAGTCTTCATTTAAAACAATGTATTGCAACATTTCATTATTTTGATAAAAGCTCTCAGTAAATGTATTGGATGATATATTCTAGATTCTTTTCGAAGCCTATTCAGTTATATTCTAGATTTAATAGAGTTTTCACCCCAGTAAGAGTCTGAGCAGTAAACTGATGCTGTAAAATCTTTCCACCTTTTATATTTTGTTGCAAAGAATACCAATGAAAAATGGGGAGTTGGTGCAATGGGAGAAAATGTGAAAAAAATGTTCTCTTTGGGTGACAATCGTTCATTGGATTCCAGGGAACATTTATCGTGCACATCAAAAGAACGTGTTCTACAGAACGTATTCTACAGAACGGGCTCTAGAGAACGTGTTCTACAGAACGTATTCTACAGAACGGGCTCTAGAGAACGTGTTCTACAGAACGTATTCTACAGAACGGGCTCTAGAGAACGGGCTCTACATTACGTGTTCTACAGAACGGGCTCCAGAGAACGTGTTCTAGAGAACGTATTCTACAGAACGGGCTCTAGAGTACGTGTTCTACAGAACGGGCTCTAGAGAGCGTGTTCTAGAGAACGTGTTCTATTCACACCAATAGAACGTGTCCTAATTTTCTCAATTGTGAGCAGTAAAATCCTACCTACTTTATTGTACCTGAGATTCTGAACTGGATAAATACTAGCAGTTATTTTTATTAAATGGATTGGCACGTTGATTACGGAGTGGTACAAATATGCACAATGTGCCTAGGTAAGATGGATTTATTACTAGGATTTTAAGGGAATATCCCAGGAATAACTCCTTCTTGCCTGGGTAAATCAAAGAAGATCTTATAGTTAAAATGCCGTAATTTCAACTCATTTGTGTCATTTTGACGTAGAATTAGTAGAATTAGGTAGGAAAAATTTCTTAGTACCAACCGTAGACAAGATGATAAAATTTGCTATAAATTTATCAGCAATACCCATGTTCAGAGTCCCAGTATTTCCTTTTTATGGTCAAATAAGCACATATTCCTATAGTATAGTTACGAGGGGAAAGTCTACGGATATTATTAGCCTACACTGATTACAGCTACAGAAATGTTAAGGCATTAAATGGTGTATATTGCAGCCTAACTAAAAGCACGGCATTCTTTTTACAGTTGTAATTGTCAGAGCCTCTGTCTTAGTCACATTCTACAGTAGCAGTTAAAACGCTGCCTTTTCACCGCCCAGTTCACGCCTCTTCAATTAATCACGGTTAAATGAATGTAAGGCGGTAGAAACGCTAGTGTAGACTGAAAATTTGTTTTCCATTCATTTAACCGTGATTAATTGAAGAGGTGTAAAGTGGGTGGTGAAAACGCGGCGTTTTAACTGCTAATTTAATGGACCTTACTCGAAATGTATTTAATAATTAATTGAGAGAGAGAGAGAGAGAGAATGTTGTGTGTTCCTAATATTAAAACACTTTCAGTCTATCGGCCTTCGTCGGACATTCTAGAGATAATCCTGAGGCTAATGTCTTTATTATGATATTTTACGATAAAATACCATCAATATTTACCGTAATGGACAACAACAGACGATCTGTAGGTAGTGAATTTACCTACTGTGTACAGTTTATTATAAATTTAAAAGATATTAAATGAAGTCCCAAAGGAGTTCATAAATTAAATTAATGTTCGATAATATAAGTTTAATATATTCCGCTAAGTTAATAAGGTAGAACTCCTCTATAGTGAATGAGTTAGGAAGTAGCCTCTATAGTGAACAAATATTCTTCTTTAGTCTGCGGTGAATTGTCATCAGTTTCTAAAACTGATGACTATTTTATGGCAGACTAAAGAAAATTTGTTCACTATAGAGGCTACATGCTAACTCATTCACTATAGAGGACCACTACAGTACAGGGAAATGTTTAACAATATCTTCCTATTGTATAATTAATATTCCATTAAGTTACTGCAGTGTCTTGTACAATGCAGTTCATTTATGTCTTGGACTCATCTTTTGACTGCAACTGTGATGTACAATGCAAATTAAACCCCTAGTTTAAATTAGTTATTTGTTGTTGTTGTTGTTGTTGTTGTTGTTGTTGTTGTTTTCTCTCACTCTGCATAATTCGAATTGAGAGAGAGTTTGAAGACAGAGACTCTGACCAGTATTGAGTCGCTATCAAGAAATGAGTATTTCGAATTGTGACGTCATAACGATTTAAATGGATTGAGACTGTTTTGCCTTAGAAAAAGATACGTTTAAAAACTTATTCGAATAGTTACTAAATGAATAAATACTAGATAGCTGCAGGGTAAGTTTCGAGTTATCGGGCGGTATCACATTTTCGATACTATAGGAATGAAGTATAATGATAATGTATCTAATAATCATTATACCTCTCATCTCTCTTATGATCGAATATGTGGAACCATTCGATAATTAGGACTTTACCCTAAGGATGACCTAAAATAATTTAGCAAAATAATTATTGCATCATTTAGCATTACTAAAAATTTAATTTGGTAACTACTCTAAAAAAATTAGGTACTTAATAAATACTTATTTGAAAATTAAAAACATTAAAAACAATATTTAGTTTCTTTAATTTCAAAATAATTTCCATAGTTTGGGTACTTACGAATTATCGGTCAGTTCCACATCTTCGGTCATATAAGAAAAAACAATAATATTTATTTAATTTTTTTATATTTGTATCCATGATACCTTCTCAACTTGTTAATTTAATTGGCATCCATGATACATGCAGGTATCATGGATACAAAATAAAAAATTAAACGATAACTATTATATAGTTTTTCTTATATGACCGAAGATGTGAAACTGACCGCTAATTCGTAACCAACCCTATTCGAGTAACTCGTTATAACGTCAAAGATAAAATTTATTTTTCTAAATAGCGACTCTATCATTTTGTAGTCACCTTTATTTACCAAAGGTGGTCACCTTTTAGGTAGTCACCTACAAAGGTTCTCAGGTTCTTACCTCCAAGGGAAGTAGGTTCGCCAAGTTCCACGTAGAAGACCACATCTTTCTCGTAGCTGTCCTCCTCAATGATGGGGATGCTGATGTAGGCCCTGGGGGGAGAGATGGGGGTTAGAACAGGGGGAAGAGTGGAGGTAAAGACTCTATCTAACTCTAAAACAATCAAAATGTTGAGAGTATCCTTCACCCAATTCGTTATATGATTTTTGTTATTTATCGCTTAAATACAACCTAAATGGCTGAATTAACATTTTATATGGTAATTTCCAAATAATCGAACAGTTCCATATTTTACATCATTAAAAATAACTATTTAAATTTTTCTTATGTGATCGATAATGTGGAACTGTCCCATAACTCAGAGCTTACCCTACAAGTTAATATTCATTGAAATAATTAATACCTAAATAGAATAATAATTTTAACTTCTAATTTCTATTAGATAATTAATTAGCTTTATGAGAGACATATTATTTGTACCTTTAAAGAGAGTATGTAGTTATTATATGAAGACATGGCAACTGCGATATGTCATAACCCCCCCCCCTCCCCCACATATTTATTATAAGCTAGAAAATAACATATTGTAATTTATATGATATTACATAATTTTCGATGCGAATTCATTATTTATAGTACATGTTACAGGAGTAAATGAAATATTAGGAGTAATCTCCACAGACTTATTAACAGTACTCTTTACTTAACTTTACTGAAGATATAAAATGAACTACTATCTTATACTACTTTTTACTGAATAGGATAACAAAATTTTTAATAATTTCTTACTAAATTTTATAAAAATATCAATTTAATAAGCATTGCTAAAAATTTTTTTACTAAAATTATTCTAAATTTTACAGTTCACGTTATTAAAAGTAACTGAAATATGGATAGTAAACGCCACAGACTTTTTCTCTTCAATATAACCGCAAGTGAGGAACTATTTCTCCATTTTGGATGACAGACTAAATAGCATTAAAATAAATAAAGGATAATCTTGTAGCAAGAGACTCAATGACGAGAAATGATTTTAAAGTTAAATAAAATTGACGCCATTGTCAAAATAACAAACTCTTAAATTTATTGGTGAAGCTCAGTAAATATTGTTGATGTGATACAATGGGGAAATATTTACTTAGTTTGTGTCGCACATTTTAGTTATTTCATTTATTAACGAACATGTATAGGGTAAGTTACGAATTATCGGTCAGTACTACATCTTCGGTCATATAAGAAAAAACTATATAAAAATAATTGTAATTTTATAATTGGAAACCATGATACCTGCAGGTATCATGGATACCAACTAAAATAGAAGGTATCATGGATACCAACTAAAATAGAAGGTATCATGGATACCACTTAAAATTGTAATAATAATTATTACACAGTTTTATTTCTCACACGACCGAAGATGTGTAACTGACCGATAATACGTAACTCACCCCAGTGTACATGCTGTAAATATTCAGAAGGTTGCATGACTAAAAAAGTACAGACGAGATGTCTCTGGGAGATGGAAACTAAATTCAGAACACAAATGTCATGGAAAAGCGCTCCGAAATAACACACAGTGTTTATGACATCGGAACGCCATGGAACAGATTGGAACGTGATGGAACGGATAACAAGAACGTGATGGAACGGATAACAAGGACGTGATGGAACGGATAACAAGAACGTGATGGAACGGATAACAAGAAGATTTGAACAGAAAACTACTCCTATGTATGGTAATAGATTTTAAAAAGGGTAAAAGTAGTCAAAAAATTTACGAATATAAGAACATATATAAAATTAATTTGTAATTGGAAGATGATGCAAAGAATAATCCACTAGGGATGAACTCTTACGGTGAAGAACATTCATACAATATCTATTTACAGTCAATACAAATAATATTCCACTAGGGATGAACTCTTACGGTGAAGAACATTCATACAATATCTATTTACAGTCAATACAAATAATATTCCACTAGGGATGAACTCTTACGGTGAAGAACATTCATACAATATCTATTTACAGTCAATACAAATAATATTCCACTAGGGATGAACTCTTACGGTGAAGAACATTCATACAATATCTATTTACAGTCAATACAAATAATATTCCACTAGGGATGAACTCTTACGGTGAAGAACATTCATACAATATCTATTTACAGTCAATACAAATAATATTCCACTAGGGATGAACTCTTACGGTGAAGAACATTCATACAATATCTATTTACAGTCAATACAAATAATATTCCACTAGGGATGAACTCTTACGGTGAATAACATTCATACACTATCTATTTACAGTCAATACAAATAATATTCCACTAAGGATGAACTCTTACGGTGAAGAACATTCATACAATATCTATTTACAGTCAATACAAATAATATTCCACTAGGGATGAACTCTTACGGTGAAGAACATTCATACAATATCTATTTACAGTCAATACAAATAATATTCCACTAGGGATGAACTCTTACGGTGAAGAACATTCATACAATATCTATTTACAGTCAATACAAATAATATTCCACTAGGGATGAACTCTTACGGTGAAGAACATTCATACAATATCTATTTACAGTCAATACAAATAATATTCCACTAGGGATGAACTCTTACGGTGAAGAACATTCATACAATATCTATTTACAGTCAATACAAATAATATTCCACTAGGGATGAACTCTTACGGTGAAGAACATTCATACAATATCTATTTACAGTCAATACAAATAATATTCCACTAGGGATGAACTCTTACGGTGAAGAACATTCATACAATATCTATTTACAGTCAATACAAATAATATTCCACTAGGGATGAACTCTTACGGTGAAGAACATTCATACAATATCTATTTACAGTCAATACAAATAATATTCCACTAGGGATGAACTCTTAAGGTGAAGAACATTCATACAATATCTATTTACAGTCAATACGTAAATAACATTGTAAATGAGGTTTATAACCCATTTCTTCATACTTTAATGTGTTTAGTTTTTATTCAATGTGGAGACCTTAAGATGTTATTTCATATCCAGACTCTGACAATAAATGTGATATACCTTTTGCTTACTCAGCAAAATTGTCATCCCTTCTCTTCAATTGACAATATTCCTCAGCTAAATTTTATGGGGTGAATGCTCTAATACCGACTGCAAACTCATTACCGACATTGATTTTGTAACATTGTATGTATATTTACAGTGTATTCTTTGGCACACATTCTAGGTTTAAGAAAAAGAACCTACTCAGAAAGTTTATTTAAACTTCAAAAGGGTTTAAACGACAGAGAAATACCTCAAGTAACTTTCCTCGTTTTTTAAATTTCTTCTTTTATGTTCAGTGAAGATGTTCCAAAATGAGTTAGAAGGTGAATTAGAAGGTGAATTAGAAGGTGAATTTGAAGGTCATTAGCAAACATACAAAGGGGGGAAGGGTAACTGCAAGAAAATGAGAATAGTGGAATAGAATTAAAGTCACATCTTAATTAGCATTAGAATCTTTTTGAGGTTGCAACACTTTACCATTCCGGTGAGTGTCTCTCTGTTATATCTTAGAAATACACTTTTCTTTTAATTCAAACTTTGCAAATTACGAGCAAAGAAGAAAAGTTTCAGTCTGGAATGGGCAAGGTAATGTTATTCCTACCAGAAGGTGATCAGGTACATTATTGGTAATGTTATTCCTACCAGAAGGTGATCAGGTACATTATTGGTAATGTTATTCCTACCAGAAGGTGATCAGGTACATTATTGGTAATGTTATTCCTACCAGAAGGTGATCAGGTACATTATTGGTAATGTTATTCCTACCAGAAGGTGATCAGGTACATTATTGGTAATGTTATTCCTACCAGAAGGTGATCAGGTACATTATTGGTAATGTTATTGCTACCGAAGTGATCACATAGACTTGTGGTAATGTTATTCCTACCAGAAGGTGATCAGATACACTAGTGAGGGAAAATCTATGTAATTTAGCACTCAACTAATTATGTAAAAATAATTCCATATGATCGAAAATATGTAACTGTTCTACAACTGGTCACTTACCCCATTCCAATAGATGCGTAACAGACAACACACTGACTAAATCCTCTTAACGGGTCCTGCCAATCGAATTAAAGCCCCCCTCCCCTCCCCCTTCACCAATGGGCTACTCCCCCCCCCCCCTCTTTTGGGCACACCCCCTCGGGTTAAGGCCCCGCTTTGGCAGTGGGCCAAACTGTACGACAACTGTCTGACTGCCTCTCCTTGCGACTAATTCACCAGTTATAATTCAGTTACAGTCCTGAACCTAAACTAGCCAGTTAGTAATGCAGTTACAGTCCTGAACCTAAACTAGCCAGTTAGTAATACAGTTACAGTCCTGAACCTAAACTAGCCAGTTAGTAATACAGTTACAGTCCTGAACCTAAACTAGCCAGTTAGTAATACAGTTACAGTCCTAAACCTAAACTAGCCAGTTAGTAATACAGTTACAGTCCTGAACCTAAACTAGCCAGTTAGTAATACAGTTACAGTCCTGAACCTAAACTAGCCAGTTAGTAATACAGTTACAGTCCTAAACCTAAACTAGCCAGTTAGTAATACAGTTACAGTCCTAAACCTAAACTAGCCAGTTAGTAATACAGTTACAGTCCTAAACCTAAAGTAGACAGGAATAAACTTGCCAGGGCCCAAATAAACATAAAGTAGACAGGAATAAACTTGCCAGGGCCTAAATAAACATAGAGTAGACAGGAATAAACTGGACAGGAATAAACTAGCGACTCTGATAATGAGGAACTGTTCCACAACTCCCAATTTACCCTAAAAAAGGCTAATCAAATTTCCATTCACTTTTTGCCGGCACAATGTGGTGTAAATTACCCTTTTTCCTTATCATTTTCTGTCAATTTACTCACCGAGAGGAGGTTTGAAAGCTAATGAAGGGCTGAGGAAGATGCCCTGGAACTACCTTATTGGGACTCGCGACAATTGGGCCTCGCAACAATTGGGCCCCACGACAATTGGGCCTCGCAACAATTGGGCCCCACGACAATTGGGCCCTGGATTTGGCGCGAGACAATTTGGGCCAAAGATAATTGAGCCCAGGACAATTGGGCCAAAGACATTTGGGCCCCGAGACGGGCCCACGATAATTGGGTTCTGACAATTGGGCACAGGACAATTGGTATCAAGAAAATTGGGATCAAGAATTGTGCCCAATACAATTGTTTGGGTCCGAATGTCAGCTGGCCTAATTGTTGAAGGTGGGCCTAATTGTTGAAGGTGGGCCTAATTGTTGAAGGTGGGCCTAATTGTTGAAGGTGGGCCTAATTGTTGAAGGTGGGCCCAATTGTTGAAGGTGGGCCCAATTGTTGAAGGTGGGCCCAATTGTTGAAGGTGGGCCCAATAATAGGTGGGCCCAATCGTAGGTGTACCATCAAATCCCCTTCATTCAATCCAGTGGACTAATTATCTCTAGTTTAATTACTTTAAAGTGCTCCACAGCGTCAGTTGTGACCAATAAGAATGTGTCACTGTAATGTTCATCTCTAGTCAAACTTACGGCAGCAATGAACAAAGTTACAATTGGAATTAGGGAGAGGGGGGAATGTCAAGGAATGCCAATAATATTCAATATTCAATATTTTCCTTAACCTAGTAACAGTTGACTTCATATTTCAGTAAATATTTAGCCATATATTTAGTTAGATATTAGTTCTCTATTTAGTTAATTCCTCCACTTCATCTCCACTTCACTCCCCGAAGGTCAAAGTTGACTTCATTCACTTCATTTACATTCTCTTTGAGATCGTGGTAGTGAATTCATTAACGGTGTGAAATTTCCCGTGGAGTTTATAGTCATGCTATGTAGAGATGAAAGGCTAGTTACAAGATATCGGACGGATACACAATTCCGATCATACAGTCAGTGACATACACCTCTCATAGCTAGGTCTGATTCATAGTTTTTTATGCTTTAAACGCTATTTTTACTGTAAAAGCTATTTTGACTAGAATTGAAGAGTTGAAACTAGTGATTATGACGACTATTTGTAACAGAATGATATATTGTTGCTATAATAAGACACATTCATGAAACATTCAAATTTGTCTCATTTTTATAGTGAAAAAGATACATAACGTAAAATTAAATAACATAGTTTCATTTATTATTTAATATACACATCAGACCATCATATAGAACACAGTTGCATAGAATGGTGTGACAGTTCTACGAATAATAATGGACATGTCTTACTAGGATGTCATGGTTACTCTGGAACAGTAACTACAAATGTTTCTATAATGTGCTATAAAAGAATGTCAATTAATTTGGGACAAACTCTGCTATAGACTATTTTTTAGACTATTAGAACTATTTTAGAGATCTGTATCGACTACTTTTTAGAACTGTTAGAAGGATTTTTAGAACTATTTCGACATCTTAGTCCTAGCTGTAAATCCCTGCCTATCACCACCAGTTACATTTAGTTACATCACAGTAACTTGTTACTGAAAGTTAACTGAGAAGTTAGAAACGAACTGAACATTTATACGAGACGCCAGGGACTAGAATAATAACCAATAAAACAGAGAGAAGGTGAACTCTTTTCACTGATAGTACTCTCTTTATATGATAGTACTCTCTTTATGTGATAGTACTCTCTTTATATGATAGTACTCTCTTTTCACTGATAGTACTCTCTTTTCACTGATAGTACTCTCTTTTCACTGATAGTACTCTCTTTTCACTGATAGTACTCTCTTTTCACTGATAGTACTCTCTTTTCACTGATAGTACTCTCTTTTCACTGATAGTATTCTCTTTTCACTGATAGTACTCTCTTTTCACTGATAGTACTCTCTTTTCACTGATAGTACTCTCTTTTCACTGATAGTACTCTCTTTTCACTGATAGTACTCTCTTTTCACGATAGTACTCTCTTTTCACTGATAGTACTCTCTTTTCACTGATAGTACTCTCTTTTCACTGATAGTACTCTCTTTTCACTGATAGTACTCTCTTTTCACTGATAGTACTCTCTTTTCACTGATAGTACTCTCTTTTCACTGATAGTACTCTCTTTTCACTGATAGTACTCTCTTTTCACTGATAGTACTCTCTTTTCACTGATAGTACTCTCTTTTCACTGATAGTACTCTCTTTTCACTGATAGTACTCTCTTTTCACTGATAGTACTCTCTTTTCACTGATAGTACTCTCTTTTCACTGATAGTACTCTCTTTTCACTGATAGTACTCTCTTTTCACTGATAGTACTCTCTTTTCACTGATAGTACTCTCTTTTCACGATAGTACTCTCTTTTCACGATAGTACTCTCTTTTCACGATAGTACTCTCTTTTCACGATAGTACTCTCTTTTCACGATAGTACTCTCTTTTCACGATAGTACTCTCTTTTCACGATAGTACTCTCTTTTCACGATAGTACTCTCTTTACATGATAGTACTCTCTTTACATGATAGTACTCTCTTTACATGATAGTACTCTCTTTACATGATAGTACTCTCTTTACATGATAGTACTCTCTTTACATGATAGTACTCTCTTTATATGATAGTACTCTCTTTACATGATAGTTCTCTTTATATGATAGTACTCTCTTTACATGATAGTACTCTCTTTACATGATAGTACTCTCTTTACATGATAGTACTCTCTTTATATGATAGTACTCTCTTTATATGATAGTACTCTCTTTACATGATAGTTTTCTCTTTATATGATAGTACTCTCTTTACATGATAGTACTCTCTTTACATGATAGTACTCTCTTTACATGATAGTACTCTCTTTATATGATAGTACTCTCTTTATATGATAGTACTCTCTTTACATGATAGTTTTCTCTTTATATGATAGTACTCTCTTTACATGATAGTACTCTCTTTACATGATAGTACTTATAATATTCCTTATAAGTTATGCATTTCTGAATAAATATTCTCATTCTCTCATACTCTCTTTACATGATAGTACCATTACAATGATAGTACTTTATCAATGATAGTACTTTATCAATGATAGTACTTTATCAATGATAGTACTTTATCAATGATAGTACTTTATCAATGATAGTACTTTATCAATGGTGTCGTCCGGAAATCTGCCGAAGCGGATAACTGCCAGCCACCTATTCAATTTCTGTATTTTTTTTGTACGGGTTTATTTAATGAAATTAACACGCGATGTAGTTTGTTGTACCCGCTAGTTTGCTGTTTTGCACAAAAAAGATTGTTTAATGACCTGACAGGGGGTTTGGGGGTGGCACGCCTCCCTACATACATACATTTGATGTCATACCAGAAATATATTTGTCCTTAAACGTGTTTAGAACCAAATGATGTTTCAACATGGCCATTTTCCCACTGTAAATTTTTCCGTGCACTCTCTGTAGATGGTAGTAGGTACCTTAACCAGTTCTCCCTAAAATAGTTCATAATGTACCTAACAAAAGGTCGGATTCTTCAATTAGGCTAAAGTTATGGAAAATAAACTTCCATAAAAGGTGCCAATCATTTTCAAATTGGCTCCATTCACTCCAATCAAACCTTCCAAAGGATCACTAATAATAAACTGCAAAACTTCACCTTTGAGAATAAATGATGTGGAGAGTTTTCCCCGTAGACTTTTGAAGTATCACTAACAAAAGACTTTTCTTATTCGCTTTGGAAAGGTGAAAGATTGCTAGAGCAAACTTTGGACCTCTTTCTCTCACCTAAATTGATTTGTTATACAAAGGGAAAAAACTTACCAAACACCTTTAGAGTTTTACCTTGAAATGAAGGGGCGTGAAAAACCTTTAGAGTTTTACCTTGAGAATGAAGGGGCGTGAAAAACCTTTAGACTTTTTCCTTGAGAATGAAGGGGCGTGAAAAACCTTTAGAGTTTTACCTTGAAAATGAAGGGGCGTAAAAAACCTTTAGACTTTTTCCTTAAGAATGAAGACTGTGAAAAACCTTTACTCTTTTCCTTTGGCTTGGAGATTGTGAAAAACCATTAGATGTGGATAACCGATGTGGACAGATCATCCCCTAAGTCAATATTATCATTCTCTTAGTGACCTGTTTACCACCAGCCTATCACCTTACTCTTGATATGCAGAGCAAAGGAAACTCCACTGTTAGTACACCGGGTACTCAGTGTCTTCAATTCTAGTCTCCATAAGCGCCACCTCCCGTGCTAGTGTAAATAGTAGTCATTCCCTGGTTAGTACACCGGGTACTCAGTGACTCCAATAATTCTTGTTTAGCGAAAACAGAGATAATGAACAACTCTAAAAAGTTAAAGACTTATTCTTCTACATACACATTACTTAAGGCATTGGCAAGAAATGTTACAAAAAAAAAATTATGGCAATCATAGGGGTTTGCCAGAGGAAACAGGAAACTTTCAACTGTTTACAATCGGTTTGTTTGAGTTGACAGAGGTAGGTATGGTTTGTGTGTGCGTGTGTAGGGTCTGTTTATTAGCACATGTGTTCTTCTTGCTGTCAGCTGATATTTGGTGAGTGAGAAAACAATCAAAATGCAAAGGACCACCTTCACTAGCAACGTTAAATCATCTAGAAACATAATGGAGGACGTTGCTAAGAAATACATTAGACAAACATTAGAAACATCAAATAGTGTTAGAACTAATTCCATATAATCATATCACTACAAATAAATATAGACTATGCCACTACTCGCAGTTCTTCCCATAGGAATAATATCAATAGTTACTTTTTTAAATTCTTTTTTAAAAAGGTTATCTGTCTAATACTCATCCACAGAAAGTTTTAACCTACAATGTGAGTGGGCGTTAAACGACTAAATTTTACATGATTCAACGGGAAAATTCTTTCCCACACGTTCGCATTAATTTTTTTACCTCTAATAGACAATGAATAGAAAATACTACTCTAGAGTAAATCAGTTCCGCAGTCAATAATTTCATTTGGCTTTTTGGATACATTTTATTCTAAATAACAATCCTACCCTTGCTATAGAGCTGAACTTCGATAATCAATTCCTACTAAATCAGTCGGTACTGTAACATTCAGCCATAAAATACAAATTTCCAAATGTTTATTGCATCTTTCAGTCGGTAAATGTGATGATATGTCCTTTAGAAACGCATTCCAAACAGAGGGTGAGGCATTTGACAGCTTTTGTCAATTTCAATTATTAAAATCGACAGACATTGTCCCTGTCCACACCTTCAACTGAGAAAAGACAGAGGAGTTTTCTCTTGGTATTCCCTATCATTGGAACTCTCAAACTAATTCCCAGAAAGTTATCTCCATTCTCCAATAGTGGAGAGTGATAACAAATACCAACTTCTCGTAAAGAAATAAAGTTCGATGTTTTTCCTCTCCAACTTACATCACATTTGAGTGATGAATTTAGAGCTGAGAAACATCAGAAAAAAGAATAACTTTAGATTAGATGATATGTAATTATTGAGACATATGTAACGGTAGCATGGATACCATAGGTTACCTAGATTAATGGTATCCAATACCGGTAGCATGGATACCATAGGTTACCTAGAATAATGATATCTATTAGCGGTAGCATGGATACCATAGGTTACCTAGAATAATGATATCTATTAGCGGTAGCATGGATACCATAGGTTACCTAGATTAATGATATCCAATACCGGTAGCATGGATACCATAGGTTACCTAGATTAATGGTATCCAATACCGGTAGCATGGATACCATAGGTTATATGATTAATGGTATCCAATACCGGTAGCATGGATACCATAGGTTACCTAGAATAATGATATCTATTAGCGGTAGCATGGATACCATAGGTTACCTAGAATAATGATATCTATTAGCGGTAGCATGGATACCATAGGTTACCTAGATTAATGGTATCCAATACCGGTAGCATGGATACCATAGGTTACCTAGATTAATGGTATCCAATACCGGTAGCATGGATACCATAGGTTATATGATTAATGGTATCCAATAGCGGTAGCATGGATACCATAGGTTACCTAGAATAATGATATCTATTAGTGGTAGCATGGATACCGTAGGTTACCTAGAATAATGATATCTATTAGCGGTAGCATGGATACCATAGGTTACCTAGAATAATGATATCTATTAGCGGTAGCATGGATACCATATGTTATATGATTAATGGTATCTATTAGCGGTAGCATGGATACCATAGGTTACATAGATTAATGGTATCTATTAGCGGTAGCGTGGATACCATAGGTTACATAGATTAATGGTATCTATTAGCGGTAGCATGGATACCATAGGTTACTTAGATTAATGGTATCCAATAGCGGTAGCATGGATACCATAGGTTACCTAGATTAATGGTATCCAATACCGGTAGCATGGATACCATATGTTACATGATTAATGGTATCCATTAGCGGTAGCATGGATACCATAGGTTACATAGATTAATGGTATCCAATACCGGTAGCATGGACACCATAGGTTACATAGATTAATGGTATCTATTAGCGGTAGCATGGATACCATATGTTATATGATTAATGGTATCTATTAGCGGTAGCATGGATACCATATGTTATATGATTAATGGTATCTATTAGCGGTAGCATGGATACCATATGTTATATGATTAATGGTATCTATTAGCGGTAGTATGGATACCATATGTTACATGATTAATGGTATCTATTAGCGGTAGCATGGATACCATAGGTTACATAGATTAATGGTATCCAATACCGGTAGCATGGACACCATAGGTTACATAGATTAATGGTATCTATTAGCGGTAGCATGGATACCATATGTTATATGATTAATGGTATCTATTAGCGGTAGCATGGATACCATATGTTATATGATTAATGGTATCTATTAGCGGTAGCATGGATACCATATGTTATATGATTAATGGTATCTATTAGCGGTAGTATGGATACCATATGTTACATGATTAATGGTATCTATTAGCGGTAGCACAGCTACAGTCCCATACACCCCTTAGGTTTCTATGTACCCTTTCCAGTTACCCATTAGGTTTCTCCTCCTCTCGCTTCAGTCAGCTCTATCGCACCATATGTCGCTTTCTCTCGCTTTGATGTACACTCCAAATTACGAGCTATGAATTTGCTCGCTTTACGAGTAACTCGTTAGACAAACTTTGTTAAGCCGCTCTGGTATCACCTCTTTTAACTGCCCTAGAAGATGCTTTAAAGTGCGCTATGTGCATACCCTGTCAAAGGAGACTGTTTATTTGGGCTATAGGGTTATAGCTTCAGAAATATATCAAAGAGTTACAGTACTATCAGCGAATGATAGTACTGTCAGAGGGGGATCATACTATCAGATAGTGACAGTACTATCAGGTCAAAAGGTAATGTGTCCGAAATAAATTAAGAGATTGGGAATAATTTGTATCTATGATACGACATTCATTGCGTATCTATGATACGACATTCACGCAGTTTAAAATATTTCTCTCATTTTTCTATTTCGTAAGTGACTATGACGTGCAGTTGAAATCTGCCTGTGATTGGTCAGTTTAACTTCAGTTCAAGCTAATAGTTCAAGCTACTAAGCTCTCTCCAAATGATCCCCAGCTAACTAGCTTAGCTAGTAATCCCCCCAAGCTATCACTCTTTACCCTAGGCCTATGATGTTCCTAATTACTATGGACACTCTGTGACATCCTAGGCCTACTCAGAAAGAGGCAATTTGCGAGCCATAAAATGTGCCGCTAAATCACGCCCCGTCTCTACTTTTTATCGGGTGATTTACGCGAAAAGGGATCTACCCTTAGGAGTATAATTTGAAATGGATTTAACACGTCAAATCTATTCCCTATAGCGCACCGATGTACTATGCTGAGGAAATACGCTTTGGGAAACTGAGTATGAAACTGAGTATGAAACTGAGTATGAAACTGAGTATGAAACTGAGTATGATACTGAGTATGATACTGAGTATGAAACTGAGTATGAAACTGAGTATGAAACTGAGTATGATACTGAGTATGAAACTGAGTATGAAACTGAGTATGATACTGAGTATGAAACTGAGTATGAAACTGAGTATGAAACTGAGTATGAAACTGAGTATGAAACTGAGTATGAAACTGAGTATGAAACTGAGTATGAAACTGAGTATGAAACCGAGTATGAAACCGAGTATGAAACTGAGTATGAAACTGAGTATGATACTGAGTATGAAACTGAGTATGAAACTGAGTATGAAACTGAGTATGAAACTGAGTATGAAACTGAGTATGAAACTGAGTATGAAACTGAGTATGAAACTGAGTATGAAACTGAGTATGAAACTGAGTATGATACTGAGTATGAAACTGAGTATGAAACTGAGTATGAAACTGAGTATGAAACTGAGTATGAAACTGAGTATGAAACTGAGTATGAAACTGAGTATGAAACCGAGTATGAAACCGAGTATGAAACCGAGTATGAAACTGAGTATGAAACTGAGTATGATACTGAGTATGAAACTGAGTATGAAACTGAGTATGAAACTGAGTATGAAACTGAGTATGAAACTGAGTATGAAACTGAGTATGAAACTGAGTATGATACTGAGTATGATACTGAGTATGAAACTGAGTATGATATCTTTTTTCTGAACAACAAAGGGCTAAAAAGTTATCAATATCAATATAATAATTTCACAACAATCATGAGGCTTTTGTAGAGCTCCTCTTTCATTTATCAGTTTCATATCTAGAACTTTTATTTGTTTTTTTGTTATTTATTTCACTATATTCAGATTTAGTTAATTCAGGAACAGCAAATGTGAATTCCTAATGGAATTTGTCTGGATTTGTAGGCTGGAATTGGAGCAATTCCCGTGGTAATGGCACTCAGACCAGCATACTCTGCATTCCTGCCGATAATGGAGCATTGTTTATATGGATAGTAACACCTTTTAAACAAATAACTATTAGAGAGGTACGAGTTATTATTTAAACGAGAAAATATTCTTTTAATAAATTGAGTCTTGGTATGAATGTGTACCACACTGTATTAACTTTAAACTTAAATGTAACCATTTATTTTACCTGAAATGACGCGATTTAGACTCTAATTCAATGTGATCACTAGGGTTGTGACAATATGCTTTATAAATCATAGAGAATAGTATAGACGGAGATAATTAAAGAGTATTGAATGGTTCTACACCAGCGGTATATAGTATTCGATACCATTTCATTTCGTCTGTGATATTCTTAAGATCTATGATTTATAAAGCACATAGTCACAACCCCAGTATACGAGTGTGGTGTCATTTTCATACCAAGTAGGTATGTTCACTGTACCACCCCGTAGTCAGTGTGTTAATTACCTTTCCACACCTGTATATACCGCATTATCCCGTCTGTAACACCACTCACTATTTTTATTCGTCAGCTTCAATGGAGTCCTAACTTTCAATTTGCATTTTTGTTCTGGGCATAATTTTCTGAAGCCTAATCGCGGTGTGAATATTAATAAGGACGATAGTCACGCTAAATATCGTACCCTGCCTACACTGTAGTCACGCTAAATATCGTACCCTGCCTAAACTGTAGTCACGCTAAATATCGTACCCTGCCTAAACTGTAGTTACGCTAAATATCGTACCCTGCCTACACTGTAGACACGCTAAATATCGTACCCTGCCTACACTGTAGTTACGCTAAATATCGTACCCTGCCTACACTGTAGTCACGCTAAATATCGTACCCTAGTTCTGAGTTCTAGAACGGTATTTTTAAACTATTGGCGTCCAAGCTACCTGAATATTGGTATGTATTATATAGATATCAAGAGCTAATAGTCTCATATCGAAAATGTTTGATAATTCAGCACCTATCTCTACCCAAGATTTATTATCTTAGAAGGTATGCTACGCCTTGGTACGAGTTTTAGACTCTTCTGCGCAAAAACAATTACGCAGGCACAGATGTGACCCTGCAATATTAGACTGCATGCTATACATACATATTATACAGCGGGTTATGTACTCTTTTCATGGCATCCGTACACTGCACAAACAACAATGACATAAACCTTATATACAAATAACTATTTAACCCGCTGTATAGTATATAGAGTGTGTAATGTAATAGTGCAGGGTCACATAAGTACGTTCGTATGTGTGTATTTCACAACAAAACTGTAAATCATCTTGATATGAACCTGCGCAATACTCTACCTTGTAGTTAATATACCTTGTCTTTACCTTTAACTTAATTGTAGCCTTACATATCTAACTAATTGATAAATAAGTACAGTAGTACATTAATAAGTACATTAGTACACCGCTAAGTACATTAGTACATTGATAAGTACATTAGCACACCGCTAAGTACATCAGTAAGCAATAGAGTACATTTGAGTTCATTCACAGCTTAGCCAGAGTGTCTCACTCTTTGCTAGCATTTCATTAAGGCAAATAATCACCTCTGCGGCAAAGTAAATTTGTTAATAACTTGCAAATGGAAACTGAGAAAGAGTTAATGGAACTACGGTAACAGGGTTTGGAAGACACTGAGGTCAAATATGTAGAGGAAAGGTCATCCTGAAGGTCAAGCAGCTTCCACATCTTTAAAGAATAGACTCTTTGGGTCAAATGACCATGTTGCTGACGTCAAAAAAATTAAGTACAAAGGACTGGAAGAAGCAGTCAGAAAGAAAATAAAGTACAAGTGACTAGAAGAAGCAGTCAGAAAGAAAATAAAGTACAAGGGACTGGAAGAAGCAGTCAAAAGGAAAATTAAGTACAAGGGACTAGAAGAAGCAATCAAATACTAACGTATACAAAAGTCACATAATATCATAGAGATAAAGCAAACCCCTGTCTATATTATAAAGCCTATCGTCTGCATGTAAATATAACACAAACTATGAATAAATTAACTCTGATCTCTGGGGAGAGAAGGTAGCACGGATACGATAATAAAGAGTATCCGTGATACTGATACATCTATTGCATCCATTGGATACGATAGTAAAGAGTATCCGTGATACTGATACATCTATTGCATCCATTGGATACAATAGTAAAGAGTATCCGTGATACTGATACATCTATTGCATCCATTGGATACGATAGTGAAGAGTATCCGCGATACTGATACATCTATTGCATCCATTGGATACGATAGTGAAGAGTATCCGTGATACTGATACATCTATTGCACCCATTGGATACGATAGTAAAGAGTATACGTGATACTGATACATCTATTGCATCCATTGGATACGATAGTGATAGCTGCAGAAATAATTTATATAGAGATATTTATATTTTCCTTATTAATCACCAGAGAAAAAAGATGGTAATTCTTTAGACATAATGTAGAGGATTTAAATTCATAAAGAGATGCCTTTATACTACATTAGTGTAGAAATAAATACATATGGCATTCATTTATACCTTTAGACTTTATCTCTTATATTTGTTCATCTCTTTTTAAACAAAAAACAGCGAATTAAATAGTATCGTTTGAAGTTACAATTATTTTTATAATGTTTGTATGAAAGAAAAAAAGAATGAAGAAAGAATTGATTTTCTGTGAAATGGTACAAAAATATCACCAAAAATGACATCAAAATGACATCAAAATGACATCAAAATGACATCAAAATGACACCAAAATGACACCAAAATGACACCAAAATGACACCAAAATGACACCAAAATGACACCAAAATGACATCAAAATGACACCAAAATGACATCAAAATGACACCAAAATGACACCAAAATGACATCAAAATGACATCAAAATGACATCAAAATGACACCAAAATGACACCAAAATGACATCAAAATGACATCAAAATAACATCAAAATGACACAGTTTTCTCTCTTTTCAATCGTGTGATTTCTGCGTCAGATTTTGCCACTACGAAGTAGGTAGGTACAACTTTGCAATTCTTTTCCAGAGGCCTAAACTAGTTACACCTCAGGGCAAATAAACAGACAATGCTAATGCAATTTAAAATGCTAATGCTGATGTCAATGCAATGAAATGATAGGAATTAGCATTGTAGATTGCATAGTTATTCTAACTCTTCCTCTCCCACTGTTGTATAATCAATATATTTTTTTCCCCATTTCACAACGCGTATAAGATGCATTAACTACTGAGTCATTGACATCATTTTTCTACTGTTTTGGTTATTTATGTACTGCAGACAAAATTAATGAAATAAATTCATGAATTAATGAGGAGAAATGAGGTAAATCAATCAAAAGATTTAATGTGATTATCACTTTAACTACCAAACTGATTTAATGGAAGAAAAATGGACTTCAAACATGAACCATAAGTAGCGACTCGGGCAACAAGGATTTAATCCTGGGATATTGATGGAAAATCCCAGGGATAAAGAATTATTCCTTAATATCCCAGGAATAAGGAATAAATCCTTCTTGCCTGGGAAATGGTTACCCCGAACACTCTATTAAACAGGGTTAAACAATTTAGTTAGGTAGCAATAACTGAACAAATAGAGATGTGAATGGTGACACGATAGTTAGGTATCGGTAACGAAGTATAGTGAAGTAACGTGTACACACGGTGATTGAATGGCTTTTCCCTCATTCACTTCACGTAACCCCCATTCACTAAATACCCCCCCCCCCCAATTCCCGTGGCAATGTCCACCCCTTCTCTCCATCATATTTTCTATTCACGAATTATTGTCATTTTAAAGGAGAGCTGACAAAGAAATTAATGCAGAAACACAAGGAGATGTTAGTGAGAGAGTGCATCCTACGTGAGAAGTGCATCCCTCATGACTAGTGCATCCCTCATGACTAGTGCATCCTACGTGAGAAGTGCATCCCTCATGACTAGTGCATCCCTCATGACTAGTGCATCCCTCATGACTAGTGCATCCCTCATGACTAGTGCATCCCTCATGACTAGTGCATCCCTCATGACTAAAGTATCCCTCATGACTAGTGCATCCCTCATGACTAAAGCATCCCTCATGACTAGTGCATCCCTCATGACTAGTGCTTTCCTCATGACTAGTGCTTTCCTCATGACTAGTGCATCCCTCATGACTAGTGCATCCCTCATGACTAGTGCATCCCTCTGTAGCAATTTGAAATTACCTAAATATTTTAGTCAGCCACATTATCTATTTGATGTCATAAAAAATGACATAGAATATATTATATATATAATGTTTATAATTGTATATCTAATGTATATCTGCCTGCTATACATATAGCCATGAAGTACTTCTCAGAGTGTAAAAGATTTAGTCTTAGAGATACAAGTGGTAAAAACCTTTTCCATGTTAAATATACAGTCTAAATTAGAATTCTTGTGGTCACTGCTGGTCCAAATACATTAGAGTTGTGGTTGGGCCACTTAAAACTATGGACGGGATTTAGACTCACTGGTTGAGATGCTATAGGCTATATTAACTTATGAAGGCATGGGATTATATAAGTTATATTGTATTTTGAATTGATTTAGCGGAGAGTCATTTGATTGGAGTACAACTGTCCTCATGTTAGTATTTACTGTGCCTATTTAACTAGACGATACGCTTGTATAATTGTAAGTGTTGTTACTCACGACTGAGAAATACATTCCCCTTTCAAGTTAGATGTCGGGGGTAATTTCCTCGCACCAGTCACAACATACAACATACAAAACAGTCTGACGAGTAGACCCTCATGACGATACATAGCTCCTTTCATGTCTCGTCTCTTTTCTTCTTTTTGCTCTGAATTGCTTTTGTTGTTGTAATTGTTTTTGATAACAAATTGGGTAGGAGCAGCGAGGGAGTTATTGTAAATAAATACGCTGGGGAATGGCAGTGTAAATGAGCATTGAGAATGTGTAAATGAGTAGTGTAAATAAGAGTGAAAATGAACAGCGTTATGGTAAATGAGCAGTGTAAATGTAATGCTGTAAATAAGCATTGTAGATGTAAATGCTGTAAATAAGAGTATAAATGAATAGAGTAAATGTAAATGCTGTAAATGTACAGTGTAAATATGAGTGTAAATGAATAGAGTAAATGTAAATGCTGTAAATGAGCATTGTAAATTTAAATTCTGTAAATAAGAGTGTAAATGAATAGAGTAAATGTAAATGCTGTAAATGTACAGTGTAAATATGAGTGTAAATGAATAGAGTAAATGTAAATGCTGTAAATGTACAGTGTAAATATGAGTGTAAATGAATAGAGTAAATGTAAATGCTGTAAATGAGCATTGTAAATTTAAATTCTGTAAATAAGAGTGTAAATGAATAGAGTAAATGTAAATGCTGTAAATATACAGTGTAAATAAGATTGTAAATGAATGGAGTAAATGTAAATACAACCATTTAACTTGTATCCGTTTAAATACCAAGTCAATTGATATACTTCTAAGAAATAATTTAAAAATAATTTACATTATTTTCTATTCCTAACTAGTAAACCATCAACAAATATAACCGTTATTATACTACTTCTATTAGTAGCTAGGTAGCATTGTACATCATTATTTGAAATATACTGATGTCTATTGATATCATTATTGAGGTACTATAGTGAATAAAGAGTCATTAATTAGTGCAATTGATGTTAACATGGCTAATGAACTGGAGTTATAGCGAGCCTAATTTACTCTAATCTTTTGGCAGAGCTTTATCGTTTTCTATGCGCAGAAATAGAAAACGAACGGCCTGATGATAGTAGGGGGCACTGAGATAAATCAGAATTATTTCATTATGGGATATAAAAATAATAAATAAGATCTAGAACTGTAATATTTTGGCAGAGGTTTATCGTTTTCTATGGATAGTCATAGAAAACGAAAATATATTTTACAGGGGGGGGGGGGAACTGAGATAAATCTGAATTATTTCATTATGGGATATAAAATTAACAAATGAATTGAGTTGTAAAGATAAATAAATAATAAAGATTTCATATATTTAACATGATTTTTGTTATGTTGAGTATATGATTCGTACCCAGGTTAAAAGGTTTGATTTTTTGATGATTTTTTAAGGCTTCAAAGAAATAGAAACTGTACCTCACTTCCGGGAAAATGTTACGGATATTTTGTTTTCTTCCACGTTTCTTAATTGTCTTAAATCAAAGTATTATAAATAATTGCTTATGAGTTTAAAAAAATGAACATAATGGACATGAAATATATATAAGAGAGAAATGCAGGTATTTCTAAAATGGTTACAATTAAATAGTTCAAATTTAAGTAGCTATAGTCTTATATTTATTATCTTTATGTCACTCTATAAAAGGATATTTCATATTGCGAATAATTTGGAACAATGTAAGAAGATGAAGACTTTTCCAATCCCACTAGTTAGTGTTACGAAAAAATAAAAATTTAAGATTAAATTTTCTGGTCGAACATATTTCTCTTTCTTTTGAGTTTCACGGTCGGTCGGTCGGTCGGAAGTCGGCATTATTGGTTTTTCGTCACTCCGCTCGACTGACGGATGACTGCCAGCGGAAAAATCGACATGAGACAATTTAGAAGAAATGTTCAGCGCTAAACTTTCCGCCAAGACTTTTAAAAATAGCAACGAAAGGTGGGAAGAATATCGAAACAGTCTCTAAACTATAATCGGTAGATCGTTAATGTCCATTACGGTAAGTCCTGACCCTATTTTATCGAAAAGTAATTAGATATTATCGTCGATATTTTATCATTGGAAATGTCCAACGAAAGACGATAGACGGAAAGTACTTAAACTTAGAATTAGTGATTAGCTTATTTTCGATCTCATATGAAAGACTTTTACAAATTCACATTTTAAGTGGCTATATTGATTGGTATCCGTGATACCTACACGTACATGATTCATGGATGCCAAATAAAATAAAGAAAAATAAATGTCCTAATTGGTATCCATGATACATCCAGGTATCACGGATACCAACTAGAATAGCAAGTTAAATGTGTTCTTATATGTTTAATGCGGAAGTGTCGCTGTTTGTTAATTAAGTTCTTATCGGAATTTTAGGGTCCATTGACTGAGACTTCAAAGACTGTGTCTTGTGTCTCTGTGATTGCAATCCATTGACTGATGGACTGACTGCACAATGGAGGGGGGGGGGGCGAGTGATGGATTGGACAGAGTGGGGGAGATGGAGTGGTGGAGAGGAGGAGGAAGAAGGAGATGGATGGAGTAGAAAGGAGAGAACATGAGAGTGATGGTTTGGTGTACAATGGGGTGTTATACAGTGATAGATAGAAAATGACTGAATTACCTCTTCAAGTGACACATACATAGGCATCAGATGAATAAAAGCCTTTATCTAACATTTCGTATAATTCTAACGAAAATTGGAATATTTGGAATATGATGGTAAGTAAATTGCTTAATTGCGCTTGTATATTATTTAATTTATTTAATTTCACATGAACTGTCAATAAGCAAAGCTGTTGCCTGACAGTTTGAATGCCACATCTGTGCAGAAAGTGTGAAGGAATGTATTTGGAATAAGCAAGGAATGTTTTGGAATGTTCAAATTAAGAAGTAAAGTCTGATCCATCACGCAATATAGTAATAATTACTAGTATATTATATAAAATGTATTTAGTTCATTTAGCTGATCTTCATGATAGGACCAAACAAGTTGAATTATAATTGTCACACTTCCATTAAAAGATCTCCCGCTAACAAGGTAGCTTTGTTAGAAGCTAACAAAAGCTACAGATATCTTATTTGACTTATGTCCAGTACGTGACCGGAAGACTAAAGGCTATAGCGTTGTTTGTAGCTAGAAAACGGGAAGAGAAATGTATCGACAGCACCATTTAATAACTAATATCTATTTGTTATTTATAGGAACAAGAGTTGTAGGGTTTTGCAACCTCAGTTTGTAAAGAATATTAAAAAACCTAATGAGATGTGTTTTCCTTCTTAACCATAGTAAATAAATAGAGAAGTACACTATGTACAATATTGGAACATCCGAAAATACTTTGACGTGACCGCGATTAAGACGAATGACGTCACACAGAGTGTTTTCCATATCTTTTAAACAAGAAATGTTCTACTATTCATTTAAATATGAATTAATTTAAATAAAATAGGTTTTTATTAAGTTTTACACTCAATTCACTTATAATATTTGCGTTTGCTTGAAATTTGCCTTCCATTCATTTAATCGTGATTAATTGAAGAGGCGAAAAATGGGCGGTGAAAACGCGGCGTTTAATCTGCTATAGCATAGATTAGGCCTTAGGCTGGTCTGTAGGCCTCTAAACTGCAATATTCTCTGTTAATCATATTGTGAACAGAGTAAACATTAAAGTTAATAACTGCTGTACGATATTTCAAAGACAATGTCGTAGTTTATTAACTAAGGTTAGTTACCACTTTGTGAAGCAGGTGGCGGCACAAAGCACTTTGGAAAAAGAAATTGAAGAGAATGGTGTACCTGATGTAGATGATATCTTTGTTATTGCACTAAAACTAATGAGTTATGAAGGACCTGAGTTATGAAGGACCTGAGTTATGAAGGACCTGAGTTATGAAATAGTTTTCTATGTTTAAATTATAGAAAATGATACACGTCAAGAATTTTGTCACAGTTATCCCTCAATGACCATAGTTTTCTATATTTTCAATCATAGAAAACTATCCAGTGCACCTGAGTTATGAAGTAACCAATACTTCATAACTCAGGGGCTTCACTGCAGTTTGTACATGAAATGTGTTTTCAGTTTTGTATGTTGTGGCTCCACCTACTTTTGGTTTGTTACAACTATCCAATTAGGTATAAAGTGATTTATTTACCTAATTATATTTCTATTCAAGCCTTAGTCTACAGGAAAACTTTATTCTTAGTGAGTGATTGTTCAATAATAGTACTGAGAAAACAAAACATGAATGAACTGCCCAATTAAAGTGCACATATACAGTACTTTAGTACATCTACAGTACTATATGTAGTACATCTATAGTACTTTAGTACATCTGCAGTACTATAGTACATCTATAGTACTATAATACATCTCTAGTACTGCAATTAATGAGTGCATCTACAGTACTTTAGTACATCTACAGTACTAAAATGTACATCTCTAGTACTGTAATTAATAAGTACATTCACAGTACTTTAGTACATCTACACTACTTTAATGAGTGCATCTACAGTACTTTAGTACGTCTGCACTTCTTTAATAAGTACATTCACAGTACACTTATCTACCATTAGATAATAGTAATTGCAAGCTAGATAAGTCAGTCCCATATCTAACAGGTGGCATTTGAACTTTACTAAGATATATCCTATACCCTATACTGTCTGCTGTGTCACATGGTACCAAGTGAAATAATGAAGAAAAATGTATGCTATTTAGATGTTGAAGTGCATTATAGCAAACTGCATTGGTATATGCGTACCTACTAAGTTATCCTAGCAGAAATAAAATAAAAACAAATATCTACTTGTGAGTAAGTAATTAATATTAATGATGAATATTTTAATAGATAGTTACTTAGGCCAGGAATTTAAAATGCTGTGGATGGTATAGTTCACTATATAGAGCTTACTTCATTACATGGGAGTCAAGAGATGCGTAGAGAGATAGCCCACTGATGGCAGACTATTCAATATATGTTCATTATACAGGAGACTTCATTACTCTACTAATCAGGATGGTTCACTATAGAGGACTTCACTATAGAGGAGATGCACTGTACATTCATTATACAGGCTACTTCTTTACTCAGGATGGTTCACTATAGAGGACTGTACCTTTTCCCTGGTAGTGTAATTAGCACCGTATATACAATTCAATGTTTTTTTATGAATGAACTTCTTATTTACTTCAATAAATGAATAACATGTACTAGATGTATTAAAGTGCATATGGTACAAGTGCATATCATTTGGGTGCAGGAGAAGGAAAATACAGTAATGGATAAGCTAGGATTTATTAGCATTATTAATTTGTACACTAAATAATATCTAATTATAAGTTATATTAGATTAGCAAGTAATTAAATGAGGAACCTCATCGTACATTTGTTTTATTTTTGATAGTGAATGATGTTGTATCTAATGAGAGTAATTCATTGTTGGTAATTAACAAATTAATGGATAACTACACAAAATATTTCCCTCTAAAACATACCCACAAAAATTCTTCTCTCAATTCCAACTGTTCTAAAATTCTTCCCTCAATCCCAACTGTTCTAAAATTCTTCCCTCAATCCCAACTGTTCTAAAATTCTTCCCTCAATCCCAACTGTTCTAAAATTCTTACCGAAATAAAACCAATTGCAGAAATCCTCTTTTAACTCTACCGTAAAAAGATCCAGGGGGGTAGAGGGGATATCCCCCCCCCTATATTTCCTACCAGTTATAGAAATGTGTCGGTACACACGGAGTGACACTGTGACTTAGTGGAAAATGGGGGGATATGAAGAGAATGGGGGGAGTGTTAAGTGACTTTATTATTCCTCTACAGGCCAATACCTAACATTTCTAATACCTCTACAGGCTAATACCTAATATTTCTAATACCTCTACATGCTAATACCTAATATTTCTAATACCTCTACAGGCCAATACCTGACATTTCTAATACCTTTACAGGCTAATACCTTTACAGGCTAATACCTTTACAGGCTAATACCTGTACAGGCTAATACCTGTACAGGCTAATACCTTTACAGGCTAATACCTTTACAAGCTAATACCTGTACAGGCTAATACCTTTACAGGCTAATACCTTTACAGGCTAATACCTTTACAGGCTAATACCTGTACAGGCTAATACCTTTACAGGCTAATACCTGTACAGGCTAATACCTTTACAGGCTAATACCTGTACAGGCTAATACCTTTACAGGCTAATACCTGTACAGGCTAATACCTGTACAGGCTAATACCTTTACAGGCTAATACCTTTACAGGCTAATACCCTTCCTCCCCCGTCATCAATAATGGACTCAATCGGATAAACAGTCAACAGTGCCTGTTATTGCAGTGTACAGTGATGTGCAACAGTAACATGGTGATACAGGTAGATGACTGTACAGTGAAGCCTTAGAGTTACTATGCTGTCTACAGGTACTGTATAATAACTATATACAGTACGTATCTTCATTTGACTAGTCTGTATAGTCTACAGGTACTGTATAATAACTATATACAGTACGTATCTTCATTTGACTAGTCTGTATAGTCTACAGGTACTGTATAATAACTATATACAGTACGTATCTTCATTTGACTAGTCTGTATAGTCTACAGGTACTGTATAATAACTATGAGGTATACAGGTACTGTATAATAACTATGAGGTATACAGGTACTGTATAATAACTATGAGGTATACAGGTACTGTATAATAACTATGAGGTATACAGGTACTGTATAATAACTATGAGGTATACAGGTACTGTATAATAACTATGAGGTATACAGGTACTGTATAATAACTATGAGGTATACAGGTACTGTATAATAACTATGAGGTATACAGGTACTGTATAATAACTATGAGGTATACAGGTACTGTATAATAACTATGAGGTATACAGGTACTGTATAATAACTATGAGGTATACAGGTACTGTATAATAACTATGAGGTATACAGGTACTGTATAATAACTATGAGGTATACAGGTACTGTATAATAACTATCAGATATACAGGGTGTTTCATTTCAGATCTTACAAAATCTGACATTTTGCATAAAAACCAAAAAACAGAAATTTCAGCAATAACAAAATGACAAAATTGTTTCGTTATCGAGATTTTGTTACCCTAATTCTAGGATAATTTCTGACATACATAGGGAATTTAACTTAAAAACATTGTTTCACTAAACCAAAGATACTGACTTAAAGTTTCAAAAGGACTCTACCTAGGTATTCACAAGTACTTACGTCACTAACAGACGGTTAGTAGTGGAAAATGTAACTAATAATAAGAATATTATAATTAGATAATAGGTATTAACTTACTAAGGTCTGCTATGTTCAATTTTCCACTACTAACCCTCTGTTAGGACCGTAAGTACTTGTGATTATCTTAGGTAGGAGTCCTTTTGAAACTTTAAAAGTCAGTACCCTGAAAACTGAGCAGTTTTGATAATTTAGGTTTAGGAGAAACAATTTTTGTTGGTGAAAGTCACCTACCACCCCGTCGGTAAATTTTCTATGATAACAACTATTATTTCTATTTTTTCTATGATAACAACTATTATTTCTATTTTTTAACATTTGTGCGCAATGAAGCGAACACTTTGCCGGCTCTTGCGTCACGGGTTGGCTTGGTCCCATTTCACATCTATGTGCATTTGGCCCCAAAGCTCTGTGCCGTAACTCGATATTGCCAAGAGTGTCACTGTGAATACTGCACACCTCTTGTAACTTCGCCAACAAAACACTCTGCACACAAGAACAATTAGACACAGCGCTAGGGGTTGTGACAATGTGCTTCAGAAATCATAGAGATACACTGAAGAGCAATTAAACCAACCATTTATGTTTTAGATAATATGCTTTATATGTATATCATAGATCTTAAGAATATCACAGACGAAATGAAATGGTATCGAATACTATATACCGCTGGTGTAGAACCATTCAATACACTTTAATTCTCTCCGTCTGTAATATTCTCTATGATTTACAAAGCATATCGTCACAACCCTAGCTATGATTGTCCCATAAGGTAAATATCTATGGTATTTATCATAAAAAAGCTTAATTTCACAAACGCTATCTTTTAGGACTGTGTTTTAAATTTATAATAAATAACGATGGGAATTTCATTGAAACTCATTTCTCGTCATGGAGATATTGTCTTTTTTCACCAATTAGAGTTTTTCTACAGAAAGTATCAAGAAATGCTAGACACTTGCCAAGATATTATCTTTTTCACAATAAATCTTCACAGTTGGTTCAGGTTCACCCAAATTGTTTATAGAGAGGGGCGAGTTATCACCCCATCTACTTTCAACATATTTATACCAAGGAGTAGTCACTATACAAATGACAACAGATCCTCACTTTTAGGTACTGATAGTCTTCACTATATCGAGTAATATGAAACATTCAAGAGATTATTAAAAAGAAGGTAATTAGGATGGCAGCTTTCGAATGGAAACTTATCTATAAATCTTATAGGTAATTAGATTGGACGAAATGTCCGTTGCGCGAAATGTTCGTGGACGAAATGTCCGTTGCACGAAATGTTCGTGGACGAAATGTCCGTTGCACGAAATGTTCGTGGACGAAATGTCCGTTGCACGAAATGTTCGTGGACGAAATGTCCGTTGCACGAAATGTCCGTTACACGAAATGTCCGTTACACGAAATGTTCGTTGCACGAAATGTTCGTGGATGAAATGTCCGTGGATGAAATATCCGTGGATGAAATGTCCGTGGATGAAATGTCCGTGGATGAAATGTCCGTTGCACGAGATGTCTGTGGACGAAATGTCCCGGACCCGGTTTAATCGTACCCATTTTAGCTTTAGAGGTTGTCGGATGGTGTAATTAGAGGCTAATTAGAAGTTAGACTGGTTTAGTTGATAGAGGTTAGACTGATAATGTTCATCTTATAGCTCTAGCATTTCTAACAGATACAGATGATGTAAGCAAACTCTAGCAAAAGATTTTGTCAACAATGACGAGGCAGTTTGCAAATCCAAACATACTTTATCAAATCTCAAAAATTACTACATCAAATATAAGAAAAGGGACAATATAATGAAATAAAGAGCTATTAAACTTACTATTGGTCAGAAAATTCATTGTCTAATTAAGTTTTTTCACTCCCTGTCCTGATGATGAACATCTTCTCTATTCGAAAGGTAGAGACTTTAAATGCCTTCGAAGCTGTTATTTGAATCTCTTTTCAGTTAAATATAAACTAGGAACAATTATAAAATTTACTTTTGTCGAGCAATAATATAAATATTAGAGAAATGTAATAACTATATAAAATAATTAAAACAATACAAGTAAATCTAGCAAACGGACTTGTATTCACAATAAGCATAATTCACTTTATTTCCATTATATATATGATATAGCTTATATATTGTCTATGTTTGATGTATAACGTTAGTAATAAATAGTAGGTAGTTTATTCCTTGTGATATTGATGTGGATCAGAGAAATATAAATTAACTGGTTATAGCATCATTATTAAACACCTTTTTTCATGCTAACTAGATTATGTGCACTCGGTAGAGAGCATACCTTCGCCTCCGCTTTCACTCGTTCTCTCCGAAAATTTAAGAAACTGCTAACTGGATAATAACCAATCGTCCCACCAAGTTTCATGCAATATGGTTCAACACTTTTTGAGTTATTGAGATATAAATGACCATGACCTTTGACCGGATCGCTTCCAAAATTCTACCAAATCGTTCCTGGACATTGACTAATTGTACCGTAAAATTTCAGACAATTTGGTTGAAAACTTTTTGAGTTATTGAGTTATAAATGGCCTTGACCTTTGACCATTGACCCGATAACTCCCAAAATCCAACAAAATGGTTGCTGCATATTGACCAATCGTCCCACCAAGTTTCATGCAATATGGTTCAATACTTTTTGTGTTATAAATGACCATGACCTTGACCTTTGACCGGGCCGCTCCCTAAATTTTAACTGCAGGTCACTGGACTTGGACCAATCGTTTCACCAAATTTCAGACAATTTGGTTGAACACTTTTTCAGTTAAGCGAATAACAAGATGATAAATAAATAAATATATTCCGATGAAAATATGACCTTCCCGCATTCTGCGAAGGTGATGAGGTAGAAAAAGGTATATTGTAACTACTTTTTTCTGGTTCTTTGTTTATGTTGAACCTCCCACTATTTTTAAGCTAATAAAAGTATATATAACTAATATGGTAAATATAACTAATATGGTAAATATAACTAATATGGTAAATATAACTAATATGGTAAATATAACTAATATGGTATATATAACTAATATGGTAAATATAACTAATATGGTAAATATAACTAATATGGTAAATATAACTAATATGGTAAATATAACTAATATGGTAAATATAACTAATATGGTAAATATAACTAATATGGTATATATAACTAATATGGTAAATATAACTAATATGGTAAATACAACTAATATGGTAAATACAACTAATATGGTAAATACAACTAATATGGTAAATACAACTAATATGGTAAATACAACTAATATGGTAAATACAACTAATATGGTAAATACAACTAATATGGTAAATACAACTAATATGGTAAATACAACTAATATGGTAAATATAACTAATATGGTAAATATAACTAATATGGTAAATACAACTAATATGGTAAATACAACTAATATGGTAAATATAACTAATATGGTAAATATAACTAATATGGTAAATATAACTAATATGGTAAATACAACTAATATGGTAAATACAACTAATATGGTAAATACAACTAATATGGTAAATACAACTAATATGGTAAATACAACTAATATGGTAAATACAACTAATATGGTAAATACAACTAATATGGTAAATACAACTAATATGGTAAATACAACTAATATGGTAAATACAACTAATATGGTAAATACAACTAATATGGTAAATACAACTAATATGGTAAATACAACTAATATGGTAAATACAACTAATATGGTAAATACAACTAATATGGTAAATACAACTAATATGGTAAATACAACTAATATGGTAAATACAACTAATATGGTAAATATAACTAATATGGTAAATATAACTACTATGGTAAATACAACTACTATGGTAAATACAACTAATATGGTAAATACAACTAATATGGTAAATACAACTAATATGGTAAATACAACTAATATGGTAAATACAACTAATATGGTAAATACAACTAATATGGTAAATACAACTAATATGGTAAATACAACTAATATGGTAAATACAACTAATATGGTAAATACAACTAATATGGTAAATACAACTAATATGGTAAATACAACTAATATGGTAAATACAACTAATATGGTAAATACAACTAATATGGTAAATACAACTAATATGGTAAATACAACTAATATGGTAAATACAACTAATATGGTAAATATAACTAATATGGTAAATATAACTACTATGGTAAATACAACTACTATGGTAAATACAACTAATATGGTAAATACAACTAATATGGTAAATACAACTAATATGGTAAATACAACTAATATGGTAAATACAACTAATATGGTAAATACAACTAATATGGTAAATACAACTAATATGGTAAATACAACTAATATGGTAAATATAACTAATATGGTAAATACAACTAATATGGTAAATATAACTAATATGGTAAATACAACTAATATGGTAAATATAACTAATATGGTAAATATAACTAATATGGTAAATATAACTAATATGGTAAATACAACTAATATGGTAAATATAACTAATATGGTAAATATAACTAATATGGTAAATATAACTAATATGGTAACTATAACTAATATGGTAAAGATAACTAATATGGTAAATATAACTTATATGGTAAAGATAACTAATATGGTAACTATAACTAATATGGTAATAAATGACCTATAGTTAGATTATCAATCACTGAGGTTTATATTTCATGGAGTAGCTTTTCTGCCTCCATGAGCACTGTCACTGACTGGTGGTAGGAGCCACTTTCCTTTCTGACTGCTTCTTCCAGTCCCTTGTACCTAATAAATTATAACCTACCTAGTTCTTCAATAGCAATATTCATAGTTAGAGTTCTTTGGGTTATTTCGGGTTACATGCAAAGGGTTATTCTGAGACATGTTTACTAACATCTATTTATGGAGAATGTGTTTTTTACATGCGGGGAAGTTAGGACTTGTCGGACAGTACCGCATTTTCGAAAATGTTAAAAAAAATATATTAGTTAAATAGCATTCAATAATTAAACTTAAAATTCTTCTAAAATTGTGCATATACAGGGTGTCTGACACTTTTGTTGCCAAACTTTAACATAAGGTAGCGATAGTCGAAATAAACACTTTTCATTCCATGAAGGTATGGTCTAAAATGCTTAGTTAAAGAGTTACAAGGTTAGGAAAGTAGTATCTGTACCATTTATTATTATAAGTTAACATCATTTTTTTAATGTTGCGATAAGAAACAAAACATTTTTAACAGTAATTATTATGAGCACAAGAAACAACATAATCTTCAATTAAGTTACATGTTTACAAAATGTGTTCAAACTGCCGCCCATTTGTTGCGATGCAGGCGTTCAAACGTTTGTCCAATGATTGGCGGACGCGAGCAAAGACACCAGGAGTTTCACGAATCCTTGCGGAGACTTCGACAATCCTGTCGATCAGGTTCTGTTCGGATTAAATCGGTGTTTCATACACCAAACTCTTCAAATGTCCCCATAAGTAGAAATCTAAGGTTGGCCCCCTGTTACTTTCATGCATTTCGTTTCCTTGCCACGGGATTTTTTTTTTACTAATTTTTTTTACCCAACTTACAGTCCTTGTAACTCTTTAACTAAGCATTTTAGACCATACCTTCACAGAATATAAAGTGTTTATTTCGACGATCGCTACCTTATGTTAAAGTTTGGCAACAAAAGTGTTTGACACACCCATTCAAACCCCACATTAATAACCCCCATTCAAAGCCCCTCATTCACATTCAAAAAATCTCATTCATGTGAATGGTGGCAGCAAAGACTGTGGAGCGAGTTTTTCCCACACATTCTTTAGAGAAGATGTTCTATGTTTTACCTCGCATGGCATTTATGCAAATGGATGAAAAAGTTACGCAACATGAACACAGTCACGAATTCACATCAGAGACTATTTTCAATTTAGAAGACAGGCTGAGATAGGAGAGTTTTACATTTTCGACCATATATGAAACAATTAATACTATATTTTTCTAATTAAACTAACTATCATCATTTTGCGTGGACAAAGAAGTGTTTATGCTAACACTGACTTTTTATTGATGACTATATTTATAAGAAGCAGTGTTTTAAAAAGCTCAATAAACACCGCAATGTCTACTAAATAAATATAAATGTCGCTTTTTTACCCCATTTAGTGTGAGTAATCAAAGGAGGTATAGAAATAGGGAGTAACTCTGCCAAAAATGAACTGCCCTTGAACGGCTAAAAATAAGAGAGTCACCCCTACTAACCTCAGTATCTTCGTACGTACTATAGTGTAATGATAGAAAAAGAGACATTATTTCTATTTCCTACAAACCTCAAGTATTTTCGGATGTACTAGAGTAACTATACTGGCAAAAACAAGACAAAAACACTATTTTATTGACAGAAAAATCTACCAAAAACTAGAAAAATTTAAAGTAGTTCATGAAAAATAGTCCACATCGTCGGACACTATCTATTTAAAGGCAATTTGTTGAACTGAAAAGGTTATTGATATTCCAATGTGAAAAATGTCTTCTATTTGAAATGTTACTAATTACAAAATATAATAGTATCTAACCACTGAATATTTTTTTAATTTCTTAGAAAATTAGATAGTAACTCTTGAAAATTTTAAATCATTATATTCGTTTGTAATTTTATGCAAATTGACTAATTCGGATTGCATGATTCGGATTGCATAATTCGGATTGCATAATTCGGATTGCATAATTCGGATTGCATAATTCGGATTGCATAATTCGGATTGCATAATTCGGATTGCATAATTCGGATTGCACAATTCGGATTAACTACATTGCAGAAATTGAAGTCTGAGCTCGAATTGATTCGGAATGTAAAATACGAAACACTAATTAAATTTTCAAAAGTAACATTAGATTATTTTCTAAGGATTATTTAGTTGTTCATAGCTCATGACACATGAAAGAATTAGAATGAGGTTTAACGTCTGCTTCGGAACCAAAGGCCATATCGCTGACGTCAAAAGGAAATTAAATACAAGAGACTGGAAGAAGCAGACAGAAAGGAAAGTGACTCATGAGAGCAGAAAAGCTATTTCGTGAATGTACTCACTGTATCAAGCATGTCCGACGAAAGACGATAGTCTGAAAGTGTTTTAAATGTATGATAAATTACTATTGTATTTTCTAATTATTTATTGTCGTAGGTAGATGATCTTTTTATTATCGATTGTAATAACCAATAACCTACTGACGATTATAATTTGACGTTTTTAAATACTTAGTATATTTACACCATTGTTTTCCCTCTATTTACACCATTGTTTTCCCTCTATTTACACCATTGTTTTCCCTCTATTTACACCATTGTTTTCCCTCTATTTACACCATTGTTTCCCCCTATTTTTCTATTTTCTTCCTCTCTGTGTGTTGTAGAATAATAAATAAAAGAACAGATGAAGAATAAAGGAGTCAAGCACTTGAAGAAGAAGAGAAACCGTAGAAATGTTTTTCCAACATTAGAGTGAACACAGACGCTTTTAGACGAAAACTTTTGAGGTTAAATGAAATAGGTAACTACTAGGGTTGTGACAATGTGATTTATGAATCATAGATCATAAGAATATCACAGACGAAAGGAAATGGTATCGAATACTATATACCGCTGGTGTAGAACTATTCAATACTCTTTAATTCACTCCGTCTGTAATATTCTCTATGATTTATAAAGCATATTGTCACTAGGGCTGTGACAATATGCTTTATAAAGCATATCGAATGATCGCGAATGTAGAATGTTTCAATAACTCGTAACTCATCCAATTTACATTGAACAATTGATATCATAGTCTAATATAATTAGGTTACTATTTAAACTAAAACTGTAATATTATTTCAATAGCCATCAAATGAACTATTCAGTAAACTTTAAAATTCACTTTGAATCAAAATACCAATTAACGAATTAATTAGTAATATTTTTTTAATTACACAGAAGGGGAAGTGGAGGGATGAAGCAAGCAAAACCCCCGGGGGATATTTTCAGAGAGGTGCATAATGAGATCTCCCCCCACACCCTTCAATCAATCGAGTGGTTTCCCCCATTCCTGAAGATTTGGAAAAATGTCACCAACTGAATGACGGATATTAAAAAGATGGGGGTATGAGAATGGAGACAAAAGGGTGGAGGAATGTAATGGGGGGGGGAATTAAGTGGGGGGAATTAGAAAAAAAGGAGGGTGGGGGTTTTGTAACTGAATTCTCTATATTAATGGTGGAACGTAATGGGGGAAACGATGCAGTGGGGGAATTAGGAAAGAGGGAAATTGGGGATTTGGAGTGAATGGAGTGAAGAATTAGAAGTGATAATCTATCTAACACTGAAATAAAGAAACTTTTCCTTAAGTATGTTGCATCAATCGTGTTTAGGAGTGATAGTTACTTAGATGTACACTCTGCAGCCAATAACGGACATACTCGTCTCACAGAGCATATAAAATAGAAATCAATAGAAAAATATACATTTTGAATATACAGTAACTTGATGAGACGTACACTCAATAGGACGCATACCTTCGCCGCCGCTTTGACTATCCAATAATACTTGAGTTATAAATGCCCTTGACATCAAACTTTGACCCGTTCTCTCCCAAAATCTAATAAACTGCTAACTGGATAGTAACCAATCGTTCTACCAAGTGTCACGCAATATGGTTCAATACTTTTTGAATTATTGAGTTAAAATGACCTTGACCTTGAGCTTTGACCGGATCGCTCCCAAAATTCTATCAGATGGTTCCTGGACATTGACCAATCGTCTCACAAAATTTCAGACAATTTGGTGCGAATAACAAGATGACAAGTAAACAAATGCTGCCTAAGATATAACATTGTATAAATATAATGAATCTTTATTCCAATCTTGACTGTGGTGACGATTCTAAATATAAATAAATAGGGAGAAAATAGGTAAAGACGCGTCTCTTAAAACAATTTGGAAAAAGAGATTCAAAGAATCTGTCCAGAAAATATAAAGAAAGACATAGCTATGCTCTTACATTTAAAACTAAAGTAAAGAAAGTACTGATGAAGTTACAGGTGAAATGATACACAACAACAACAATCATACCCTGGGTACAGAGCTGATGAAGTTACAGGTGAAATGATACACAACAATAATCATACCCTGGGTACAGAGCTGTACTTACTTATGACAGACAGTTCTGTCAGATTTTTGGTCACTGTGTCACACCTTCAAACTATTTTGTAAAAATGTCAAGAGGTACCTAGGGTAAGTTACGAGTAATCGGACAGTTCCACATTATCGATCTTAAAAAGAAATCAATCCCAAATTTAACATTTTACCTCGTATAATAGCTACCTATCAACCTTCTAATTATTTACGAGGTTTAACGTTCGGAAACAAATGCCATATCACTGACTGTAAAAGAAAATTAAATACAAGGGACTGGAAGAAGCAGTCAGAAAGGAAAGTGGCTTCATGAACAGTAATAAATACAAGGAATATTCGTATCTATTCAAATACTTTATATAATTAATGAAAATGCATTTTAACTTTTAATGGACAGAGATAGACCCCTTTCTCTCTTTACTTTTAATGGGCAGTGTTAGCTCATCAAAATAGACATAGATTGCATCCCCTTTAGGTATGCCAACTCACCCCCTCTCCCTCATCACCCCCCCCCCTACTCAGATACCTCGCGTACACTCTAGCAACCACTTGTTGAGTCTAATTCTCCTATTTTGCCCAATGTTTTCAAAGAGAAGAGTTGGGACAATTAAGGAACTCTAAAAGCATTAGTGGCAACTGACAGGTCTGATCATAAGAACAGTGTTACCAACTGTCAGGGCTTAGGTACTTAGAAGCTTTCGTATTAAAGTTAGAACGATATTGTAGGTCTAAAAGGTACTTCTTCAGTTTCGTTGTGAAAGTTATGTGTAGACGATTAAGGAAGCCTAAAATCGGTGTTATCAATTGACAGGTCATACCATCATAAGAACAGTCTTACCAACTGAGAGGGCTTACTTAGAAGCTTTTCTATTTAAGATAAAATGATATTGTAGGTCTAAAAGTTAAAATGATAATGATATTGTAGGTCTGAAAGTTACTCACTCAGTTTCGTTGTTTTCAAAGATGAGTTCTCCTTCGGTAGCCTCGTAGTCCTTACCAGCCTTGCCGGTACCGTCTTCAGTGTGGTAGGGGATGGAAACCCGGCCTCGGGCACCAGAGTAACGAGCGACTTTCATTTCGTACATTCCAACGGTTTCGACAACCTCGACATCCTTTTCTGCGACTTGGAAGATACCACCGTGATCGTCATCGAGGATCATGATTGTTGCGACGAAAGGAGCGGCGAGTTCGAGTCTTGCGGGAGGCTTGCCGGCGGTTCCATTTTGAGCAATACCGTCCAGAGATCCGACTCTGACGTTGGAGAGACGGCAGTAGAAGTGTTCGTCTTCTTCAAAGACGTCATCGTCAATGACTTCCAATTTGAATGACTTGTGGGTCTCACCAGGCAAGAAAACGAGGGTTCCTTCAGCAGCGTTATAATCAGTTCCGAAATTGGCTGTGCCGTCCTCGGTCTTGTAGTCAACAAGAACCATAACGTTGGGATCACCACCCTCACGAGATACGAAAATGTTGAAACTTCCGACATTCTCCATGACAGTGTAGTGTCCGGGTTCGAAGCATACTTTAATAAGGTCTTTGTCAACAACTTCCTGAGTACCTTCTTCCTTCTGTTCAGTGGGCTCATCTTGGATCTTCTTCACGACGTTGCCACCTCCTGTGAGTTTCCTTGTAGCCTGCATTCTATAGAAGGCTCTGGATTTGGGTCCACGGTTGACGATCTCTTCACGAGCCAATTTTTCCAAAGCTTCCATTGGCATATCGGGATGCTTAGCTCTCAATTCTCTAATAACTGTCATGTACTCCTTTCTGTGCTCGTCGAATTGCTTGACGGACTCATCAACAGCGCCATCATAAGTGACACCCTTATCCTTCTTTCCGATTTCGATGGATTCTCCAGCTTCGGCTTCAACGATCATACCACGCTTATTCAGACGGTATTCCTTGCTGATGTACCTGTAGAACAGGAGACGACGGTCAGCAATGTAGGCCAAGATTACAAAGCCGGGGAACATCAAAAGTGTGACGAAAGCTTCCCAGAAGTAGACACGTCCTGGAGAAATTTCGGCAAGGATCAAGTATAGCCAGACGTAAGCGAAGATGGAGAAGAAAGATGTGATGCAGAATACACGGAGATGCTTGATGTAACGAACTTCTCCATCAGGAATCACGTAGACGCAAATGGAAATGATAACGAACAAGTTGAAGGCAGCAGAACCAACGATGGTACCTGGACCCAGTTCACCAGCTTCGAAGTTCTTAGCATAAATTTCGATAACGGAGAGCAGGATTTCAGGAGCCGAAGAACCGAGAGCCATAAGAGTCAAGTTAGCAACAGTTTCGTTCCAGATTTGCACCACAACGATCTGAGTTTCGCCATCTGGCCTCTTCAGTTTCACTTCTTTCTCTGATGATGTGATCATTTCAATGGAACCCATGAACCTGTCTGAAGCAATGGACACACCAATGAACATCCAGAACATAGCTGTGAAGTACAAGATAGCTCTTCCAACACGTTCACCAGTGGTGATTCCATGCTGAGGTTCCCACATTGGCAAAATTAAACCATCGTCACAAGTCTGGTTAAAGATGTCCTTTTCCTTCTTTTTGGGTACTTCATCAACATCAAGTATACCATCTCCGTCATCATCAGTATCAACAGCATCAAGTAAACCGTCTCCGTCATTATCGCCAGGAATTTCATTAACATCAAGTATACCATCACCGTCATCATCTTTATCAACAGCATCAAGGATACCATCACCATCATCATCCTTATCAACAGTATCAAGGATACCATCACCGTCAGCATCCTGGGCTACGAGAGGTTGTACCATACAGAGCATCAACAAAGACAGCCCGAGGATGGTGGCCATCCTCAATGACACACCTCCTCTACTCTTCATTTCCATCTTCATCTCCTCGGCCTCCTAGATGATATGGAATTCTCACTTTTACCACTATATCAACACACTGTTTTCTGTAACACAAAACATAATTTAATATAAGACTACGCACAAACACAAATATTCTAAACCACTGTTGTCAGCCATATCACGGCAATGTCTCCGACAGCCTCGATAAATATGATTTGTTTTTTGGAGCAGCGGCTTCAAGAGAAGCCTCTGAAATCCCCGTCTTGTTGTTTCGAAGCTGTGAGAGACATTGCAGCGGTGGACTGTACAGAGGAACGACTTCACCGCACTACATCCGAACACCAAATAGGAGTCAAAGCAATCGAGAGCCAACGGTGCTGTGTGTGCGTGAGTGCGTGCTATATCTCTCGTGGTGGGGCGCATGCGCGTGCTACTCTCACAAATACCCCCCCCCCCATTTCGGGCATTTACTCTACTCGCTGTACCCCCCCCCTCTCCCCACTTAATACCCTCGCTTGTATCCCAACGAACGAGGGATACGGATTGTTTCCATGCCTTTAAATAGATTAGGATACCTCTAAACTGCTATGCAGATAAATCGATGATAGTTTATTTTAAGCATTTTTTCAAGTAGATATATATTATCAAAAATAAAAATAAAATATCTAGGAATAAACTATCTGATACCATGGGGTATATTTCCGTATCGTAATTACAGTAAAGTGATTTTGAAATAAGTAAGAATTAACTAATAACATTTTGAGCACTTAAGATTTAAATTGTAATTGTTTATTTAAGTAATTTAAGTAATTGTTTATTTCGTTTCGAGATATTTAATATATTACCTATGATTAAATACACCAAACACAGCGTTTGAAAATAGCGATAAGTGGGGTAAGTTACGAGTCATCGACCGCTTTCACATTTTGTTCTGTAGGTGTTCAACTGTGTTCTGTAGGTGTTCAACTGTGTTCTGTAGGTGTTCAACTGTGTTCTGTAGGTGTTCAACTGTGTTCTGTAGGTGTTCAACTGTGTTCTGTAGGTGTTCAACTGTGTTCTGTGGGTGTTCAACTGTGTTCTGTAGGTGTTCAACTGTGTTCTGTGGGTGTTCAACTGTGTTCTGTGGGTGTTCAACTGTGTTCTGTAGGTGTTCAACTGTGTTCTGTAGGTGTTCCACTGTGTTCTGTGGGTGTTCAACTGTGTTCTGTTGGTGTTCAACTGTGTTCTGTAGGTGTTCCACTGTGTTCTGTGGGTGTTCAACTGTGTTCTGTAGGTGTTCAACTGTGTTCTGTAGGTGTTCCACTGTGTTCTGTGGGTGTTCAACTGTGTTCTGTAGGTGTTCAACTGTGTTCTGTAGGTGTTCAACTGTGTTCTGTAGGTGTTCAACTGTGTTCTGTAGGTGTTCAACTGTGTTCTGTAGGTGTTCAACTGTGTTCTGTAGGTGTTCAACTGTGTTCTGTAGGTGTTCAACTGTGTTCTGTAGGTGTTCAACTGTGTTCTGTAGGTGTTCTACTGTGTTCTGTAGGTGTTCAACTGTGTTCTGTAGGTGTTTATAAATTTCATTGACTTTTGACCAGACCTGTACTTTACAGAGGATGTTTTTCCTTCTCTTTCAAAGCTAGTCATTACAGTACTTCTTGTAACGCCAAACATTCAGACAGTTTCTGCTCTGCCAGTTTCTTCTATACTAGCAGAAAAACGTCGCGTTTTCACTGCCCAATTAACGCCTCAATCACGGTTAAATGAATGGCAAGCAAATTTACAGTCTACACTAGCGTTTCTACCGCCTTATATTTATTTAACCGTGATTAATTGAAGAGGCGTAAAGTGTGCGGTGAAAACGCGGCGTTTCATCAGCTATAGTATAGGATGGGCCTCACACAAACGCCTGCTTGTATGGCGCTACAACAATTTGGCCAAGAGATGTGCCTTTTTTCATTAGGGTATACCCAAATATTTTAGAATATATGTAGTATTTTGAACAAGTAAAGAACGTTTAAAAAAACGAAAAAACAATTGAAATAAGTAAAGCTTTTCCTGTGTGTAGTAGGTAAAGCTTTTCTTGTGTGTAGTAGGTAAAGCTTTACTAGTGTGTAGTAGGTAAAGCTTTACTAGTGTGTAGTAGGTAAAGCTTTACTAGTGTGTAGTAGGTAAAGCTTTACTAGTGTGTAGTAGGTAAAGCTTTACTAGTGTGTAGTAGGTAAAGCTTTACTAGTGTGTAGTAGGTTAAGCTTTACTAGTGTGTAGTAGGTTAAGCTTTACTAGTGTGTAGTAGGTAAAGCTTTACTAGTGTGTAGTAGGTAAAGCTTTACTAGTGTGTAGTAGGTAAAGCTTTACTAGTGTGTAGTAGGTAAAGCTTTACTAGTGTGTAGTAGGTTAAGCTTTACTAGTGTGTAGTAGGTAAAGCTTTTCTTGTGTGTAGTAGGTAAAGCTTTTCTTGTGTGTAGTAGGTAAAGCTTTACTTGTGTGTAGTAGGTAAAGCTTTACTAGTGTGTAGTAGGTAAAGCTTTACCTGTATATAATATGTTGAAGTGTATGATGCCAAAATGTTTGGTATTTTATGTTAGGTATTTTTCTATTTATTTTCTTTTGGTATTTTGGTATTTTTGGGGTGTTAAAAAATGATACAAAGTTACTAGTACCACAGTAACGGTATTAGTAACGGGTAACCAATATACAAAGTTACTAATACCACAGTAACGGTATTAGTAACGGGTAACCAATACAAAGTTACTAATACCACAGTAACGGTATTAGTAACGGATAACCAATATACAAAGTTACTAATACCACAGTAAAGGTATTAGTAACGGGTAACCGATACAAAGTTACTAATACCACAGTAACGGAATTAGTAACGGGTAACCAATATACAAAGTTACTAATACCACAGTAAAGGTATTAGTAACGGGTAACCGATACAAAGTTACTAATACCACAGTAACGGAATTAGTAACGGGTACCCAATATACAAAGTTACTAATACCACAGTAACGTTATAAGTAACGGGTAACCAAGTAGTTGTTACTTCATTTCTAGTCATTAAAATGTTATTTGAGGTGACACTTTGGTTACATTAGTTTAACATTCTATCTTTTTGTGTTGCATATAAAAAGAGTCCCATAGTCTCATTAACCGGCTAATTAATCTGTAAAAGTCACAACAGTCGAGACAAATAGGTAACCTTGAGCTAAAGCACCTCTAAAGTGACATCTATAATTATATCAATAGATTAGTTATATGCTGCACACTGGCTACAACTTCTGCGTTATGTTACTTTGTGAGAGTATATAATTAGTAGTGTATTATTTATAGAAGAGTGTTAAAATTAATAAGCAGATTCTCTTAATTTCAGGGCAGAAACCGGTCGGCCTACTGTCCAACTTTAATCCAGTTTATTAGTTCTTTATATTCGTTTTTATGTAGACATTCATTTTGATATATACGTTTTCCAGACTTAATTATATACTTTTCTAAACGTTTATGCTTGGCAGAGAAAAATTTAAGTTTTAAATTCATTTAAATTATCAATTTCTAGAGTTATATTCCCTGAATATCGCCATATGATGTAAAGGGAACACCCTAAGACTATACCACATGTATATTCCCTCTATATCACCTCACTATACTCAGGCTATACCCTAAGACTATACCACAGGTATATTCCCTCTATATCACCTCACTATACTCAGGCTATACCCTAAGACTATACCACAGGTATATTCCTCCTATACCACCTCACTATACTCAGGCTATACCCTAAGACTATATTCTCCTTAAAATATATTCTAGTCATTCACAAAAGTTTGGCATCTTAAAGCTGAAGATCTGAACTCAGTGTAAGAAATAACTGTTTGGGCATTAATTTAAGCAGCTTATTGCTTTTATTTAGTTTAAAGTAGTTGATTTAATTTGAAAAAAGAAAATGAGTAGAATTGATTTAGGGTTTGAATTCGCTTCCGTATTTCGTATTGTGGCTTCTGCTTTAAAACTTACATCAGACCACGTAAGAAAGGAATCGAACTGTTCTAGAGAAATGATAATGTAGGTAATTTGATGTAGTGCCTATTATACAAAGTACTGATAATGTACGTAATTTGATGTAGTGTCTATTATACAAAGTAATGATAATGTAGGTAATTTGATGTAGTGCCTATTATACAAAGTAATGATAATGTAGGTAATTTGATGTAGTGCCTATTATACAAAGTAATGATAATGTACGTAATTTGATGTAGTGCCTATTATACAAAGTAATGATAATGTACGTAATTTGATGTAGTGCCTATTATACAAAGTACTGATAATGTAGGTAATTTGATGTAGTGCCTATTATACAAAGTAATGATAATGTACGTAATTTGATGTAGTGCCTATTATACAAAGTAATGATAATGTACGTAATTTGATGTAGTGCCTATTATACAAAGTAATGATAATGTACGTAATTTGATGTAGTGCCTATTATACAAAGTACTGATAATGTACGTAATTTGATGTAGTGCCTATTATACAAAGTAATGATAATGTACGTAATTTGATGTAGTGCCTATTATACAAAGTAATGATAATGTACGTAATTTGATGTAGTGCCTATTATACAAAGTAATGATAATGTACGTAATTTGATGTAGTGCCTATTATACAAAGTACTGATAATGTAGGTAATTTGATGTAGTGCCTATTATACAAAGTAATGATAATGTACGTAATTTGATGTAGTGCCTATTATACAAAGTAATGATAATGTACGTAATTTGATGTAGTGTCTATTATACAAAGTAATGATAATGTACGTAATTTGATGTAGTGCCTATTATACAAAGTAATGATAATGTACGTAATTTGATGTAGTGCCTATTATACAAAGTAATGATAATGTACGTAATTTGATGTAGTGCCTATTATACAAAGTACTGATAATGTACGTAATTTGATGTAGTGTCTATTATACAAAGTAATGATAATGTAGGTAATTTGATGTAGTGCCTATTATACAAAGTAATGATAATGTACGTAATTTGATGTAGTGCCTATTATACAAAGTAATGATAATGTACGTAATTTGATGTAGTGCCTATTATACAAAGTACTGATAATGTACGTAATTTGATGTAGTGCCTATTATACAAAGTAATGATAATGTACGTAATTTGATGTAGTGCCTATTATACAAAGTAATGATAATGTACGTAATTTGATGTAGTGTCTATTATACAAAGTACTGATAATGTACGTAATTTGATGTAGTGCCTATTATACAAAGTACTGATAATGTACGTAATTTGATGTAGTGCCTATTATACAAAGTAATGATAATGTACGTAATTTGATGTAGTGCCTATTATACAAAGTACTGATAATGTACGTAATTTGATGTAGTGCCTATTATACAAAGTACTGATAATGTACGTAATTTGATGTAGTGCCTATTATACAAAGTAATGATAATGTACGTAATTTGATGTAGTGCCTATTATACAAAGTAGGTGAAAGTATATTGTACGTAACTTAATTTAAAAGTACTGTATAGTGTGAATAGTTATGAATTAGAGAAAGTTATGTTTGAATTGTGTTAATGAAATACTATTCGAGTTGGACGGAGATTTTCAGTATTTAAAGAAAATTTATACTTAAATTTAAAAATATTTTAATTATTAAACTATACAATACAATTGTATAAAGGTATTTAAACCTTTTTTATGTCTACCACTCTATGTAGGGCAAGTTACGAATTATTGGTCAGTACTACATCTTCGGTCATATAAGAAAAAACAATATAAAAATTGTTATTATTACACAGTGCTATCTAATAACAATTTCTATATTGTTTTTTCTTATATGACCGAAGATGTAGTACTGACCGATAATTCGTAACATACCCTGGGTATTATTATCAATGCAATTTATTGACCATTATTTTTTTTATGAATTAAATTATTTTGCTTTCCATTATCTATTTACACATTGTAAATAATAATATTATCTATTTACACATTGTAAATAATAATATTATCTATTTACACATTGTAAATAATAATAATAATATTATTATCTACACAACCTCAATTCAATTCTAAAAATGAACAAAGTAGAAACAATATGCTTTTCTTTCTTGATTATATGTTAGACCATTGCATTGAAAAAAGACTTTATTCTACATACAACATTCATCACATTCATCACATTCATCACATTCATCACATTCATCACATTCATCACATTCATCACATTCATCACATTCATCACATTCATCACATTCATCACATTCATCACATTCACCACATTCAACACATTCATCACATTCACCACATTCATCACATTCATCACACTCATCACACTCATCACATTCATCACATTCACCACATTCATCACATTCATCACATTCATCACACTCATCACATTCATCACATTCACCACATTCATCACATTCATCACATTCATCACATTCATCACATTCACCACATTCATCACATTCATCACATTCATCACATTCATCACATTCACCACATTCATCACATTCATCACATTCATCACATTCATCACATTCACCACATTCACCACATTCATCACATTCATCACATTCATCACATTCATCACATTCATCACATTCACCACATTCACCACATTCATCACATTCATCACATTCACCACATTCACCACATTCATCACATTCATCACACTCATCACACTCATCACATTCATCACATTCATCACATTCATCACACTCATCACACTCATCACATTCATCACATTCATCACACTCATCACACTCATCACACTCATCACACTCATCACATTCATCACACTCATCACACTCATCACATTCATCACATTCATCACACTCATCACACTCATCACACTCATCACACTCATCACATTCATCACACTCATCACAGCACTTTGTCTGGGGGTGCAAAATACCGTATAATATATTTAGAACAAATATCTTGTGGCTATAACCTTCAGGAGGGAAAAGTAAAGAGGGGAGAGTAAAGAAGAGTAAAGAGGGGAGAGTAAAAAGGGGAGAGTAAAGAGGGAAGAGTAAAGAGTAAAGAGGGGAGAGTAAAGAGTAAAGAGGGGAGAGTAAAAAGGGGAGAGTAAAGAGGGGAGAGTAAAGAGTTTTTTGATAATAAGAGTACCTAACTACAGTGTCTTACATCATACCAAACAAAATTACAAAATATTTCTCCCACACTACACAGGGTGAGAGGTTCATTCCTTTTCCCACGAACTTTGTCAGGTTGCGTAAAAAACAAAATTTCAGGAATAACAAAATGTCTAGAAATACTTTCCATATTCAGATATTGACACCCTGATTTTTTGGGTAATTTTTAACATTCATAGGGAATTTAACATAAAACAAACACTGTTTACAGGATATTGCCAAAAATCTTCTCTCACCTGGCACCATCAATTCTTTAATTAATATTTTACTTTTGTTACTATTCCCAGTTAGTAAAAACAGCCTCAGACCCATATTGTTTCCTCCAGCCTGCTTCAGATTAGGGATGGTGTTCTTCATCACCTTAGCAGAATGTGCAAGGTATTGTTTTATGCTGCATTCATTTATTTGTCATTTACTTACATAACTCAAAAAGAATTCGACCAAATTGCCTGAAATTTTGTGGGACGATTGGTCATTATCCAGGAACCAACTGATAGTATTTTTGGAGCGAGCGGATTAAGGTTAAGGTCATTTATTAGCGGCAGTGAAGGTATGCACTTTATGAGTGTCCATCATTTAGTTTCTGATGCAGAACCTGTGACACAACAGAAATGTTTTATGTCATTACAGCTAAAATTATTTGTTTTGAACTCATCTGTCCATATAAATTATCAGAGAAACTAATATTCCGATTTATACACATTTTGACATGCTCTATATAGTCTTCATTTTAGAATGATGTTCTGTATACCCTCATTGTGCAGTTTTGAGCTAATTGTACATTTTTACAGACGCTGGTGTCCATTTTGTTTCTATAGTTCCTCTTGGGCTACGAAAGAATAATTCCGATTTGTTGAAATGAGCTTCCGCCCATCCCTATACGAATTTTTTCAAGGCTCGAACTCCTGACCCTAGCATGATATCTTGCAGTCTGCGACTCTTTCCACTCCCTGACAATGTACCCGACGGGGTCCTGCCGGGGACTACGGTATAGCAGCAACATTCATGGTAAAAGTGTTAGATCTACAGCTTTTTATGATCTTTGTAGCTTTTGATCTTTGTAGCTTTTATTATCTTTGTAGCTTTTATTATCTTTGTAGCTTTTATTATCTTTGTAGCTTTTATGATCTTTGTAGCTTTTGATCTTTGTAGCTTTTATTATCTTTGTAGCTTTTGATCTTTGTAGCTTTTGATCTTTGTAGCTTTTATTATCTTTGTAGCTTTTATTATCTTTGTAGCTTTTGATCTTTGTAGCTTTTATTATCTTTGTAGCTTTTATTATCTTTGTAGCTTTTGATCTTTGTAGCTTTTACGATCTTTGTAGCTTTTTTGATCTTTGTAGCTTTTGATCTTTGTAGCTTTTATTATCTTTGTAGCTTTTGATCTTTGTAGCTTTTATTATCTTTGTAGCTTTTTATGATCTTTGTAGCTTTTGATCTTTGTAGCTTTTGATCTTTGTAGCTTTTATTATCTTTGTAGCTTTTATTATCTTTGTAGCTTTTGATCTTTGTAGCTTTTATTATCTTTGTAGCTTTTGATCTTTGTAGCTTTTACGATCTTTGTAGCTTTTTTGATCTTTGTAGTTTTTATGATCTTTGTAGCTTTTTATGATCTTTGTAGCTTTTGATCTTTGTAGCTTTTGATCTTTGTAGCTTTTATTATCTTTGTAGCTTTTATTATCTTTGTAGCTTTTGATCTTTGTAGCTTTTATTATCTTTGTAGCTTTTGATCTTTGTAGCTTTTATTATCTTTGTAGCTTTTATGATCTTTGTAGTTTTTGATCTTTGTAGCTTTTGATCTTTGTAGCTTTTATTATCTTTGTAGCTTTTATTATCTTTGTAGCTTTTGATCTTTGTAGCTTTTATTATCTTTGTAGTTTTTATGATCTTTGTAGCTTTTTATGATCTTTGTAGCTTTTGATCTTTGTAGCTTTTGATCTTTGTAGCTTTTATTATCTTTGTAGCTTTTATTATCTTTGTAGCTTTTATTATCTTTGTAGCTTTTGATCTTTGTAGCTTTTTTGATCTTTGTAGTTTTTATGATCTTTGTAGCTTTTTATGATCTTTGTAGCTTTTGATCTTTGTAGCTTTTGATCTTTGTAGCTTTTGATCTTTGTAGCTTTTGATCTTTGTAGCTTTTATTATCTTTGTAGCTTTTATTATCTTTGTAGCTTTTGATCTTTGTAGCTTTTATTATCTTTGTAGCTTTTATGATCTTTGTAGCTTTTATTATCTTTGTAGCTTTTATTATCTTTGTAGCTTTTGATCTTTGTAGCTTTTATTATCTTTGTAGCTTTTGATCTTTGTAGCTTTTATTATCTTTGTAGCTTTTATGATCTTTGTAGCTTTTGATCTTTGTAGCTTTTATTATCTTTGTAGCTTTTGATCTTTGTAGCTTTTATTATCTTTGTAGCTTTTATGATCTTTGTAGCTTTTGATCTTTGTAGTTTTTATGATCTTTGTAGCTTTTTATGATCTTTGTAGCTTTTGATCTTTGTAGCTTTTGATCTTTGTAGCTTTTATTATCTTTGTAGCTTTTGATCTTTGTAGCTTTTATTATCTTTGTAGCTTTTATGATCTTTGTAGCTTTTATTATCTTTGTAGCTTTTATTATCTTTGTAGCTTTTATTATCTTTGTAGCTTTTATTATCTTTGTAGCTTTTATGATCTTTGTAGTTTTTATGATCTTTGTAGCTTTTTATGATCTTTGTAGCTTTTGATCTTTGTAGCTTTTGATCTTTGTAGCTTTTATGATCTTTGTAGCTTTTATGATCTTTGTAACTTTTGATCTTTGTAGCTTTTGATCTTTGTAGCTTTTTATGATCTTTGTAGCTTTTGATCTTTGTAGCTTTTATGATCTTTGTAGCTTTTATGATCTTTGTAGCTTTTGATCTTAGTAGCTTTTATTATCTTTGTAGCTTTTATGATCTTTGTAACTTTTGATCTTTGTAGCTTTTGATCTTTGTAGCTTTTTATGATCTTTGTAGCTTTTGATCTTTGTAGCTTTTATGATCTTTGTAGCTTTTGATCTTTGTAGCTTTTACGATCTTTGTAGCTTTTATGATCTTTGTAACTTTTGATCTTTGTAGCTTTTGATCTTTGTAGCTTTTTATGATCTTTGTAGCTTTTGATCTTTGTAGCTTTTATGATCTTTGTAGCTTTTATGATCTTTGTAACTTTTATGATCTTTGTAGTTTTTGATCTTAGTAGCTTTTATTATCTTTGTAGCTTTTATGATCTTTGTAGTTTTTGATCTTTGTAGCTTTTATTATCTTTGTAGCTTTTTATGATCTTTGTAGCTTTTGATCTTTGTAGCTTTTATTATCTTTGTAGCTTTTGATCTTTGTAGCTTTTACGATCTTTGTAGCTTTTATGATCTTTGTAGCTTTTGATCTTTGTAGCTTTTGATCTTTGTAGCTTTTATGATCTTTGTAGCTTTTGATCTTTGTAGCTTTTATTATCTTTGTAGCTTTTATGATCTTTGTAGCTTTTACGATCTTTGTAGCTTTTATGATCTTTGTAGCTTTTGATCTTTGTAGCTTTTATGATCTTTGTAGCTTTTTTGATCTTTGTAGCTTTTTATGATCTTTGTAGCTTTTATTATCTTTGTAGGCTTAAATCATTCGATCCTGCGGGCACTGTGTGGGATTCTTTCGCTAGATCATGTCACAATGTTAACATAGGAAGATTTTGCGCAAGAATAACCTTAGTAATTAACAAAAGTTGGTTTCTAAATGTGTTGACTAGTTCTTTTTAGAATCTTATACAGGCATTGAGTGCTCTAAAAGTGAAAATTTCACCCATTTCATTGAAAAGAAAACTGTCCGAATACTTCTTTCACAGTACCTATTTCAAGAATTGTTAATTAAATCTAATTTATTTAATAAATGTTAAGTCTCTCTTGTTTCTAGTATGTTCATGCATTTCACCGAAATGATAGACAATAGACATTCATGTGCTCTGTTTGAATACTTGTTTAACTCTCTGTGTACTCATTATAAGTGTGTCTCACTCTTATTATAAGTGTGTCTCACTCTTATTATAAGTGTATCTCACTCTTATTATAAGTGTGTCTCACTCTTATTATAAGTGTGTCTCACTCTTATTATAAGTGTGTCTCACTCTTATTATAAGTGTGTCTCACTATTATTATGAGTGTATCTCTCTTATTATAAGTGTGTCTCACTATTATTATGAGTGTATATCTCTTATTATGAGTGTATCTCTCTTATTATGAGTGTATCTCTCTTATTATAAGTGTATCTCTCTTATTATAAGTGTCTCTCACTCTTATTTTAAGTGTATCTCTCTTATTATGAGTGTATCTCTCTTATTATAAGTGTGTCTCACTCTTATTATAAGTGTATCTCTCTTGTTATAAGTGTGTCTTACTCTTATTATAACTGTATCTCTCTTGTTATAAGTGTATCTCTCTTATTATTAGTGTCTCTCTCTTATTATAAGTGTATCTCTCTTATTATAAGTGTGTCTCACTCTTATTATAAGTGTATCTCTCTTGTTATAAGTGTGTCTCACTCTTATTATAAGTGTATCTCTCTTATTATAAGTGTGTCTCACTCTTATTATAAGTGTATCTCTCTTGTTATTAGTGTGTCTCACTCTTATTATAAGTGTCTCTCTCTTATTATAAGTGTGTCTCTCTTATTATAAGTGTGTCTCTCTTATTATAAGTGTCTCTCTCTTATTATAAGTGCCTCTCTCTTATTATAAGTGTCTCTCTCTTATTATAAGTGTCTCTCTCTTATTATAAGTGTCTCTCTCTTATAAGTGTAACCCAAATAGTTCTCAGAGGTTGGTTGGCTCGCGTCCCACTGACTTGGCCCTAAAATCTTACACCTGTTATACTAATTAGACATCTTACCTGCATTGCAGCCCCTGCATATAAACTCTACGACAAAGTTAGGAACTTGCTATGCACACAGTATCCGCTAAAGCGATAGAAAAGTAAGCCATAGGAAAACAATTGCTCGAAAGAACAATTTCTGGAAAAAAATAATTGCTAGGAAAACAATTTCTAGATCGATTATTATTCGAAATTTGATTATTTTATTGCACGTGCAATTGTTCATTCGAGCAATTGTTTTTCAACCAATTGTTTTTCGAGCAATTGTTCTTTCGAGCAATTGTTCATTCGAGCAATTGTTTTTCGAGCAATTGTTTTTCGACCAATTGTTTTTCGAGCAATTGTTCTTTCGAGCAATTGTTCCTTCGAGCAATTGTGTTTCGACCAATTGTTTTTCGAGCAATTGTTCTTTCGAGCAATTGTTCATTCGAGCAATTGTTTTTCGATCAATTGTTTTTCGAGCAATTGTTCATTCGAGCAATTGTTTTTCGAGCAATTGATTTCTCGAGCAATTGTTCTTTTGAGCAATTGTTCATTCGAGTAATTGTTTTTCGAGCAATTTTTTTTCGAGCAATTGTTCATTCGAGCAATAGTTTTCCGAACAATTGATTTTCGACCAATTGTTTTTCGAGCAATTGTTCACTCGAGCAAATGTTTTTCAAGCAATTGGTTTTCGAGCAATTGTTCAGTCTAGCAATTGTTCATTCGAGCAATTTTTTTTCGAGCAATTCACCTAGAACCTATTTTTACGAGTAATTGCTCTTCGAGCAATTTTTCGAGCACTTGTTTCATAAGCAATTTGGTTTCGAGAAATTGTTCAATCAAGCAATTGTTTTTTCAAGTAATTGTTCATTCGTCCTATTGTTTTTCGTGCAATTGTTCATTCGAGCAATCCACCTAGAACCTATTCTCTTCGAGTAGTTGTTTTTTAGGCAATTGTGTTTCGAGCAATTGTTTTTTCGGGTGATTGTTCATTCGAGCAATTGGTCATTCGAGCAGATGATTTTTCGAGCAATTGTTCATTCAAGCAGTTGTTAGTTCGAGTAATTGTTTTTTGAGCAATTGTATTTCGATCAATAGTTTTTCGAGCAATTTTTTTCGAACAATTTTTTTCGAGCAATTGTTCATTCGGACAATTGTTTTTCGAGCAATTGTTCATTCGGACAATTGTTTTTCAAGCAATTTTTTTTCAAGCAATTGTTTTTCGGGCAATTGTTTTTCGAGCAATTGATTTTCGAGCAATTGTTTTTCGAGCAATTGTTTTCGTGCATTTTGTCAATTTCAGAGCATTTTGTCAATTTCAGAGCATTTTGTCAATTTCAGAGCATTTTGTCAATTTCAGAGCATTTTGTCAATTTCAGAGCATTTTGTCAATTTCAGAGCATTTTGTCAATTTCAGAGCATTTTGTCAATTTCAGAGCATTTTGTCAATTTCAGAGCATTTTGTCAATTTCAGAGCATTTTGTCAATTTCAGAGCATTTTGTCAATTTCAGAGCATTTTGTCAATTTCAGAGCATTTTGTCAATTTCAGAGCATTTTGTCAATTTCAGAGCATTTTGTCAATTTCAGAGCATTTTGTCAATTTCAGAGCATTTTGTCAATTTCAGAGCATTTTGTCAATTTCAGAGCATTTTGTCAATTTCAGAGCATTTTGTCAATTTCAGAGCATTTTGTCAATTTCAGAGCATTTTGTCAATTTCAGAGCATTTTGTCAATTTCAGAGCATTTTGTCAATTTCAGAGCATTTTGTCAATTTCAGAGCATTTTGTCAATTTCAGAGCATTTTGTCAATTTCAGAGCATTTTGTCAATTTCAGAGCATTTTGTCAATTTCAGACGGTAGATTCGGTTTAGTAAGAAAATTTATTTGATTTGCGTTAAAAGTCGAACTCAAAATATGTCCATAAATTCAAACTTCAAACGTTTTAAATGATTGTTGATTTTCATCATCAGGAAGAAGAGGTGATGAAAATTGGGCTAAGCAATGAAAATATTTATATATTAAATATGATAATTACCCGAATAATCTTATCCATTACTGTTACATGGAAATGTTCCAAAAGAATTAATATTCTGTAATATAAATTCATTGATAATTTCCAATCGGCAGATTGTCTGTTATTGTCCATTACGGTAAATATTGATGGTATTTTATCGTAAAATATCATAATAAAAACATCATAATGTCAGAAGAACAATTGCTCGTAAAAACAATTTCTCGAAAGAACAAATTCTCGAAAGAACAATTGCTCGAAAGAACAATTGCTCGAAAGAACAAATTCTCGAAAGAACAATTGCTCGAAAAGACCAATTACTCAAAAGAATAATTGTCGAAAGAACAATTTCTCGAAAGAACAATTGCTCGAAAGAACAATTGCTCGAAAGAACAATTGCTCGAAAAGACCAATTACTCAAAAGAATAATTGTCGAAAGAACAATTTCTCGAAAGAACAATTGCTCGAAAGAACAATTGCTCGAAAGAACAATTTCTCGAAAGAACAATTGCTCGAAAGAACAATTGCTCGAAAGAACAATTGCTCGAAAAGACCAATTACTCAAAAGAATAATTGTCGAAAGAACAATTTCTCGAAAGAACAATTGCTCGAAAGAACAATTGCTCGAAAGAACAATTTCTCGAAAGAACAATTGCTCGAAAGAACAATTGCTCGAAAGAACAATTGCTCGAAAAGACCAATTACTCAAAAGAATAATTGTCGAAAGAACAATTACTCGAAAGAACAATTACTCGAAAGAACAATTACTCGAAAGAACAATTGCTCAAAAGAACAATTACTCGAAAGAACAATTACTCGAAATAAAAATTACTCGAAATAACAATTACTCGAAAGAACAATTGCTCAAAAGAACAATTGCTCGAAAGAATAATTGTCGAAAGAACAATTACTCGAAAGAACAATTACTCGAAAGAACAATTACTCGAAAGAACAATTGCTCAAAAGAACAATTACTCGAAAGAACAATTACTCGAAATAAAAATTACTCGAAATAACAATTACTCGAAAGAACAATTACTCGAAAGAACAATTACTCGAAAGAACAATTGCTCAAAAGAACAATTGCTCGAAAGAACAATTACTCGAAAGAACAATTACTCGAAATAAAAATTACTCGAAAGAACAATTACTCGAAAGAACAATTACTCGAAAGAACAATTACTCGAAAGAACAATTACTCGAAAGAACAATTGCTCGAAAGAACAATTTCTAGAAAAAATGAATATGAATATCATAATAAAGACATTATCTTCAGGATTATCTCTAGAATGTCCGACGAAAGACGATAGACTGAGAGTATTTTAAATGATAAATTACTATTGTATTTTCTAATCATCTGTTGTCGTAGGTAGATAATCTTTTAACTATTGATTATAATCACCGATAGAAAATTGTTAATTGATGTTTATAATTTTATTTTATTGTAAAGTATTTTCTATAGTTTGCCGTGAAAAGACCAGTTTTCTGTTCATCTCTTATATCCTCTATAGTGGAGTGAACTCTCTATAGTGAACTAGTTGTAGTTCACTATAGTGGAGTTCTTCGCTACAGACATACCCCGCTCTTATTACCTCCCACACTTATGACAATCGAAAGATTGTGGGACATACTCACTTTTATTTCTCCTACATAGTATAGAAAATATTCAATAAGTGTATACCCTGTATATTGTAAACAAATTTTCTTTAGTCTGCCATAAAATAGTCATCAGTTTTCTATAATTGATGGCTATTTCATGGCAGACTAAAGATATTTTGTTCACTATAGGGGGTACTTTCTAAATCATTCACTATAGAGGAGTTCACCTTAGTGGAGTTCACTATAGAGGAGTTCACTATAGAGGAGTTCACCTTAGTGGAGTTCACTATAGAGGAGTTCACTATAGAGGAGTTCACTATAGAGGAGCTCACTATAGAGGAGTTTCACAATAGAGGAGCTCACTATAGAGGAGTTCCCTATAGAGCAGTTCACTATAGAGGAGTTCACTATAGAGGACTTCACAATAGAGGAGCTCACTATAGAGGAGTTCACTATAGAGGAGTTCACTATAGAAGAGTTCACTATAGAGGAGTTCACTATAGAGGAGTTCTCTATAGAGGAGTTCACTATAGAGGAGTTCACTATAGAGGAGTTCACTATAGAGGAGTTCACTATAGAGGAGTTCACTATAGAGGAGTTCACTATAGAGGAGTTCACTATAGAGGAGTTCACTATAGAGGAGTTCTCTATAGAGGAGTTCACTATAGAGGAGTTCACTATAGAGGAGTTCTCTATAGAGGAGTTCTCTATAGAGGAGTTCACTATAGAGGAGTTCACTATAGAGGAGTTCACTATAGAGGAGTTCACTATAGAGGAGTTCACTATAGAGGAGTTCACTATAGAGGAGTTCACTATAGAGGAGTTCACTATAGAGGAGTTCACTATAGAGGAGTTCACTATAGAGGAGTTCACTATAGAGGAGTTCACTATAGAGGAGTTCACTATAGAGGAGTTCTCTATAGAGGAGTTCACTATAGAGGAGTTCACTATAGAGGAGTTCACTATAGAGGAGTTCACTATAGAGGAGTTCACTATAGAGGAGTTCACTATAGAGGAGTTCACTATAGAGGAGTTCACTATAGAGGAGTTCACTATAGAGGAGTTCACTATAGAGGAGTTCACTATAGAGGAGTTCACTATAGAGGAGTTCACTATAGAGGAGTTCACTATAGAGGAGTTCACTATAGAGGAGTTCACTATAGAGGAGTTCACTATAGAGGAGTTCACTATAGAGGAGTTCTCTATAGAGGAGTTCACTATAGAGGAGTTCACTATAGAAGAGTTCACTATAGAGGAGTTCACTATAGAGGAGTTCACTATAGAGGAGTTCTCTATAGAGGAGTTCACTATAGAGGAGTTCACTATAGAGGAGTTCACTATAGAGGAGTTCACTATAGAGGAGTTCACTATAGAGGAGTTCACTATAGAGGAGTTCACTATAGAGGAGTTCACTATAGAGGAGTTCACTATAGAGGAGTTCACTATAGAGGAGTTCACTATAGATCAGTTCACTATAGAGGAGTTCACTATAGAGGAGTTCACTATAGATCAGTTCACTATAGAGGAGTTCACTATAGAGGAGTTCACTATAGTTAAATAACCAAACAGACATTGTTGTTACCCCAGTCTTCATGTCTTTACCATCACATTTCACACAACATCAAAGTGCTTCAATGACCTCTTTGTCAGTCTGAGGAATTTTGTAACTTATACATTGTGCAAGGCTGTGGTTAGATAAGTATTTATTTATTTAATTATCTATTTGTAATTTTGTTATCATAAACATAAACTTCTTGAAAGGCATCTTTGTAAGTTAGAAGAATGACTGTGTTGTTGTTATACAGTCGTATTGACCCTCTAGCTTATAATTATTGGGAAAGGTTATGTTTTTGGGGGCATTTGTTTATTTATTTGTTTATCATCTTGTTATTCGCATAACTGAAAAAGTATTGAACCAAATTGTCTGAAATTTAGTGGGAAATTGATTAGATTATGTGAGTGATCGGGTCAAAGGTCAAGGTCACGTAAAGGTTAAGATGTACAAACTAATAAACGGCGGTGAAGGTATGCGCTCTACGAGTGCCCTTTCTCTTGTGTTGTTGGTTTTGCCTCGTGAGGGAAAGATACAAAATGTAATGGAAAGAATGAAGGGTAGATTCTATTTAAACTATGATGGCTTATATAGAAATAAAAGCGAGACATGACCCACACTTATTCAATTGGTATAAATCTGAGATGTAATAAGTCCGGGGTAAGTTTTTCACTAGAAATCTAATGTTACGTCATGATGAATTAAACAAAAAAATTTCAGTATTCAGATCGACTGATGACTTCACGTTAACCCTCCCTGCACGGTAACTGTGAGTGTACGGTAATTGAGTAGTTACCCTATTAAATGATATATCAAATGAACCAACAAATGGTTTACTAGTAAACATTTAAATACACCTTTGTAAACATCTAATAAGATAATGAATAAGGTAGTGAACATGCTAATGAAGTGGTGATAAACTATAGAGTATAGCTTAACATTTTTGCTCACAAAGAGGCACATGATATCATTATATGTAACCATTATAATATCATTATATGTAACAATATAATATCATTATATGTAACCATTATAATATCATTATATGTAACCATTATAATATCATTATATGTAACCATTATAATATCATTATATGTAACCATTATAATATCATTATATGTAACCATTATAATATCATTATATGTAACCATTATAATATCATTATATGTAACAATTATAATATCATTATATGTAACAATTATAATATCATTATATGTAACCAGTATAATATCATTATATGTAACAATTATAATATCATTATATGTAACCATTATAATATCATTATATGTAACAATTATAATATCATTATATGTAACCATTATAATATCATTATATGTAACCATTATAGATATATTATATGTAACCATTATAGATATATTACATGTAACCATTATAGATATATTACAGTTTCTATATCATTTCTCAGTGATGTCTTTTCACGTGTGTCTACCATGATTATGTACAAGGTTTTAATTAAATTAATAGCATTAAAATGAGTGCCAAGTAAGAAATCAATGTGATGTGTACATTGTATATGTATATTTATATATATATATATATGTATATATTAATGAAGAGAAACCACTTCGCACTATACCTTCACTGTGTACTTCATTAGCTCTTCACTGTGTACTTTATTAGCCCTTCACTGTGTACTTCATTAGCTCTTCACTGTGTACTTTATTATCTCTTCACTGTGTACTTCATTAGCTCTTCACTGTGTACTTTATTATCTCTTCACTGTGTACTTTATTATCTCTTCACTGTGTACTTCATTAGCTCTTCACTGTGTACTTTATTATCTCTTCACTGTGTACTTCATTAGCTCTTCACTGTGTACTTTATTATCTCTTCACTGTGTACTTCATTAGCTCTTCACTGTGTACTTTATTATCTCTTCACTGTGTACTTCATTAGCTCTTCACTGTGTACTTTATTTTATAATGGATTATATAAACTAAACAATTCTTCGAATTCACCTCTAATCACTCTATTAGGTATGATATAATACCTTCTAATCACTCTATTAGGTATGATATAATACCTTCTAATCACTCTATTAGGTATGATATAATACCTTCTAATCACTCTATTAGGTATGATATAATACCTTCTAATCACTCTATTAGGTATGATATAATACCTTCTAATCACTCTATTAGGTATGATATAATACCTTCTAATCACTCTATTAGGTATGATATAATACCTTCTAATCACTCTATTAGGTATGATATAATACCTTCTAATCACTCTATTAGGTATGATATAATACCTTCTAATCACTCTATTAGGTATGATATAATACCTTCTAATCACTCTATTAGGTATGATATAATACCTTCTAATCACTCTATTAGGTATGATATAATACCTTCTAATCACTCTATTAGGTGTGATATAATACCTTCTAATCACTCTATTAGGTATGATATAATACCTTCTAATCACTCTATTAGGTATGATATAATACCTTCTAATCACTCTATTAGGTATGATATAATACCTTCTAATCACTCTATTAGGTGTAATATAATACCTTCTAATCACTCTATTAGGTATGATATAATACCTTCTAATCACTCTATTAGGTATGATATAATACCTTCTAATCACTCTATTAGGTATGATATAATACCTTCTAATCACTCTATTAGGTATGATATAATACCTTCTAATCACTCTATTAGGTATGATATAATACCTTCTAATCACTCTATTAGGTATGATATAATACCTTCTAATCACTCTATTAGGTATGATATAATACCTTCTAATCACTCTATTAGGTATGATATAATACCTTCTAATCACTCTATTAGGTATGATATAATACCTTCTAATCACTCTATTAGGTATGATATAATACCTTCTAATCACTCTATTAGGTGTGATATAATACCTTCTAATCACTCTATTAGGTATGATATAATACCTTCTAATCACTCTATTAGGTATGATATAATACCTTCTAATCACTCTATTAGGTATGATATAATACCTTCTAATCACTCTATTAGGTGTAATATAATACCTTCTAATCACTCTATTAGGTATGATATAATACCTTCTAATCACTCTATTAGGTATGATATAATACCTTCTAATCACTCTATTAGGTATGATATAATACCTTCTAATCACTCTATTAGGTATGATATAATACCTTCTAATCACTCTATTAGGTATGATATAATACCTTCTAATCACTCTATTAGGTATGATATAATACCTTCTAATCACTCTATTAGGTATGATATAATACCTTCTAATCACTCTATTAGGTATGATATAATACCTTCTAATCACTCTATTAGGTATGATATAATACCTTCTAATCACTCTATTAGGTGTGATATAATACCTTCTAATCACTCTATTAGGTATGATATAATACCTTCTAATCACTCTATTAGGTATGATATAATACCTTCTAATCACTCTATTAGGTATGATATAATACCTTCTAATCACTCTATTAGGTATGATATAATACCTTCTAATCACTCTATTAGGTATGATATAATACCTTCTAATCACTCTATTAGGTGTAATATAATACCTTCTAATCACTCTATTAGGTATGATATAATACCTTCTAATCACTCTATTAGGTATGATATAATACCTTCTAATCACTCTATTAGGTATGATATAATACCTTCTAATTACTCTATTAGGTGTGATATAATACCTTCTAATCACTCTATTAGGTATGATATAATACCTTCTAATCACTCTATTAGGTATGATATAATACCTTCTAATCACTCTATTAGGTATGATATAATACCTTCTAATCACTCTATTAGGTATGATATAATACCTTCTAATCACTCTATTAGGTATGATATAATACCTTCTAATCACTCTATTAGGTATGATATAATTCCTATTAAAAGTTATATCATTTCTTCACATTTTACAATGTAGTTTGTTTGCCAATTTTAAATCACATCTCAATGATTATTTATTAGGTTTTCTTAGCTATTTAGTTTGTTCAAATAAATATGATAAGTTTTAGCTTTAGGTGTTTTATTATACGTAAATGAGTAAGGAGTTAGTCCTCTGGGTTGTGCAGGGATATTTTGTTTGATAGTTTCCATTATTTTAGCTGAAGGTTATTAACAGTTAATGGAAAATGATGTGGCAATGGTGATGTAAAGAAAAGGAATTTCCCCCTCTATAACATCTATTTATGTTTTTAATCCAATCCGCATCTCTCTGTAAGTACCAACTAGAAATAAGTACAGTGACGACAGAGAAAAGATGCGGTGACTGTGTTGGAAAAGAGCCAGTAGAGAATGCTGTATAGTGGTACTGGTGTACTGGGTTTGGTACTGGTGTACTGGGTTTGGTACTGGTGCACTGGGTTTGGTACTGGTGCACTGGGTTTGGTACTGGTGCACTGGTTTTGGTACTGGTGTACTGGGTTTGGTACTGGTGTACTGGTTTTGGTACTGGTGTACTGGTTTTGGTACTGGTGTACTGGGTTTGGTACTGGTGTACTGGTTTTGGTACTGGTGTACTGGTTTTGGTACTGGTGTACTGGTTTTGGTACTGGTGTACTGGTTTTGGTACTGGTGTACTGGTTTTGGTACTGGTGTACTGGTTTTGATACTGGTGTACTGGTTTTGGTACTGGTGCACTGGTTCAGATAATATTTGTGTACAGCAAATTTATTTACTAATAATTTTTTTCACCATAGAGAGAAAAGGAAAATTGTCACAAAGGGATTTATTTATTTCGATGTCAAGATGATAATACCATCAAAAGAATATTATTAATAGGTAACTATGATTTCTTATGAAATACGAGAAATATTTTACGTATCTTCTTTCTGAAGGTTTTGTTAATGGTTATTATCTTGAAATAAAATATTTCAAAAAGATAGTCAAATAATGTTCTCAATCTCCGTGGAGTTTCTACCATTTTACCCTTTTTTCTATATTTCATTTTAAATATTATATACAACTGAACAAAATAGATTGTACCCGGTGTACTAACCAAATTTTTAATTGTGGTGCCTGTGTGCCTGTCTGAGAACTCATATCATGTCTGACAGACAGTTAGACAGACAGTTAGACAGACAGTTTGACTAACTAGAGATAACAGGTTTGAGAAAGGCAGAGGACACAGAGATTGTGTTTAACCTGCTACTCTCTGATGTGCCATTACTTTGCCACACTCTGGGCAATGTATTCAACTTCACTTATATATTGTATTTCTGACATAAAAAAGATGACTTCTTGTTGGTGTCTAGTAAAAATGGTAATTAAATATCTAGATAAATGTGAAAATTAGTTAGGCATCTTGAGATAGGGAATTAACTATTTTCCCGCACTTTCGCACCTACAAGTTTAGATATTTATTTTCCACAACAGTTTAAAAAGATGAGTCAAGTTTTTTATATTTTGTTTTGCATTATATGGAGTATATTAATTCTTTTTCTTATTATGAGCGAAGATGAGTAAGTGTCCGATAATTAGGTACTTGGAATAACTACTCCACTTGTGTTTATTTTGTAGTATTTGTGGTAGAGGGAAAAACTCGTGAGTAATTGAAGAGACTTGAGAAGAGTAATGAAGAGACACTCTGTAGGGAAGGGGAAGAAGAGAGAAAGTGAAGAGTCTTCCCCTTTCATATACTCCTTTCCTTCTTTCCCCTTCATTCAATCAACTGACAATTGATGCACTTCCACCACAAAGAGAAAACAAAGTTAAAAACAATGATTGCACATTTCTATATTTACACAAAGTGAAAAGTGACTCACAATAACGGTTGGGGATTCCACTATGTAAATTTCACCACTGGAAAATTCCACAATGTTAATACCACCGGTGGAAAATTCCACCACGAAAAATACTACGAAGAAAATTCCAATGCGGAAAATTCCAGAATGTATTTTTCACTGCTGGAAAATTCCACCACTCAAAATTTCACAAGATAAATTTCACAAGGTTTAAATCCCCTGTGGTAAAAATCCCCTGCGGTAAAACTTCCGTGCGGTAAAATTCACCTACGGTAAAATTCCCCCGCGGAAACCTCCACCAAGGAAAATTCCATCTCATAAATCTGTATTTCATTTAGAAATGGCTTATTTAATGGAATTGCTTAATCATCTGCATAATGCAATGGGGATAGGAATTAATATTTCCATCCTCACAGCGATTATAAGGCAGAGAAAGAATATTTCTAATGCCTTCCCAACAGATTGATAAAACATTATAATTTGATAATAATAATGCGTATTATTATATTTGCATCTATGTGATTGACTGAGTTATCTAAGAGAGAATAATTAATGTAGAGCAATATTTCACATTCATTTTTTTAGTTTTCCACATTCATTTCAAAGTAGTTGGCTACGATTAAGTAAGGCACGGTATAACATTAAATCAAATTAATTTATTAAAAAAGTGTGTTTTTGGTGGCAACCGGATAACATTTTATTAGTTAAGAAGTTAAGAAATTATATGTACATACATAGGTTATAAATACCCTCTTGTTGATACTACACATTGCATCTATTATCAATAACTTAGACTGGTGGAATTTCCTGGTAGATTTTCCTGGTGCAATTTTCCCGGTATTTTTTTCCATGTTAGAATTTTCCTGTTGGAAATTCCTATGATGAAATTTTCCTATTGGAATTTCCTATGATGGAATTTTCCTGTTGGAAATTCCTATGATGAAATTTTCCTATTGGAATTTCCTATGATGGAATTTTCCAGTTGGAATTTCCTATGATTGAATTTTCCTGTTGAAATTTCCTATGATGGAATTTTCCTATTGGAATTTCCTATGATGGAATTTTCCAATTGGAATTTCCTATGATTGAATTTTCCTGTTGAAATTTCCTATGATGGAATTTTCCTATTGGAATTTCCTATGATGGAATTTTCCAATTGGAATTTCCTATGATGGAAATTTCTTGGTGGAATTTTCCTTAACACCTCTCATAAATACCATGGAGTACACACTATATCATGAAATGAACCATATAATCTTTTAACTACATAAATGACCAAATTTCATCTCTACCTCATTATAATTTGCTACCTACGTATTATCAGTCAGACCCTCTATTATATAAGCTATATAAACCATATCTATTTATAAGCAATAAGATAAATACAATATCCCCATCCAGAGCCTATTATTAATAGATAGGAATATCTTATTCGCTTAATTGTGTGCCTTTTTACTTTTATAGTTCCGGTGACTTTTGGCATATTTACTTACAGCTGCCGATAGAAAATAAATAAAGAATTAGTTGTTATAAATAGCATGTAAAGAAGCGAGTCTATTTAGACTTTAAAGCTTTACTGATCTATGTGAATCATGTGATAAAAGGCCATATCGCTGACGTCAAAAGGAAATTAGGTACAAGGGACTGGAAGAAGCAGTCAGAAAGAAAAGTGGCCCCATGAACAAAGTCACCTACCACCAGTCAGTGACAATGCTCATGGATGCAGGAAAGCTACTCCATGAACAAAGTCACCTACCACCAGTCAGTGCCAATGCTCATGGATGCAGAAAAGCTACTTCACGAACAAAGTCACTTACCACCAGTCAGTGACAATGCTCATGGATGCAGAAAAGCTACTCCATGAATAAAGTCACCTACCATCAGTCAAGGACAATGCTCATGGATGCAGAAAAGCTACTCCATGAACAAAGTCACCTACCACCAGTCAGTGACAATGCTCATGGATGCAGAAAAGCTACTCCATGAACAAAGTCACTTACCACCAGTCAGTGACAATGCTCATGGATGCAGAAAAGCTACTCCATGAACAAAGTCACCTACCACCAGTCAGTGACAATGCTCATGGATGCAGAAAAGCTACTCCATGAACAAAGTCACTTACCACCATCAGTGACAATGCTCATGGGTGCAGGAGAGCTACTCCGTTTATGCAGTCACATACCAAGGAATGTGACGAAAAGGGACACAAGCACCGGTGGCTGCACTCACGGATGGAAGAGGAAAATGAAGAGGTGATAGTAAATGAATCCTTTGAGTCTACCTAATACAAAATCTAAGAGGAAAAGGAAGAGGTGATATTAAATGAAGCCTACTAGTTTACTAGTTCATTAATTATGTTGACATTCAGTTTCCGATTACTGTGACTGTCCATTATTTGAGTTGTTTTGAAGCTATTCCATTATTAGTACTAATATAATGTTTATAGTGCAGAGTAGTAAATTTCAGAGTCATGAGTTAATGTGATATAATAGTAATGGAGATAAAGACGGTGCACCTTTTAGTTGTGAGAGAGTAGAGGTCTGATGGATTTAACCTGTCAGTAACTCTGTCAGGCAATGTGACAGGTCTGACCTGTCATCTGACAGTTCTTTGAGTAGAGCAGGTATGTCAGGCAATGTGTCATGCTCTACCTCACAGTTGTAAAGAGAAGTAACAGCTGAGATCTGACAGATGAGAGAGTTGTGCAGCTGCCAGAAAGAGACTGTGAGAGTGAGTGAGAGAGTGAGTGAGTGAGTGAGTGATAGAGTGAGTGAGTGAGTGAGTGAGTGAGTGAGTGAGTGTGAGTGAGTGAGTGAGTGAGAGAGTGAGTGAGTGAGTGAGTGAGTGAGTGAGTGTGAGTGAGTGAGTGAGTGAGTGTGAGCGTGAGCAAGAGTGGAAGAGTGAGTGAGAGCGTGAGTGAGTGAGTGAGTGAGTGAGTGAGTGAGAATGAGATTGAACGAGAGAGAGAGTGAGAGAAGGGAGAGAAGAGGAAAGAGAGTGAGAGTAAGAGAGAAAGTGCAAGGGAGAGTGACAGTGCAAAGGGCCAGTCTACTATATTTATCTATTATTTACTCTGCAGCTGATGACAGATATGATATAATAAATTAATATAAATACTATATTGATGAAATTAATCTATACTAATAATTTCCTTAGTGTGTTTATATATTTATTTATTTGGTGTCCGCTTTTACACTACGGGTATTAAACATGAAGAATGTAACTATGATACGCACGGGAATATATTGACTTGATATTTAAATTCCCTGTTTTTATTCAATTTTTAAATGTATTTTATCTATAAAATAAATTAGACTATGCAGAAAATTTAATTTCAATTGAATTCATTATAAGTAACCTAATAACGGGTAATGAATTGGTATTGATGATGACTCGTTATTTTTAACGGGAAAGTACACTAGTGGTATAATAATACTACAGAGGAGAAGTTCACCCCTTCCTATGAGGTATGAAATTAATACCTATTTATAATTAATTAACTACATAGTTAATTATAGTATAAATATAGATTTAATTATAATAATATTCATAATATATTTAGTAATTAATAATACATTAGGCACATAGTAATTCATAATAAAATAGTTAAGTATATAGAAATTCATTGAAGATATAAATAGTGATGAATCCTCTACCCGATGAATTAAATTAATATTTATAATATATTAATTAACTATGTATCAATGCAGTGGGTATTTAAATATAAATGCAGTGTAGAGTGGCTCGGTGCATCTCTTCTATTTTCACATCACAGCTGTTACCAATGTATCACTTGCAAGGTGAACATAGCTCACAAAAAACACACCTAATAGTCATTATCTGATGTGTGTATGTACGCATTAATTGCCTTTATTGGTGGCAGCTAATTATATGAATTAGGTATCGCATTATTATGAATCATAGTAAACTGCTTTTTATGTGCATGATTAATAGAGAAAATTGATATTTATTGTAAGTTTGAAAAGTAAATGAAATATTCTTAGCAATTACCGTAGACTTTTATTCACATTTCTTTCAATTACATGAATACGTTAGGGTAGGTTACTAATTATCAGTCAGTCTCACATCTTCGGTCAAATAAGAAAAAGCCATAAATAAATAATTTGTATCCATGATACCTAGAAGTATCATGGATACAAATTAAAATTAAAATGAATATTATTATACAGTTTTTCCTATATGACCGAAGATGTGACACCGACCGATAATTCGTAATTTATATTAGATAGGTATTTTCAATTGGTGATACATATTTTCTGTATAGTGCATATAAATTCTTTTTGCCGATGAGTTTGAGAGGCTTTATTAGTGACGAAAAGTAACACACAGCTGCAGCTGAGAAGACACCTGTTGTACAGTCTTCAACAGGTGTTTGTAGACTCAGACTCAGTCTTTTTGTACAGTCTAGAGACAGGCTGAATGTTGGTGAGTGTGCGTGATGGTGATGGATGCACCTTATCTACAACTATTAATGTTACCGTTAGCTTTTTACTCAATGAAACAAGAGAGAGTTTCTAATGTTAATTATATTACTAATATAGGTATATTGCATTATGAAGAATGACTATATTACTATAGAGCTAATTTTAATATTATTGCCATTAATTTTTTACTCAATGAAAGAAGAGAGAGCTTTTATTTTTAAATATATTAGTAATGGTAAATATATAAACTATGGAGAATGTTATTATAAAATGATTGATAATACTGCGAATATTAATATTATAAAATGAAATTAACATTAATAAAATTGGTATATAATTATTACTATTTCTTTTTTTCAATATTATTTTTTTCGATTGTTGTTTTAATTATGAATATGATTAATAAAATCATTCTGTACTTGAATTTAATTTAAAAAAATTCACTTTAGATTAATTAGAATTAAAGAAGTATACAAAGAATTAATTATAAATGAAGATTGAAATAAAATGATTATTTTAAATAAAGAATATTAAATAGTTACCCCATAAATGCCAATAGTTACCCAATAAATACCAATAGTTACCCAATGAATACCAATAGTTACTCAATAAATACCAATAAATACCTAATAAATACTAATAGTTACTCAATAAATACCAATAGTTACCCAATAAATACCAATAGTTACCCAATAAATACCAATAGTTACCCAATAAATACCAATAGTTACCCAATAAATACCAAGAGTTACCCAATAAATACCAATAGTTACCCAACAAATACCAATAGTTACCCAATAAATACCAATAGTTACCCAATAAATACCAAAAAATACCCAATAAATACCAATAGATACAGCCCATAAATACCTAATGGTAATACCCAATAAGATACCAAAAAAATACCCCAAAAAACACAAATTTATACCCAATAGTTACCTTATAAATACCCAATAATTACCCCACGGATACCCAATAGTTACTCAATAAATACCCCATAAATACCCAATAAATTCTCGATAAATACCCCCATTGATTCATATTAACTACCCTAAATATTCATAATAAATACCAGTTAATACCCAATAAATACCCCATACTAATACCCAATAGTAATACCCCGTCCAGTCTCCCCATTACTATTGTGAACTGTTAACCAGTCTCTCCATTACTATTGTGAACTGTTAACCAGTCTCTCCATTACTATTGTGAACTGTTAACCAGTCTCTCCATTACTATTGTGAACTGTTAACCAGTCTCTCCATTACTATGGTGAACTACTAAAAAAATACACTCGAAATAAACAAAGGAGACAAAGTGTTGAAAGTTGGCAGCAAATGCAGTATGTGGCCTCGTTATTGTCACAGTGTAAGTCATGTACTGTGGAGATGTTAGTGAAAAATTACATAAGGCCTCTTTTGTATTTGGTATCTTCCTACTTATTTGCAAATTAAAGATTTATTTTAAGATGTTAAACTTCAAAATATATAATATATATCTTCTAGCACTTCCAAAAATATGAATCGTGAGAAAAATCGAAACCTACCATACTGCCAAATATATTCTTCAGTGCATACAGTTGCTATTTGTTCAATGTATTTCAATGATATAAATATAAGAACATGTAGTAAGTGAGAGTGGAATTATGGCTGAATTTCTGTATTTTAAATTCACTTTAAAACTTTATCATACAGATTTCATTATTTCAATACATCCTTTCGTCAACATTTTCTTTTATTCTAACTCATAGAAAATGAAAAGTTTAAGGAGTAACAATTATATAATTACATGGAAATTCATAACCTGCTATTATTACCATTTGTAATAACTTTGTGTTGTGATTTGGTAATAAAAGCGATGCCTCCCAGTAAACATTACAACGACATTGGCACGATTCAGAACGAAATTCTCGGCCAACGTTGTCACGCCGGTCTCGATGTATTGAGGCGGCACTGGTCTGACTTTGGCCCACCTTCGGATGTCCAATGGCCCAGAACAGTAAAACCACGTATAAACGACTTTTTTCTGATGTTTGACCAGTGCAAATCCAACGTTTTGTGAAGTCATTGGCCTACTTCAGGCAAATGACTTATAAACGTCTCAATAATGCCGGCAATACTTTGTTGCATGTCTACGGCCATTGCTGCTATCATATTAGAGGCGTATTAGATTACGCTATAGAGCACGTGAAGACAACATGCAGTTACTTCTCATAATGTAGAAACCGTCCTACAAATACATCTTATAGATACAAATCAGGAGGAAACTATATAAATACAACAGTTACCTATTCAAACTCAAATGTATATTATTTTACCTACGCTAATTTAACCAAATAATACCTAATATTATAATTTAAAATCGAATAGCAAGTTTAATCTACAATTTGAATAATTATTTCAATTGGAAAAAGAACTTTTCACACTAAATTTATGAATTAACTAGCAGCCAGGCTCATTTTATGAATGAAATATATGTGTTTCTGGCAATATATAAATTACTAGAAGTGCTAGAATTTCAAAGATATACTTAATTGATGGTATTAGTTTGTCGATTTGGTGTGATTAAAAGTTGGGAGAGATCGTTTACACATAACCTCTCTGATTATCTGTCGACAACTGCCTATTAGCAGTACAATAAATTTACTGGTAAATTGATAAATCACTGGATTGGTTAACCAATGTTTTCCTTCATTGGGGCAGTGCTGTTTGTCAATGGTTGGCCCAATGTCGTTTTCACTGCATTGGCACAATTGACATTGTTCAAGAACCGTTAATCAAGTGTCGCATACCTTACATTGGCCCAGTGTGTAATTGCACTAGCGTGCCAATGCCCGTTCGTGCCTTTCCTTAACTAACATTTACCGACGTTGTCCTGTTAATGCAATGATATCAGGGCTGTACCTGTACGCATATAGGAAAGTTGTTGGGAATAATAATTACTGTAATGAAAATATGCGTATATATTGAATTCATAATTAGAAGCAACTGACTCTCACAATAATTTCAAACATGTTAGAAACTAAATAGCTAGCGTAATTTACTATATTATTCACATATTTGCACATTTCTGTTTATTGCAGAGACAAAATTAATGTGATGCCATTTACCGTTACAGTCATTGATAGCAATCTAATGAAGTTTTATTAACTAAGACTTACTATTTCTTTCTTTCTGCTCTCTAATATACTTCATTCTGAATTCTTATGATATTATTTTTGAAACAAGTTAGAAACACGTTTTTTTTATCCTTCCGCAATTTAGTTAAAAGTGGGATCTTCGTGAAAAATATTTTTTTCCTTCATTATTTTGAATTTTTGATGATTGTGACTACTGAATCATGAATTGTCTAAGTATTTCTTCATACTTAAGGTAATATACCGGTAATTATATATTATTAATAACTTATTTGGTATTTACTTGTGAATGTCATGATGTAGGGAGGCTGCTAGGCTCCTAATTAGAGTTAGGTTTTAGACCAGTCTGCACTCTGCCCTCTGGCTCTGCAGAAATTGGTAAAGTGTTCATAGAGATATCTTATTCTGTTCGTAGCAAAATTAATGTAAATAAATTATATAGGGATTAATTCAGAAGTGTTTGTAGCAAAATTAATGTAAATATAGGAATTAATTCAAAATTGTTCATAGAAAATATCCCAAATATCTCCCTTATTGGTTTATTGACTTTATTCTGCTGCAGAGTCTGAGAGTCGCAGACTGGCCAGACTGTATATCATGGTAAATTCCAATGACTTTTCAGTTGTCGGCAGAATTTTTCCCCCTTTGAAATTTTGAAAATAATATTCAAGCAAAGTCGGTGGATTTTTAGCTATTTATTAAATTATTCCTATGTTAACAATCTTACAATTAATTTTTGATGACTGAATTCCAATTTGAAAAGTATAGCAGGATTTGAGGATTAATACTGCGTCCAAGTCCTATTTAATTCCTATGTTCCCATGTTATTTCATTTATTTTCTACGCCCAAATCGGCAAATCCCAATTTTTAAAAAAAATCCTGGGTCTGACCGTCTGAGGAGACCATCTTTTCAGACTGGGCTAAATTGGGAAAATGTTGGTGGATCAGCAAAGTTATTGGAAATTGCTTATGGATTTTTTTCAGCTTTTTGAAAAAATCAGTGAGATTTTTGCACCAAATACAGACTGGCCCATTTGCAATTGAAGGGTTCAAAATAACTGTCACAAACTCTCCATTAAAATGTCAAATAAGGACATGCTTTTTTAATTTTACCTACTGCCAGTCTTCAAAAACTGGTGAAGTCACTGAAGTGTTCATAGAGATCTCTCTTTCTGTTCACAGTAAAATTAATGTAAATATAGGGATTAGCTAATTCATAAGTGCTCGTAGCTATATTAATGTAAATATAGGATTGAATTAGTTCAAAATTGTTCATACAGAATACCACAAGGCCAAATGTCACCCTTATTCTGCAGACTGACACTTTACCAGTTTGAAAAAAAGATTGTTAAAGTATTGTTAAGAACTTATTCTAATTGCAATACTTATAATTTTTGTTTACTTTCTTTTTCTTTTCCAGAAAATGTGTTACTCTACACGCTTCTTCTCCTCTTCTCTCTCAACTGAAGAGGTACCATCCTACAGGCAACTCCCAAACATTAAATGGAGTAAGTTACTCATATTAATATCCATATTTATTACATTTTAATTTCTTTGTACAGGAGAACTCTTCTATAGTGAATGAGTTAGGATGTAGCCTTTATAGTGAACAAATTTTCTTTATAGTCTGCCATAAAATGACCTTCAGTTTTCTAAGACTGGTAGGAATTCATGGCAGACTAAAGAAAATTTGTTCACTATAGAGGCTAAATCCTAACTCATTCACTATAGAAGAGTTATACTGTTATTTAATTTATTGTTTTCCTTCTTGGAAATCTTATTTAATTTAAGGAATGAAAAGGAAGGGAGATGACCAAATAGTTGAACATCCTTTCATTTTTATAAATTCTATTGAAAAATTCCATTTTCATTATCAATATCTTAGTTTTGACTTATGTAAACAAAATAGCTAGTTATTATTTCTATATATTTTTTTGAATTTTTAAAAATTAGGATTATCAAAATTCATTTTCAATATCCTAACATTTTGACGGTGTCCGGCCAATTGGGTCGCGGACCATTTGGGTCCGTACTTACGAAACATATAATAACCATGCATACTTAATATAGCTTATGAATAATTGAATGCTTTCTCAGTAATTAGTTATAGTAATACCGCACATTGTGGGCAATGTTTTTTTAAAACAATAGTTTATCATCTGAGTTGTATCGTTTAACAATATTTCGAAGCTTTACTGTAGCGTCTCTGTACTTCTTTTTCCCATGAAAAATGTCTCACCGCATTCGATGTGCATTTTCTTTGTTGCAGCTAGACTTTCTTCCTTTTTTCAATGTATCTATGATTTTCCATATGTTTGGACGCAAGCAAGATGCGTTATGATAAGCTTCGATGTTATTGTTGGTTCTAGGTAAATTATTTAACAATAATCCATGGATCCAAATTTGACCAGGAAACAATGGTATTAAGTGTTTTTTTTTATATATTAATATTTCATTAAATAATAAAATATTTTATTAATTAACCTTAAAGCTGAGAAAGCATTCAATTATACAAAAGTTAAATTAACTATGCATGATTATTGTAGCTACTTTTATAAACACGGACCCAAATGACCACAACCCAAATGACATAGACCCTTTTTTGACATATGTAAAATAAAATATTTAAGTATTTATCAGTTCCATATATATAATTTATTTTAAATTAATTTAAATAATGATTTTGATAATGAATATATGATTATTTGAAAGCTCTAACACAACAAAAAGAAAAGGTTGTTTGATTTTATCGTTATTTCCACAGCTCTTAATTTCATCAATGTACTTTTAGTTTTTTGATATATATTGAAAACTAACTATTACAGCATCTGCTCTTCATCTATTTATAATTTAATTAGTATTTTAATAAGGGTGGCTTCTATCTGTCCTTTTTATTCATCTGTTAAGCATCTGGTAGCTACTGGTAGTATAGCAAAGAAATTATTCTAATATCAGTTCAATAAATGGTTTCAATAACTAAATTGAATTATAATTTGTTCGGTTGAAAATATTGGAGTCAAGGGTCTCTATGTAAAATTTGCCATGTAATTTATGTATTGAAGATGATCCACAAGTTAATATTATTAATTGGTTTAGGTTCTGGTTTAAATGCAAGTACTTATTATCAATACACATGAACTGATTTAACTAAATTAATTTCTACCTCAAAAGTCAAAACTATGATTTTTTAGAATTATTAGCTAATATTCTTAATTATCAAAGGATTTGTCATTTAATTTATCCTCCTTAGAGTTTTTCTCTCTCTTGTTACTATCATTATTCATTATATCTCCTTCATTCTTTCCAAGGTTTACCTACTAATAACTGGGTTCATTATCTGCAAACCATCGTAGTCAAATTGTGAGTAACTTTATACCTTCTTATTTGACTATCATAGATATTAGAATGTATAATGAATGGCATAGATAATATATAATGAATGAATACATAGATAATGTATAATGAATGGCTCTGGTGAACTAATTTATCTTTGGTTTCTATGTAAATATACTATGAAGCTAAAAATAATAGACCATACATTATGTATACCATATAAATAATTTCTCATGAGTGAATTAATATGTTAATTAAGCCAAGTAGTTAGCTAATTCTGAATAATTATGAGAGATGCATCTATATATCGGTGTTTGATAATAGAATAGTTTGTTTATTAATGTAGTAAGATTAGCTATTTTATCATATCAATATTTGCCAAATTTATCTAACTATTTGTTAGGCTTTGTTGTGTAATATGGTATCTGTATCAGCCTTAACTATGGTATCTGTATCTGCTTTAACTATGGTATCTGTATCAGCTTTAACTTTTGTATCCGTATCAGCTTTAACTATGGTATCCGTATCAGCCTTAACTATGGTATCTGTATCAGCCTTAACTATGGTATCTGTATCAGCCTTAACTATCAGTTTATATTTAAAATTTTAAGGCATCAATGGTGTACTGTGACAAGAAGGTAAATAACTAAAATTAATATAGCTAGATCATGAAAAATATGTATATTAATAACTATAACCGGAATTAACGCAATATATGTTTAAACCTATTGCCTGTAAAGCAAACATGTTGGATCAGCAATCGCGGTCAACGTGTTAAGTAATGATCATTACATATTTCTTTCTTACGTGTCCATAAATGTTGAACTGGCCGATAACTCTGCACTTGTGAAAGTGTTTTTAATGTTTCTTCAGTGTAATGTGGTGGACATGCGCTCAGACACTGTCACTAGCCCCTCTCCATCTATGAGGAAAGCAATGGCCCAGGCAGCTACGGGAGATGACGTCTACGGTGAAGACCCTTCTGTGAATGGTTAGTAGCTGTAGAAATATTTGCAGCAACAGATTTCAACTCACTCCTGATCATATTGAGACAGTCTTATGCGTCTGAAAAAGTGGAGGATAATGCCTAATTCTCGAATATTCGAGTTCTATGATTTATAAAGCATATTGTCATAATCCTAGATATGAAATATTAAGACTTTATATTTTTTTCAGAGTTGGAAAGTAGAATGGCTGACATCACTGGCAAGGAGGTGGCCCTTTTTGTACCTTCTGGAACAATGGGAAACTTAATTTCTAGTGAGTTATAGAGAATAATTGAGTCTAATGCAGTAGGTAGTCTATATCTTGTGTAGATACTCTATTCCAATTATCCAAGTTAATATAATTCAGCAAAAACTATATATTGTAGTTCATTAAACATTTAGCTCAGTCCTTAACAAAGACGTCAAGGCCCATCTCTAGTCTGTCTTCATATTACCATCTAGCTACTACTGTAACCATTTAATTAGGTCACTCTACCGGATCTTCCAAATAAGAATACGGTTCCTTCTTAAAGTTTGATGCTAGTTATCATTTTAGTTAAATTGACTGATCCAGCATAAACTTTAAGCAGGTCTATTTGGAACTTACCCTAGTTCATCTTGCTGATTGTTTGCTGCTCCTCCCAATATTAACTCCTCTCTCTCCTTACTCCTCCCTCTCCTCAGTTTTGTCTCACTGCTCCTCCAGAGGTAGTGAAGTACTCCTTGGAGATGCTAGTCACATTTTTCTCTATGAGCAGGGCGGTGTCTCACAGGTACGTCACTCCCTCTAAATTGACATAAGATCTTGTCAGATCAAAGGGGTTGAATAAAAGCAGTAGCTATCTTGAAAATTTAGCAGGTTTGATAATTTAGGTTTCTGTAAAACAATGTATTTCAGTTATATTATTTCTGTAGCTACTTCTACTATATATCACTTATTATTTTACCAATGTTCTCTACCCATTTTTTCACCAGTTTGGGGGTGTTCACGTACAGACTGTGCCTACAGATCCTATATCAGCTACTCTGCGCATTGAAGACATTATCAGTAGAGTGAAAGAGAGTGACATACACAACACAACTACAGAGTTACTCTGTCTGGAGAACACCCACTGTAGTATGGGGGGAAGGGTGGTGGGAGAGGAGTACTTCCACCAGGTGAGAAAGCTTGGGGGGAAGGGTTTTGATATTGGAATATATGAAGAATTGCCAACTTGAAGGTATTTCAACTTGAGCTCAGACATAATAAGACAGAGTAGATGATGATAGGCTAGACCAAAGCTCATCTTTAGGGACTATTTTCAACTACTCCTAATGAACTATACCAGCTCATGATGAGTATCTAACTAAACACTAGGTCTTCCATTAGCTACAATTCTTTTTATACTCTAACATTAAACCAGAACTTATTATTCTTCTTGGCCTTAGTCAATCGGCTTTCTTGATGGCCTAACCACAGATAATGTTAATTAATTTTTACCTGACTATCCTAAAATGTCCATTGCATAGGTACAAAGGGTCTCCTCTATTATCATCACTAGAATCTCTATGTAGCTATGAGAAAAGAGCATAAGTACATTATTACATAGTGGCAGTGTTGCTTTCTAGGATAATTACATCATGTTGAACTAAGACTACTATCATTAATTTATTGTGGTCTCTCACAATAGGTTCAACATATCGTCATTTCTGAAAACTCGCTAATTGTTTATAGTTTTCACACATTTTAGTGTTAATGTTATCACATTCTAATTCATTAAAAGGAGCTGTCAAAGTTCTCCAAACTAATCTGGTTTGACAACTTTTTGATACAATCAAAAGCTGTCACTAGAGTATTTTTTTAATTCCAGTTGTTTTGGACTATTTATTTTTTAAAGATGATATTTTCCATTAAAAACAAGGATTATTTATACAGGGTGTCTGACACTTTTGTTGCCAAACTTTAACATAAGGTTGCATTCGTCGAAATAATCACTTTTTTTCTATAAAGGTATGGTCTAAAATGCTTAGTTAAAGAGTTACAAGGTTAGGAAAGTAGTATCTGTACCATTTATTATTATTAGTTAACATTATTTTTTTCAATGTTGCGATAAGAAACAAAACATTTTTAACAGTAATTATTAGGAGCACAAGAAACAGCATAATCTTCAATTAAGTTACATGTTTACAAAATGCGTTCAAACTGCCGCCCATTTGTTGCGATGCAGGCGTTCAATCGTTTGTCCAATGATTGGTGGACGCGAGCAAAGACACCAGGAGTTTCACGAATCCTTGCGGGGCAAACGTTTGAACGCTTGCATCGCAACAAATGGGCGGCAAATTGAACACGTTCTGTAAACAATTTAATTTTATGTTTCTTGTGCTCCTTATAATAATTACTGTTAAAAATGTTTTGTTTCTTATCGCAACATTAAAAAAATGACGTTAACTTATAATAATAAATGGTACAGATACTACTTTCCTAACCTTGTAACTCTCTAACTAAGCATTTTAGACCATACCTTCATAGAATAAAAAGTGTTTATTTCGACTATCGCTACCTTATGTTAAGGTTTGGCAACAAAAGTGTCGGACACCCTGTATGGTATTTATGATACAGGAATCCAATGTTCAATTAAGTAGCTACCAAACAATTTAAGAACAGCATTCTACTCACTGATGAATGTTGATGATGGTTTACATTGCAGTAGCTATTTCATAAACTACAAAAAAATCTTTAAAATGAATTACTGCTGTAATTGTATAATTAGGAAATAGCTACTAACTAATTTATATTTCAATAATAATTAGCTAGTTATATTGTTATAATCCCCCTTAACAACAGATACACTCAAGGCTCCGCCCCCTCTCCATCCCCATCCACCTAGATGGTGCTCGTCTCTTCAATGCTGTGGCTGCTAACTACTCTTCTCCTGAAGAAGTGAGGCAGTACCTCAAACACTGTGCTTCTGCCTCACTGTGCCTCAGTAAGGGACTGGGGTGCCCCGTGGGTTCATTGGTGGTGGGCGAGAGGCCCTTCATCCAAAGGTGGGGACTCCCAAGAGGTTTAGTTAGGATACATTTGAAACTAAAAAAATAATCTATGTGTGATTGTCTCGTGTATTTTATTTTAACCCGGGAACGACCATCAGTCCTCAAAGACTCAGTCCTGTTTGGAATTTCGATACGTAATTTGAAAACTAATTTACTTAGGAGGTTGTTCAAACTCTTTGTGACTTTCATTGTCTATGACGTACGTATTCATCATATAATAATCAGTGAAAATAATTCAACAAAATTTGTTCTATTTTGTTTAACATCATTTTTGGTGAAGTGAGCCTCTGGAACACGGATGAAGTACAATCGCTTCTGCGTCACATTTATCATCACACTAGTAACATCACTTATAGCAATAGTACCATTTATCATCACACTAGTAACATCACTTATAGCAATAGTACCATTTATCATCACACTAGTAACATCACTTATAGCAATAGTACCATTTATCATCACACTAGTAACATCACTTATAGCAATAGCACCATTTTTTTAGTGTGAATTGCACTGTGACGCAACAGCGCATGTATTTCACCAGAGGTCTAGGTTTACGCTTGGTAAAAAAATGTTCTAAAACCTAAATATGTTGCATTATTTTCATTGATTTTGGTTGTCTTAAGCCATAAAATTCCAGATTTCCAGTAGCTCTAGTCAAGATTTGATAGTAAAAAGTTATAATTCTTCCGGAACAAGCCACTCAGGCACTCTGGTAGTTCCATGGTTTATATTTCAAAACTAATGATTAAATTACTAACTTTTTTTCAGATTTTTGATTCAGTGAAATCTCTGAAATAAATGAATATCTTTTTTTTATTATGGTTAAATCTAGTTGATTATTTTCATTTTCCTTTAGTTCCAACATAATTAGGTTTTAGCTTAGTCGTATTTTTTTGAACTTGTACTTACATGTTTCACAACAAGTACTGAACATGTTTTAACTATATCATGATTCACAACAAGTACTGAACATGTTTCACTACTTAGAGTTACTCATCATGTTTTTTGCTTCACTTTACCCCAGGTGTCGCAGGTTGCGCAAGGCAGTTGGCGGAGGCATGAGGCAGGCAGGCGTGTTAGCGGCAGCTGCTAACCACATTTTAAAGGGAGACTTTATTGCTCAGCTGAAAACAGACCATCAAAATGCTATACTGCTCAGAAATGGTAAGTATTAATAAATAACTGTAATAACTAACTAATTGTATTAACCATTTAATGACCATCAAAATGCTATACTGCTCAGAAATGGTAAGTATTAATAAATAACTGTAATAACTAACTAATTGTATTAACCATTTAATGACCATCAAAATGCTATACTGCTCAGAAATGGTTAGTTAGTAACTAACTGCAATACCAGTTTATTTATTCAGTATTAGTATTTATTTATTTCAGCATAGTTTCATGCTGAAGACTCTTTAGCTTTGGACCAATAATTCGTAACTTACCCTATAGCTAATTACCTTCGCAGAATGCGGAAAGGTCATACTTTAGCCGGCATTTATTTATTTATCTTGTTATTCGCATAACTGAACTAGACTATGTGCACTCGGTAGAGCGCATACCTTCGCTGCCGCTTTGACCCATCCCCTTCCAAAATCTGATAAAATGGTAACTGTACTGAGAGAAAAATACGAGTCAAATTGACTCAAAATTTGTGTTTTCAGTTTGTCCCAAAACCGACTCAAAAATGTGAGTCAATTTGACTCATCCTAACACTTTACTCAAAAACAACCAAACAAGTTATATTGACTCTTAATTCATAGTCGGATAGACTCAGGTAGAGTCAGTCAAGAAAAAAGACTCCAATATTAGAGTTATGTAGCGTTGACTCAGGCGATGAGTCAGGCTGACTCTCAATTTTTTCTCAATGTGGATAGTGACCAATCGACCCACAAAGTTTCATGCAATATGGTTGAATACTTTTTGAGTTATTGAGTTATAAATGACCTTGACCTTTTGACTGGATCACTCTCAAAATTCTACCAGAGGGTTCCTGGACATTCGCTCTTAAAATATAACAAAATGGTTGCTGTATATTGACCAATTGTCCCACCAAGTTTCATGCAATATGGTTTTATACTTTTTGACTTATGAATGACCATGACCTTGACGTTTGACCGGGTCACTCCCAAAATTTTACCGGCAGGTCACTGGGCATGGACCAATGGTTTCCCCTAATTTTAGGCAATTTGGTTGAATACTTTCAGTTAAGCGAATAACAAGATGATGAATAAATAAATAAATGACGGGTAAAATATGAAGGTAAAAAGTAGGAGCGACCCAGTCCAAGGTCATGGTCATTCATAACTCAAAAAGTATAGAACCATATTGCATGAAACTTGGTGGGATGATTGGTCAATATACAGGAACCATTTTGTTATATTTTGGGAGCGATCTGGTCAAAGATCAAGGTCAAGGCCATTCATAACTCAATAACTTCAAAAGTATTCAACCAAATTGTCTGAAAATTGATTGGATGATTGGTCAATGTCCAGAAATCATCTTGTAGAATTTTGAGAGTGATCCGGTCAAAGGTCAAGGTCATTTATAACTCAAATTCTAAGTATTGTACCATATTTCATGAAAATTGGTGGGACAATTGGTCAATATCCAGTTAGCAGTTTATTAAATTATGGGAGAGAACGGGTCAAAGCGGCGGCGAAGGTATGAGTTCTAACGAGTGTCCGTAATCTATTACATCATAATTAGGGTTAGTTCTGAGTTATCGGACAGTTCCACATTATCGATCATACAATATAAATGTGGTAATGATTATTTTATTTGGAGTTAATTAAAATAACGAAACATATAATAATTATTCTTTAGCTACCTTTTAATTTTATGGTCGAAAATGTAGAACTGTCCGACAACTCGTAACTGGCATTAGCTATTGTATAGCTATCTTAGTTTGTTCCTTGGGAATCTTTGTCTGGTGAGGAAAATGAGAACTAGAGGAATAAATTGAAATTGAAAAGAATGGGATATTTTTTGAATGATTTTTAGTTCTCCTTTTTATTATTATATTGCACTGTACAGTAGAACTCCTCTATAGTGAACTTCAACTAGTTCACTATAGAGGATTCACTTCACTATAGAGGATTTAAGAGATTGGGCTTTTCATGGCTGACTATACAAAACATTTTCTTTTTGAAATACATTCATTATAAAGGGTATTTCATTTCTCAGAACTCTAAAAATCAGAATGATTTACTGCACATGACTTCACTATAGAGGAGTTGTACTGGTAGAACTCCTCTATAATGAAATATAACTAATTCATTATATGGAGATTCATAGAAAACGTATAGTCATTTGTGGCAGACTGAACTAAATCTGTTCACTATGGAAGTAAGCTCCACCAGTTCACTTTATATCTGTTTATTTCTCAGAGCTCCTAAAGTACCCTGAGCTTTTCTCCATCAGCTCTCCAGTTGACTCCAATATGGTTATTTTGGAGCTAAGAGGAGGAGTTGGAGCACAGCAATTTGCTCACAAACTACAGCAGGTATGAATTTGGATTGTTTATTACAACTTTAAAAAGCACTATGATTAAATTCATAGAAAACTATGGTCATTGAGGTATAACTATTACTCACATTTTGTTACGTAAATCATTTTCTATTATTTAAACATGGAAAACTACTTGATAACTCAAATGCATTTCATAACTCAGGTCCTTCAATACTCGAGTGCATTTCATAACTCAGGTCCTTCAATACTCGAGTGCATTTCATAACTCAGGTCCTTCAATACTCGAGTGCATTTCATAACTTTTAATTTATGGATATACTACTATTATAATACAATTATAGGCAAAAATTGAAATCTAACGATTAAAAATGAATTATTTATTAATCACAAAGCATATTATTTGCGTAACAATCAATGCAATTTTAGATTTTCTGAGTAACACAGAGGTCACGTCAAAGTTATTTGACGTGACTCTTTATAGTCAATATATCTTGGTCCTACCAAACCAAATAACCTCACTCTTTGCCTAACTAAATTACCAAATTATTTAATAAAGTAGTAATCAATTTCATTCCAAGATGGCGAAGTACGTTAATGATCAATTATTTTCCAAGATGGCGCCTGACTCATTTTCTCCATTCAGGCCTCTACAGATGACTCAGTAGTTGTACTTTGTTTCCCTTGGAGTGACTCATCTCTCAGACTGGTGACTCACTGCTCTCTTGACTCGGACATGACTCTTCTAGCTGCTGAGAAGATAATTAAAGTGGCTCTTCTGTGGCATGAGTCGTAGATTAATATCTAATTTTTTTATATTCCTTAAATCTGTATTCCAAATCTTAGAATATCTTTATTTCGAATCTTTATTTTAAATTTTAAAATATTTGTATTTTTAAACCTTTATTTTAAATCCTAAAATATTTTTATTTTCAAGTCTTCATTTTAAATCGTATAATATCTTTATTTTATAATTATAAGACTTGTTACTTTTTTAAAATTTGTGGAAAATTGTCTTCTTGTATATTTTTCCTTTATAAAGACATAAATCTTTTGGTCTGAAATAGAAAATCAATCGTATAAATTATAAAATTAATTAGGTTCATCTAGGAGGTAAATATATGAATTAGACAATTAGTTATTTTTATCTACAAAAGGGGAAAGATGAGGCAGTCATGAAATCAATTACTACTATTTGAAATAGTTTTTTCAATATATTAATTAGTTCGAATTATTTTATCTATAGGATTACATATTGGGAAGTGGGGTATTAACTTTCTATATTTATCATATTTTTCAGTATCCGTTTTTCTTCCGAATTTTTTAGTCCAGTAAACAATGTGCATCAATGGTTTGAATGTCGTTACTCGTTAAGCATATACAATAGGGCTTAAACATTACCATAAAAGTGGAGAACAGGAGAAAACTTAATAAACTCTCATTTACTTTACAAATATACCTTTTTAAAGGTATATTTATAAAATTTAACCGAAATCAAAATAAGGTGGTACATAACTCTTTTTCCTCTCTGAGTATAAAAATGGTAAAAGATATATAAAGTCAAACATATATTATGCGGCTTTCAGATTATTGGTCTTATAGTCCTTAGATTTACAATGTTACGTAGGTATCTATATACATAAACATGACCCTTCGGAAATAACTAATATATTTAAACTGATAACTTCAAAAAATGTAATACTAAGCACTAAATTTAACCTATTTTTTGAATCATTTCGTAGTTGAAATATTTAAAAAAAGCTATATTATATTAACTCTCAGTTGTTATCAAACACGCCTCCATTTTAGTTTGTGGAAGTAAGCTCCACCAGATTTAAGAAAACTTAATAAACTCTCATTTACTTCAGGAAATCATCGGAACTGATAACTTCAAAAAATGTAATACTAAGCACTAAATTTAACCTATTTTTTGAATCATTTCGTAGTTGAAATATTTAAAAAAAGCTATATTATATTAACTCTCAGTTGTTATCAAACACGCCTCCATTTTAATTTGTGGAAGTAAGCTCCACCAGATTTAAGAAAACTTAATAAACTCTCATTTACTTCAGGAAATCATCGGAACTGATAACTTCAAAAAATGTAATTCTAAGCACTAAATTTAACCTATTTTTTGAATCATTTCGTAGTTGAAATATTTAAAAAAAGCTATATTATATTAACTCTCAGTTGTTATCAAACACGCCTCCATTTTTTTCTGACCTTAATTCTGTGCGTCAATGAGAAGAAAAAGAAGAAATTTGAATTTTCGCGCACGTGAGCGGTAAGTTAATATTATTCATCTGTTTATTTTGCTGGTTCAAGGTTGGCATTGGTTATTCTAATTTATTAGTTGGGTGTTTAACAATTCTCTTTTTTACAGATAATTAATTATACTAGGTATCTCTTGATATTTCGTAATCAATTCAAACTGCAAAATGTCTTCCAAAACAAACACCAAGAATTGCATCACTCTCTCTGGATCTGCAAAAATTGTGTCCGAATTTTTCTGTGAGTTCATCTATTAATAAATATTGTTTATTTCTAATTATTGTCTATCCATTATAACCATTTAAGTTTTAATGCTGTAAATTTTCTATTTGACCTAGAAAAAGTAGGGTCTACATACCTAGCAGCCGCCAGCCAGTCTGCAAAGCATGCACAATTTTTTGGTGGAAAAATGGTTAAAATGTTGGTGGATCAGCCAAATTACTGGAAATTTATGGTGGATTTTATCAGCTTTTTCAAAAAGTCAGCAGAATTTTGTGCACGGTTGCACCAAATACAAATATAGTATCTAAAAGCTGAGCGGCGCAGTCGCACTACAACACGGCGCACCACTGTACTTTCTATTAATGATCTCAAAGTAAATAACTGTTATGAAGTTTGTTGTATCCGCTAGTTTGTTGTTCTGCACACTTCATGATTGTTTAATGACCTGGCCGCCCCCCGATACCCAGTCTGTATTTGGTGCAAAAAATTCCACTGACTTTTTGAAATAGCTGAAAAAATCCACCATAAATTTCCAGTAATTTGGCTGATCCACCAACATTTAACCCATTTTTGGCGCACACTGAATTGCGGAAACAAGTAATTCGAGTAAACCGAGTAATTAAAATTGGCTGAATTACGGAAACGAGTAATTCGAGTAAACCGAGTAATTCGTTAATTGTTAATGTCTTTTAACTGTTGACACGTTAAGATGTGATAATTAATGATAGGATACTATATTAATAAATTTAAACAACAAAATGTATGCAAAAATATATAGTTTTATCGAATTACTCGATTTCCGCAATTTCCTCTGATAGAGCAAAGTAATTCGAGTAAACTGAGTAATTGATGTTTTTTCAATTGTTAATTAATTTCAACTGTTGATACTTTATTAAAATGATAATAAACAGTTATGAGACTATTTTAATAACTTTAAACAACAAAATGTATGCAAACTATATATGTTTTTATCGAATTACTCGATTTCCGCGATTTCCTCTGATAGAGCAAAGTAATTCGAGTAAACTGAGTAATTGATGTTTTTTCTATTGTTAATTGATTTTAACTGTTGATACTTTATTAAAATGATAGTAAACAGTTATGAGACTATTTTAATAACTTTAAACAACAAAATGTATGCAAAATATATATGTTTTTATCGAATTACTCGATTTCCGCGATTTCCTCTGATAGAGCAAAGTAATTCGAATAAACTGAGTAATTGATGTTTTTTCAATTGTTAATTGATTTTAACTGTTGATACTTTATTAAAATGATAGTAAACAGTTATGAGAATATTTTAATATCTTTAAACAACAAAATGTATGCAAAATATATATGTTTTTATCGAATTACTCGATTTCCGCGATTTCCTCTGATAGAGCAAAGTAATTCGAGTAAACTGAGTAATTGATGTTTTTTCAATTGTTAATTGATTTTAACTGTTGATACTTTATTAAAATGATAGTAAACAGTTATGAGACTATTTTGATAACTTTAAACAACAAAATGTATGCAAAATATATATGTTTTTGTCGAATTACTCGATTTCCGCGATTTCCTCTGATAGAGCAAAGTAATTCGAATAAACTGAGTAATTGATGTTTTTTCAATTGTTAATTGATTTTAACTGTTGATACTTCATTAAAATGATAGTAAACAGTTATGAGACTATTTTGATAACTTTAAACAACAAAATGTATGCAAAAAATATATGTTTATATCGAATTACTCGATTTCCGCGATTTCCTCTGATAGAGCAAAGTAATTCGAATAAACTGAGTAATTGATGTTTTTTCAATTGTTAATTGATTTTAACTGTTGATACTTCATTAAAATGATAGTAAACAGTTATGAGACTATTTTAATAACTTTAAACAACAAAATGTATGCAAAAAATATATGTTTATATCGAATTACTCGATTTCCGCGATTTCCTCTGATAGAGCAAAGTAATTCGAGTAAACTAAGTAATTGATGTTTTTTCAATTGTTAATTGATTTTAACTGTTGATACTTCATTAAAATGATAGTAAACAGTTATGAGACTATTTTAATAACTTTAAACAACAAAATGTATGCAAAATATATATGTTTTTATCGAATTACTCGATTTCCGCGATTTCCTCTGATAGAGCAAAGTAGTTCGAGTAAACTGAGTAATTGATGTTTTTTCAATTGTTAATTGATTTTAACTGTTGATACTTTATTAAAATGATAGTAAACAGTTATGAGAATATTTTAATAACTTTAAACAACAAAATGTATGCAAAAAATATATGTTTTTATCGAATTACTCGATTTCCGCGATTTCATCTGATAGAGCAAAGTAATTCGAGTAAACTGAGTAATTGATGTTTTTTCAATTGTTAATTGATTTTAACTGTTGATACTTTATTAAAATGATAGTAAACAGTTATGAGAATATTTTAATAACTTTAAACAACAAAATGTATGCAAAATATATATGTTTTTATCGAATTACTCGATTTCCGCGATTTCCTCTGATAGAGCAAAGTAATTCGAGTAAACTGAGTAATTGATGTTTTTTCAATTGTTAATTGATTTTAACTGTTGATACTTTATTAAAATGATAGTAAACAGTTATGAGACTATTTTGATAACTTTAAACAACAAAATGTATGCAAAATATATATGTTTTTGTCGAATTACTCGATTTCCGCGATTTCCTCTGATAGAGCAAAGTAATTCGAGTAAACTGAGTAATTGATGTTTTTTCAATTGTTAATTGATTTTAACTGTTGATACTTTATTAAAATAATAGTAAACAGTTATGAGACTATTTTGATAACTTTAAACAACAAAATGTATGCAATATATATATGTTTTTATCGAATTACTCGATTTCCTCTGATAGAGCAAAGTAATTCGAGTAATCTGAGTAATTGATGTTTTTTCAATTGTTAATTGATTTTAACTGTTGATACTTTATTAAAATGATAGTAAACAGTTATGAGACTATTTTAATAACTTTAAACAACAAAATGTATGCAAAAAATATATAGTTTTATCGAATTACTCGATTTCCGCGATTTCCTCTGATAGAGCAAAGTAATTCGAGTAAACTGAGTAATTGATGTTTTTTCAATTGTTAATTGATTTTAACTGTTGATACTTTATTAAAATGATAGTAAACAGTTATGAGACTCATTTAATAACTTTAAACAGCAAAATGTATGCAAAATATATATGTTTTTATCGAATTACTCGATTTCCGCGATTTCCTCTGATAGAACAAAGTAATTCGAGTAAACTGAGTAATTGATGTTTTTTCAATTGTTAATTGATTTTAACTGTTGATACTTCATTAAAATGATAGTAAACAGTTATGAGACTCATTTAATAACTTCAAACAACAAAATGTATGCAAAAAATATATGTTTTTATCGAATTACTCGATTTCCGCGATTTCCTCTGATAGAGCAAAGTAATTCGAGTAAACTGAGTAATTGATGTTTTTTCAATTGTTAACTGATTTTAACTGTTGATACTTTTTTAAAATGATAGTAAACAGTTTTGAGAATATTTTAATAACTTTAAACAACAAAATGTATGCAAAAAATATATAGTTTTATCGAATTACTCGATTTCCGCGATTTCCTCTGATAGAGCAAAGTAATTCGAGTAAACTGAGTAATTGATGTTTTTTCAATTGTTAATTGATTTTAACTGTTGATACTTCATTAAAATGATAGTAAACAGTTATGAGACTCATTTAATAACTTTAAACAACAAAATGTATGCAAAAAATATATGTTTATATCGAATTACTCGATTTCCGCGATTTCCTCTGATAGAGCAAAGTAATTCGAGTAAACTAAGTAATTGATGTTTTTTCAATTGTTAATTGATTTTAACTGTTGATACTTAATTAAAATGATAGTAAACAGTTATGAGACTCATTTAATAACTTTAAACAGCAAAATGTATGCAAAATATATATGTTTTTATCGAATTACTCGATTTCCGCGATTTCCTCTGATAGAACAAAGTAATTCGAGTAAACTGAGTAATTGATGTTTTTTCAATTGTTAATTGATTTTAACTGTTGATACTTTATTAAAATGATAGTAAACAGTTATGAGAATATTTTAATAACTTTAAACAACAAAATGTATGCAAAAAATATATGTTTTTATCGAATTACTCGATTTCCGCGATTTCATCTGATAGAGCAAAGTAATTCGAGTAAACTGAGTAATTGATGTTTTTTCAATTGTTAATTGATTTTAACTGTTGATACTTTATTAAAATGATAGTAAACAGTTATGAGAATATTTTAATAACTTTAAACAACAAAATGTATGCAAAATATATATGTTTTTATCGAATTACTCGATTTCCGCGATTTCATCTGATAGAGCAAAGTAATTCGAGTAAACTGAGTAATTGATGTTTTTTCAATTGTTAATTGATTTTAACTGTTGATACTTTATTAAAATGATAGTAAACAGTTATGAGAATATTTTAATAACTTTAAACAACAAAATGTATGCAAAATATATATGTTTTTATCGAATTACTCGATTTCCGCGATTTCCTCTGATAGAGCAAAGTAATTCGAGTAAACTGAGTAATTGATGTTTTTTCAATTGTTAATTGATTTTAACTGTTGATACTTTATTAAAATGATAGTAAACAGTTATGAGACTATTTTGATAACTTTAAACAACAAAATGTATGCAAAATATATATGTTTTTGTCGAATTACTCGATTTCCGCGATTTCCTCTGATAGAGCAAAGTAATTCGAGTAAACTGAGTAATTGATGTTTTTTCAATTGTTAATTGATTTTAACTGTTGATACTTTATTAAAATAATAGTAAACAGTTATGAGACTCATTTAATAACTTTAAACAGCAAAATGTATGCAAAATATATATGTTTTTATCGAATTACTCGATTTCCGCGATTTCCTCTGATAGAACAAAGTAATTCGAGTAAACTGAGTAATTGATGTTTTTTCAATTGTTAATTGATTTTAACTGTTGATACTTCATTAAAATGATAGTAAACAGTTATGAGACTCATTTAATAACTTTAAACAACAAAATGTATGCAAAAAATATATGTTTTTATCGAATTACTCGATTTCCGCGATTTCCTCTGATAGAGCAAAGTAATTCGAGTAAACTGAGTAATTGATGTTTTTTCAATTGTTAACTGATTTTAACTGTTGATACTTTATTAAAATGATAGTAAACAGTTTTGAGAATATTTTAATAACTTTAAACAACAAAATGTATGCAAAAAATATATAGTTTTATCGAATTACTCGATTTCCGCGATTTCCTCTGATAGAGCAAAGTAATTCGAGTAAACTGAGTAATTGATGTTTTTTCAATTGTTAACTGATTTTAACTGTTGATACTTTATTAAAATGATAGTAAACAGTTTTGAGAATATTTTAATAACTTTAAACAACAAAATGTATGCAAAAAATATATAGTTTTATCGAATTACTCGATTTCCGCGATTTCCTCTGATAGAACAAAGTAATTCGAGTAATTTGAGTAATTGATGTTTTTTCAATTGTTAATTGATTTTAACTGTTGATACTTCATTAAAATGATAGTAAACAGTTATGAGACTCATTTAATAACTTTAAACAACAAAATGTATGCAAAAAATATATGTTTTTATCGAATTACTCGATTTCCGCGATTTCCTCTGATAGAACAAAGTAATTCGAATAAACTGAGTAATTGATGTTTTTTCAATTGTTAACTGATTTTAACTGTTGATACTTTATTAAAATGATAGTAAACAGTTTTGAGAATATTTTAATAACTTTAAACAACAAAATGTATGCAAAAAATATATAGTTTTATCGAATTACTCGATTTCCGCGATTTCCTCTGATAGAGCAAAGTAATTCGAGTAAACTGAGTAATTGATGTTTTTTCAATTGTTAATTGATTTTAACTGTTGATACTTTATTAAAATGATAGTAAACAGTTATGAGACTCATTTAATAACTTTAAACAGCAAAATGTATGCAAAATATATATGTTTTTATCGAATTACTCGATTTCCGCGATTTCCTCTGATAGAACAAAGTAATTCGAGTAAACTGAGTAATTGATGTTTTTTCAATTGTTAATTGATTTTAACTGTTGATACTTTATTAAAATGATAGTAAACAGTTATGAGACTCATTTAATAACTTTAAACAGCAAAATGTATGCAAAATATATATGTTTTTATCGAATTACTCGATTTCCGCGATTTCCTCTGATAGAGCAAAGTAATTCGAGTAAACTGAGTAATTGATGTTTTTTCAATTGTTAATTTTGAAATATCAAATCAGCGTTCATTTTTTCAAATTTAAAAACACTTTTTTCCAAGGAACGAAAACTTGTTTTAGTTTCTATATTTATTTTATTTAAAACAATTCTCGAATAAAATTTGCACAATGAAATGAAGGTAACGACGTTTCGTCTTATTTCTATAGACATTTTCAAGTTAATGTGTAAATATAATGATGAAAAGTTAAAATATTAATAATAAATTGAAAAACACGGTAAGTAATATGTATGCACACAGCAGAGAGACTGCCATGTGAATAGTGAAATAAGAAGAGAGATATAGGAAAGTAGTTTATATGGAATGTATATGAGATGAACAGTTCGATAGTGTGACCTGCCTAAGGTAACGATAGAGTTACCATTGTCTGTGGCTGACACAAGAAGAAACTGCTCTACCTAGTAAGGTCTGATTATAATATGAAAAATAAGGATAAAGAAGAGCTATAGTTAAAATATTCACAGAGCAGTCATACTAAGGTAAACATACATACAACAGATAAAATTACAAAATATCGGTACTAGTCTAATAACAGATAAATGGACCATGCTACAATATATTAATAATTACATGAAATGTGATGTGTTTATTTGTTTATGGGATATAGATATGCAATTAGTATTATTTATATAAATTAAGAAATTGTGATAGTTCGTTGAATTTTACATTAATGTAGGCATTCTGCTCTCGGATGGTAATGGCTTCTAGTATTTTGAGATCAACTATGTTATTATTGGAATGGACTATTTTGAAAGATGACTGCATTACCGGTGGTTCAAGTGGGGGATGATCTGGATGGTCGGTCTGGAGGTGACTATGGATGCTGCTGCTGCTGTATCTGTGCTATTGAATCCTTCGTTCCAAACGACACGTGGTGTACCCGACATATACAGAGTTCAGATGACACTAAGTTTATACCTTGTCCAGCTACACAAACTGAAAATGTCAAGAAGGAAATTAACATCATAGCAAACACAATTAAGCTAACCAGCACATCATTATATCACAAAATCCGAAGAACTGGAGATTTCTATAATGGACATCTCTATGGACTACCAAAGATTCACAAGAACTCCACAGACCCACCCCTGAGACCTATTATTAGTATGGTTGNAGAAGGAAATTAACATTATAGCAAACACAATTAAGCTAACCAGCACTTCATTATATCACAAAATCCGAAGAACTGGAGATTTCTATAATGGACATCTCTATGGACTACCAAAGATTCACAAGAACTCCACAGACCCACCCCTGAGACCTATTATTAGTATGGTTGGCACAGTTACTCATGATATCGCCCAGTATATCAATTGCCTCATCAGACCATATCTGGTCTGATATCTCGCAATTCGAAAACATATCTCGCAATTCGAAAACATATTGCTAAACACTAATGAATGCCTCGTCTCACTTGATGTAGAATCATTATTCACCAATGTTCCGGTAACTGAAACAACTGATATCATTATAGAATCAGTTTACAGTCATGACAGCCTTCAACCCCCTAAAATTGATAGAGATATTTTGAAACAACTACTGGTAATATGTACAACAAAAACACCTTTTGAACACAATGGCCAAACCTTCATCCAGTCTGACGGAGTTAGCATGGGCAGTCCACTTGGACCCACCTTCGCAAACTTTTATATGTCCAACTTAGAGAACAAGCTCCTCTCAGAAACAAGAGCAAGTAATCCAAGATTTTACAAAAGATATGTAGACGACATAATAGCAATCTTCAATAACAAGCGCCATATTAAACTCTTCAAGCAACGACTACAAAAATCATCCGTTCTACAATTCACACATGAAGAAATGGAAAACAATGCATTTCACTTTTTAGACGTCAAATTATCCATGGACCCTAATAGAAAATTCACAACTTCAGTCTATATCAAACCTACAGATACTGGATCATATAGCAACTACAATAGTCATATACCTGTCTCATATAAAAAGTCCATTATCAAGACCCTAGTACATAGAGCACTGAAATACTCGTCAACATGGGAATCCCTCGATCAAGAATTTAATAGAATCAAACAAACCCTGGCCAATAATCAATATCCACAAGCATTAATAGAACAAATAATAAATAATGCATTGGAAAAGCACTTATCACCTGAAAACAACAACACAGAAGATCAAATTCAGCTATACGTCAGACTAACCTCCATTGAAAAATTTAAGCAGGACAAAAAACAACTTAGATCAATAGTCAAACAGCACGTCAAACCAACAAACCCAGACCAAAAAATTAACATCACCCCATACTACAAGCCAACAAAACTCATTTCCAGCTTCTCTACAAGACCCCGCAACAATCCTCTGGAGACAACACACGTGGTGTACCAATTTAATTGTCCGGTTGACAGATGTAACTCTGTATATGTCGGGTACACCACGTGTCGTTTGGAGATCATCCCCCACTTGAACCACCAGTAATGCAGTCATCTTTCAAAATAGTCCATTCCAATAATAACATAGTTGATCTCAAAATACTAGAAGCCATTACCATCCGAGAGCAGAATGCCTACATTAGTGTAAAATTCAACGAACTATCACAATTTCTTAATTTATATAAATATTACTAATTTCATATCTATATCCCATAAACAATTAAACACATCACATTTCATGTAATTATTAATGTATTGTAGCACGGTCCATTTATCTGTTATTAGACTAGTACCAATATTTTGTAATTTTATTTGTTGTATGTATGTTTACCTTAGTATGACTGCTCTGTGAATATTTTAACTATAGCTCTTCTTTATCCTTATTTTTCATATTATAATCAGACCTTACTAGGTAGAGCAGTTTTTTCTTGTGTCAGCCACAGACAATGGTAACTCTATCGTTACCTTAGGCAGGTCACACTATTGAACTGTTCATCTCATATACATTCCATATAAACTACTTTCCTATATCTCTCTTCTTATTTTCTTTTCTCTTAAACTATTTCATTATATTTATTAGGCACTATTCACATGGCAGTCTCTCTGCTGTGTGCATACATATTACTTTCTGTGTTTTTCAATTTATTATTAATATTTTAATTTTTCATCATTATATTTACAGATTAACTTGAAAATGTCTATAGTAGTAAGACGAAACGTCGTTATTTTTATTTCATTGTGCAAATTTTATTCGAGAATTGTTTTAAATAAAATAAATATAGAAACTAAAACAAGTTTCCGTTCCTTGGAAAAAAGTATTTTTAAATTTGAAAAAATAAACGCTGATTTGATATTTCTAAAATAAATAATAGTAGTTATTAATAAATAAGAATAACTATTTATAAATAATAGTAAATATTAAAAAACAATAGTAACTATTAGTAATTAATAGTACCTATTAGTAAACAAAAATTAATAGTAGTAAATTTAATATTGGTAATTATTAATATTAGTAAATTCGTAATTTGTTAAACTTTACTTCAATTTAACTTTTCAAAATTATGATTTTTTCTTGTACTTAAATATTTGAGCTCAAATATATCCCTAATCCCTATTAACTTCCCAACCTATAGTAAAGTAGTCAATCTACATTTTTTGTTCTAATAAATTCTAATAGAGGTGGGGCCTTTGAGGGTAAAGGTCAAAGTCAAAGAGGGTAAGTGCCCTTTTTCATTAAAAAAATTAAAATAATATAATTTTGTACACCTAGAAAGATTGCCTAGCTTATTCTGAACAAAAAACATACTAAACTTTTTGTTCTAGGTCTAATAATAAGAAAGTTATGACCTTTCAAAAATGGTGATGTCAAGGCATTTTGCCCTTTTTTTCAAAAGTTCACAAGGTCATAACTTTTGACCTATAAGAGCTAGAGACCTATACTTTTGACCTATAAGAGCTAGAGACCTATACTTTTGACCTATAAGAGCTAGAGAGCTGAGATTCTCAAAATAGAGTTTTTTGTCCACAAGAACCCTTTGTACCAACTTTCATGCAAATCTGAGGGGGAGTGATGTTAACCCTTGGTCCACTTGTCCTGGAATGCCCCTATTGCTTTATATATTAAATTTTAAGCAAGACATTTCTCTTGCAACCAATTAACCAACAGACAAAGACACAGTGATTATCAGAATTCTTGATATTTGTTCAGGCTCACTATTTAGTTACTGATTATTTAAAATTTTGTTTTATTAGATATATAATAAATTTTTGTATATTTTCAGATTTTTTGATAACATTAGAAAAGGTTTGGAAGAAGTTCAAAATGGAAAGGGGATAGTCTTTCAGCAGGATTTGCAGAATGCAGTCCATCTTTGCAGTGACGATAAGGATCAACTTGCTTTACTCGATAAAATGATCTCGATGTGAGTGTTGTTGTGAGAAGAATCATTACTAGTGCTTTACTCTAGCATTTTACAGTATTATGTTAACTAGTACAGGTAGCTACACATATTCTGATTAATCAAAAAAAATCTCTCAAAAGTCAATAGCCAAAATATAAATATAATAATTTTGTTTAATTGTCTAGCTATATTATTGTAACCCGTAGCAATGACACTGATGCAAATGATTTGTTTTTCCTTTTAATATGTATTTCTTAATAAATTGTGACACACAGACAGACGGACGTGGCTCTTATTATGATACAGATGAGAGATAATTGTATATACTCAAACTTGAACATATAGTTATTTCTTATTTATGTAGGTGTGTCTCATTACTAAATAGCTAGCTATTCACTATTGAGACAGCTATTGAATATTCAAAATTATTCACTATAAACTAATTGCTATAGATATAGTAATATATTTTTTCTGTTTCAGATACCATTCCCAACAAAGTAATGCAAAGTTTGGAAGGTTTTCAATGGGTGCAGTAATCATGAGACTGTACTACTATTTAAACTTGCCACATTCAGCTCTGGAGGTAACTTTTTTATCTTGGTTATTGTACTAGAGTTGCACTAATGCTATAGGAAATGGCTTATATTATAGTGAGGAATATTGAATGACAAGGAAGCCATAGTATTAAATGTTAGAATGTCATATTGAATGGAGAAATGCAATAATAAATAGTAGCAATATGCTGTATTAATTAGTGACTGCGAGCAACCACCAATTACTTGGTAATTGCATGTGTCTGCCAGATAGTTATTCAAATAAATCACTTTTCAGTTTATTTATAGCTACCAACAATATCAAGTTTTCAGTTCTACCTTCTGGAAATTTTTATGATTTCTATTGATGATTTTGTTTTGCAACATATTATATAGTTGCTTTCTATCTTTATTTCTTGAACCTTTCGGTCCTGGAGGCTAGTTAATATTTACAACAAATGCCAATTAAATTTTTTACTATTAAAATCTACAGATTATGCATTTCTACAAAAATTTTCATTGCTATTAATTTTTTAAAATTTCAATTGTCTGATACTTTACTCACTTAGAAAATGGAGCTTGAGTAAACATAATTGAAGGGTTTAAATGGTAGATCCTCTACCTTATATGACTAAGTAAACTACTTAAAATATTGACTAAAATAATATTCACATTGCAGATGATAAACTCGCCACACAGTAGACAGGTGTTCAATGACACAGCCACTTTCAAGATAGCCTTATGTCTTCTCTACAAGAATGAGATGTACCAGGATGTTCTGGATCTGCTGGACAGAATCATCAAAGAAAGGTTAACAGGACAGAATCACCCCATGAACTGCATAACGGTTGGATTTGCAGCTATACTTAAACTGGTAAGGATTGAGCTGTTGGAATTTATTAGAAGATTCTTATAATTGCAGAAGGTTATGTTTCATCTGCAATTTTTTTTTATTGTTTCATTAGTTGTCAAAGAATTATTCTCGTTATAAAATTTATGGACTTGTATCAATTTTAGAATTGAAAGTAATCAAATTGTAACTAGCTACAGTGTTTGCTTTTATGTTGGCTTTTGAATGATTCATGGTCTGTGCCACGAAAATAAGGCACAAAGAAAAAAACATTCAGATGTATTTCAAGTTTTTGGCGAAAGTGTCATGGTGCGAAATCGGCGAGTGAACTGGTCACACTTTAGGATGTAGCTAGCTTCTCTAGTTTCATTTTGTTTGAATATTTATTTTATATTTAGTTACTATAAAAATGTATGGTCTTTAGTTCCGTAGCTCCCTTGAACCCTCTTATTATATAGCTAAATTAAATATTTTCGAACTTTTAATCATGTATAGTAGCTAGGTACTTCACTTCAACTGTAGTATGAATATAATTGCCAGGATAAATTTTTCATGATGTCAACATGTTAATGTTTCGACTATCTATAGACATCTTCAGGATCTGAAATTATATAACATTTAAATTATTTTTTGTTAATTTATATACACTAAAAATACAATCATAAAAAAAATTAAGATATAAAATGAACTTTAACAGACATTCTGTTTCAGGACACTGAAGAAGGGTATGCCAAAGGTCTCCAGATGATAGACTCTATACTCAAAGGGAAAGGTTCTGCTAAGGGCATGCACAGGAGACTCTTAACGTTAACGGGTTCAGTTGCCGTTAAAGCTAAGAGACCCGACATAGCACTGAAACTACTGAAGAACAATCCATGGCCATCTTTCCCTACCATTAGAAATCTACAGGTCAGTTGGAAAAATAAAATTCTGTAAAGATTTTATTCTTGTGTTTGTTTGAAAATAGCTACAGTCTTTAAAAAAATGTAAATTGGTATAATTCCCCAAAGGGCTCTGTTTTTCTTTTGTGAATGGAAGAGAAAGCTCAGTACCTAAAACTGTTCTAATTTTGGGTATTTTTTCCATTTACTCTGCTTTTACCATTTTATTTAAGCTAGCTACCTACTTGCAGTTTTAGATGATAGCGCTAGGGTTATATTCTCCAACTAGCTACGTGGTTTTAGATTTTTCATGTCTTCATTTTCCTCTCTCATGAATAAAATCAGATGAAAGTGATCCATGCTCAATGGTTTTCTGCATGCAGGTACATCTTTACCGAATGCTCGAAACTTTGTTCAATTAGCCATTTTTGCTGCGACTATCTAAAAGCGCAGTCTCATATAGCTACAGGGTAACGACTCAATTGCCGACTTCTTTCAGTTACTGTGAAGTGAGTGTTACGTCATGATAGGTTAAATTTTCAACATTCAGATTGGCTAATGACTTACGCCCCTTGTACGGTAGCTGTGAGTATACGGTAATTGAGTAGTTACCCTGTTACACAAAATATTAACTCGTCACTGTAGTGACCAATATGCAACACAAGGTTACATAAATACCTTTCTCTGATAATAGCTACTTCAATTATAATCAACTTTTTGTCTTTAATCATCATCTATATAGCTAGTATTTGTCATCAATTATCATTTTTTGTTATAAATTTACATCTTTTCTCATTTGACTCATTATCATTTTTTGTCAATAATTATCATTTTTTGTCATTTATTTTCATCTACAATTGTCTATTTGTCATCAATTCATTTTCTTTTAGATTTTATGTTGGTGCCAAGTGAGAGAAGTTTCTGAAGCTCTTTCAATCCTAAGGAACATCACCAACTCCAGAGCATCGAGATCAAACGACAAGAATGGAGTGTACAAACATGTGGTGAGTAACACACTGTCTAGAGTCTTAACTCTTTAACGATCACTGTCCTCTGCGGAAAACATCAAATAAATAATGTTAAATTTATTCCATATAACTATATTCTGCCAATTAGATCGTACAAATAAATGTAGGATATGCCACATGATGATTTTAAATTCAAAGGACATTAGACTTTAGTGGACTTCAGTTGCAGGTAAAGCTCGTACAACGAGAGAATGTGTACCTGAAGAAGAGGTCTCAATACAGATCTTGCGTTCGCTGTAAGGTCATCTAATTAGTTTAGTTATAAGTTTCCTTTTAACAGCATTTCAAGAAAATGCTAGTGAAGGTAAATAAAACTTTTAATGAAAATCTTATAATGTTTAGCTATTCAACTTCCTCATATAAATGTACGAAATATTAAGGTAGGTAAAATAAAACAAAAGATATTAGCTTCTAAATAGAAATCATGTGAAAATATAAGAATAGTTAAAACTCTTTATTTTCTATAAAGCTTAACTAATAAAAGAAAATGTGACGGGAAAGGGTAACAAAATGAAATTACTGAAAATCTGAAAAACAATTAGCTAAGTGTTGATTGTAAATTGTAATACCTACATATGATTATAATCAATGTATGACTAGACAAATAAAATATTTGATAAACCATGTAGTATAAAGAGGTCGTTGTAGCGAGCTGCATGTCCAGTAGAACAGACAATTTTTGTTCTTTGTTCGTTTAAAGATTGTCCGCTGTACGAGCTTTACCTGTATGTCACTCTACAGAGCTTGGCTACTTCATTTTATAAGAATAGAGATATTCATAGAATACTGATGGCCATTTCATGACAGACTACACAAAATATGTTCATTATACAGGCTACCTCATTACTCAGGTCTCTTCTAATCAGGATGGATCACTATACAGGACTTCATTCTTGATGAGTTGTAGCTACTGTAGTTTCTTTTTCTTTGCAGTGGGACACAGTAGTACAGTCAGTTGCTGAAAGTAGAGTTCCTGAACTGAAGGAAGAGTTGCGGATTGTACAGAAAGGACTCACAGATGGGGGCTTCTTTGAAAATTGGGTAAGTTCTTCATACAGAAAGTGGTTAAATTTATCGTGTTTGACTGTGTGTACACCGTACACTGTTTGAGTATGTGTGTACTGGCACAAAGTAACATATCCACGATCAAGAAATTAATAAGTTGTAGCTAAAATTCAAACATTAATTTTTTTTATCTTTTGAAGCTACCTATCGAATTTCACAGATTCTTGCTATTATAAAAAATGTACGTTGACCCCTTTTTCTTGTTGTACACAGAACCTTTTTGAAGTCATCCTAAGCCCTATAATGGAGATGGAGAACACCAAAAAGGACTTTGAAGTAAAAAACAGAGTCAACTTTCAGCGGTGAGAAAATTAGTGATAAGATTAGCCAGCAGTTAAGGTGACACTCACAGTACTCGGTTAGTGATAATTACTACTTCATAGTTTAGGGAATTTATTTTAAGTTGGAAATCTTTCAATTCAGAGTTAAATATCTTTGACGTCTAAAGCCGTCTCAGTTTCACAGTGCCTTAAACATGTGGCTCGTTACGAGCTGTCATTGATATGTGTAACTAGATACGGTGAAGAACAAATTGCCAGGTAATTATTTATCTTCAGTTTCCAAATGTTAATCTTTTCTAATTATTTCCGAATAGCAATTTATAATGAGGAATTTTCACTGTTCCCTTTACCACGTTTTACGTACCATATTTAAAATTATTTTCTTTATGCAAAAAGGATTTAGTGAGTAGTGCTAGCGCAATTTTCCTTGTTCTCGACACGGTTTAGATTCGGTACACTAAGTTTATCAAACCTCGCGTTTGATATTCTAGGACACCCCCACCTTCACGAGGTATAAAACGTTAGTACACCAATAATTTGAATAGGAACTGTCTATGTTCATATAATTCTTCGTAAGTTCCTAATTTGGTGGAACAAACGGGGGTTTCTCCATAACAACATTAGGTTTTTTTCTATATTTATATTTTGTCATTATTGCATTTGTTTAAAACATTGATTGTTTGTTTTAAGTAGCATACTGTGGCCCCTTGCTTGGCAAGGGACCCACCCCTTTAATTTGTAGAATATGTCTGTAAGAATGAGAGAGGAGAGTACTTCTCCAACATGTACACCAGTTGAAAACAGAGAAAAGAAGTTGAAAACTTGTGAAGGCACGTCCATAGAAAACGAAAACTGTGAAAACATTAATTACCTGGAAACTCTAAAAACAATATCCGAACTGCTGAAAACTATCCAAACTGATTCACATCTAGCAAGGGAAATTGTGTTGAGGATGACCTCAAAAAGATACACAATGATCTTCAAAAACAGCTTCAGAACCTCCTTCCCTCAACTAACAATGATAAAAGATCTAAACCTAATAAGAAAAGATACATCCCCTTTGTGCAAGACTCACCAACTCCCAATCTACCCTGCTTCTACGAGATCTTCTTAGAAGGAGACCTCAAAAGATCTGTGAACCCTTTCATTATTGAAGATATAATACTAAATAAAATTGCCATAAAACCTAGAAAACTCTAGCATCAATAGCAACAAAATGATCATTGAAATTAGTAAGAACAAAGTAACCGAGAAAATATCAACAATCACAGAAATTGATGGTGTCCCTTGTAAGATATCGCCTTACACACCATTCAATACTGTCAGACGACTCATCTATGTCAAACACACAGACTTTAGTTCTGAAGTCTCTTTTTCTGAGTTGACGTGACTCTTGGGTCTCTGAGACTCATGACATCAAGGAAATTACTCTGGCTCCTTTCATAAAACCAAAGGATCCAAACACCACCACTCTTATCATCACCTTCAATGGAGACTCGCTCCCCTATAGTATGTACATCGCTGGAGAGGAAATGGACGCGAAAATTTACCCATACACCAACAAACCCATGCTTTGCGCCAACTGTCAAAGTTACGGTCACACAGCTGGACGCTGTCGTTCATCCCAATCTCTTTGCAGGAGATGCTCTCTTCCTGGTCACAGTATAAATAACTGCCCATCTCGATGTGTTCACTGCAAAGAGGCACACCATGCTGGCTCTCGTCAATGCTCTAAGTACCAAAGAGAAGCAAATCTGCTTGATATACAAATCAAACTGAAAGTAAGAGTAAATTGAAAAGAATATCAAGAGACTATGGCAGAAAGATAAAAAGAAATAGCTGCTGTCCAGCAGGAGCACTATCTAGATGTGCTCGAGATAAAAATGGCAGAAACAGATAAAAAAAAATCTTTCTCGCCCTGGACACTTGATAAATGTTGCTGGTAAAACTGGGAACATCAGATCACTGAACTCTGAAACCTATCTCATCGAAACAACCTCAAACTGAACAACTTCTAGCGCTTACTCATCTGAATGAAAAACCAATCACTGTTACCCATAGTACAAAATTTAACCCACTCAAAGGACTTGGATACATTTATGATTACAACCCTTCAAATTTTGAAGACTACAAGAGAAGACTGATTGAACGACTCCCCATAGGAGATGTTGTAATAGCTTCTTGGATAAAATTCAATAACCCCAGAGCAATACCATTATTGTTCAGCTTCAACCAACCAGATATTCCCATATTCATATATATTCCGGGAGAACAAGCACTGACTAGAATATACGAGTACAAAAATAGACCAATGTGCTGCAAAAAATGTTTAGAATTTGGTCACACTAAAAACAGATGTAGAAATCCACCCAAATGCAACAAATGTTCATCCACTAATCACGAAGCTGAGGCCTGCAATGAACAACAACCTACTTGCTACTACTGTCAAGAAAACCATTTCACAGGAAACACTAAATGTAAAGAAACTATTTACGAACAAGAGATCCTAACAATTCAAAATAAAAATAGAACATCAAGAAACCAAGCAAAATGCATCTTTCAGCAGAATAATCCACTGTTCCAAAAGAATGAACTACTTTGCAGCTACCAGAAGAACTCAAGAAACAAGTCACGAAACACCTGTAATTGTACCAACCAATCGAGATAAACCTAAAGAACGTCAAAAACAAACACAAAAGCCATCTAACAAAACTCAAGTGACTGGCACATCCGCTCCTGACACTCCAAGCAGTGTGACGGAAAATGATGCCATATCAACAATGAGGATGTACAACGAAATGAAGATCACCCATAACAACAACACGGATGACCTAAGAAACTAAGAAAGCGAACTGAGTAAAGCGACTAAAGCCACCTCCAAAAGACATAGAACACAATCAGACAATGCAAGACACAAGAACGATAGTTATGATTGTAACCGCAATTTCTGCAGTTGTTTAAATGCCCTCACTAGGTGAACTTCTTTATAATAATACTTCCATGAACATGCAGTGTACCAATGTTTAATGGGAAATTAGAATTAGTATTAAAGTCAGTTCAAACCTTTATTCTGTTTTGTACCTAATAATGTTCAATAATTTAATCCATATATACGTAGTTATTTGTATTACTGAGTTTATTTTTACAGATTACTCCAAACTAATTTGAAACTACCTATTAATAATAATTAATAACATCAGTTAACTTTGTGTGCCTCTATTGAAAAGAATAAGAAAACCACTGTGCTTTTAATTCTCCATTCCCACCTGACATTGAGCTCCAAAGTCTAATTCGATTTACAGTATCAAACTAGAGTATCAAAGGTACGGGATCTCGTTCCAGAAAAATTCGAACACTAGGTTCACTTAAATACTAAAAGGACAAAACCTATGAATCCTACAATTGTTTCAAATTAATGCTGGTATCAAGTCACCGAAAAATTTCTAGTTTGAAATAATGCATAGAACACCATTAAAAAATGTCAGTGGTGGGGTGGAGGTCCATGATGTGCATTCGATTAAAGATTTAAAAGGTGACAATGAAGAACTTTCGAATCAAGATAAAAGTGCTCTACCAATATCGAAACTATCTTCTCTAACTCGTATGAAAAATGAAATTCTGGAATTATGTCCAGAATATTCCTCGAATCTTCCTCTCATTACTGCAAAGTTCAACGAATATCTGGTGCGGCTAGAAAATCTACACGCTGCATGTGACTGTGAACACTCTAAATCATGGCTTTCTACTCACTTAGCGTCTATTGAACAATTTAGAGTGAAGATTGAAAAAATAATACATCCAAATCATAGTGGTGCAATACCGAAGAAGAAATTATCCCTATCTGTGAAATCTAAGTCCGTTAAATCTTCAGGCTCCAGTGTGTCCGCAGCTCGGCTAAAACTAGCAGAACAAAAATCTAAAGCGCTGGCTAAAAAATTGGCTATTGAAAAAGAAAGTGCACTGCATCAAGAAGAATTGGAGTTACAGGCGAAAATGAACAAGATAAAATACGATAAAGAAAGAGTGAAACAGGAGCAAGAGCTTCATCAAGCTCAATTGTTAGAGGAGGAGTTGAACAGGATAGAAGCTTCGGAAAATAGCAGCATTGGATCTCGACATTCTCTTGCAAGTGAGGTAAACAATGAACAGAATCCTCCCAATTCAGTTCTGCCAAATGATACTTTGTTGGCTATTCTTCATAACCAAAATAACATATCAAGTAAGTTGATTAATAGCCAAACTAAATCTGCGCTACCTAAAACCGACTTAGAAAAATTTGATGGTTCAGATATCACTAAATTTAAATCCTTTTTGTTATCTTTCGAGCGAACTATTGAGATGAAGTGTGACAGCTACGCTGATAAAATGATATATTTGCTACAATATACAAAGGGTGATGCTAGAAAATTAGTAGAATCTTGTTCACACTATGATCCAGAAGTAGGGTTTATTAAAGCTAAGGAAATGCTGATAGAAGAATACGGTAATGAGCATAAAATTGCTAATACTTATATTCAAAAGTTGAATGCTTGGCTCCCTATTAAAAGAGAGGATTCTGATGCTCTTTATGAACTATCATTGTTTCTAATTAATTGTAATTTCTATTTAGAAAACATGTCTTACAATAACCAAATGAATAGTCCTAAAGAACTTATGAATGTAGTTATGAAACTACCTTATAAGATCAGAGAAAACTGGCGACGTTTAACCTATTCTCATACGAAATCTGGAAGAATGATAACTTTTGGAACTTTAGTAGAATTTATTTCCGAAGAAGCCAGTATGCTTAGGCAACCACTATTTAGCAACATTTCTGATGAGCGAACGCCTGAAACAAAATTAAAAGTTAGAACTAAAAATTTAACTACTTTTGATGACTGTGAGACTAAAAGTCAGACTAACATTGATAACAAGTATTGTTATTGTTGTAAAAAGAACAATCACTCTTTAGATGTTTGCAAGTTTTTTCAGACTAAGAGTAGGAGAGAGAAATCTGAGTTTATTAAAAAATTAAAACTCTGTTTCGCTTGCTTAAGAAATAATCATGTATCGAAAGATTGTCCTAATAAGAAACAATGTAAAATATGTCTTAAAATGCATCCCACTGTTCTACATTTCGCTACTGCTGATAAATTAGGAAGTAATTCAGATAGTGAAGAATCTGTGTCAATAACTACAAATAAAACTTCAAATAATGCCAGTCGTAAAGTAATGTATCCAGTTTTGCCTGTTAAAATGAGAATTGGTAATTGTAATGAAGAAATTATCACTAACATTATTCTGGATAGTTGTTCGTCGGATTGTTGGGTGAATGAAGGGTTGCTCTCAAAGTTTTCTGTCACTCTTAAAGAAAAGGTAGTAAGACTTACTACGATGCAGAACACCAATACAGAAACTACTACTAAAGTAGTAAACAACATAAGGTTGTTCAACTTGAGTGAAACGGAAGAATACGTAATTCCAGTTTGTTACACTCAAAGTAACTCTAAATGGCCATTCAGTAAGAAAGACGTACCAACAGAAGAAGATGTCAAACCTTATTCCCACCTTGCTGAAGTGCCATTTAATTTCGTAGATGAGCAAATCGGTCTACTAATTGGCATGAACGCACCTGCAGTTCTCAAACCTAAGCAGATAGTCGAGGGAGGGGAGGACGAACCATTCGCATCTCTACACATCTTCGGCTACGCTCTAAATGGACCTGTTAAGGGAGAAAAGAGGTTAGTTTGCAATAAAACTGAAATAACTGATACAAACCAAGAATTGCATGAATACATTGATAAAGTTTTTGCTAAAGATTTTCATGACAATTTTAGTGGAACTAGCCACTCTCAGGAAGATAAAATTTGGTTGTCAAAGGTAAAAAAGAGTACTAAGTTACTACCTAATAATCATTACGAAATTAGCTTACCTTTTAGAGATTCGGTCAAGTTGGTAAACAATAGAAATCAAGCTCTTGCAAGATTTAATTCAACTGTGAAGAGATTGTTGAAGGAACCTTCTTATTTTGAAGACTATAAAAAATTTATGAATGTTATGTTAGAAAATAATTTCATGGAAGAAGTCCCTGAGGAGGAAATGTATGTTAAAACACGAACTGTTTTCTACATAACTCACCATGGCGTCTATCACAAACAAAAGGGAAAATTAAGGGTGGTCTACAACTGTTCTTTGAAGCACATGGGACTCTCGTTGAACGATGCATTGCTGCAAGGACCTGATTTGACAAGCAATTTAATTGGAGTTTTGATGCGGTTCAGGGAAGATTTATGCGGATTTGCCGGAGACATAGAAAAAATGTTTTACCAGGTGAAAGTACCAGAAAGAGATCGCGATGCTATGAGGTTCTTCTGGTTCGACTCTAACTACGAAAAATTTAAAGAATTTAGAATGTGCGTTCATGTCTTTGGAGCAACTAGTTCCCCTAGTATTGCTACTTACGCTCTGCAGTTGACAGTGAAACAAAACGAAAATTTTTCTGTAGAAGCTAGAAGTTCTATTCTTCACAACTTCTACGTAGACGATTTATTGAAATCTACTGGAGATTCTGGGACTGCGTTTGAACTATTGGAGGAGATCAAATTGCTAACTGCTAAAGGAGGATTCAAACTAACATCATTCTCTTCAAATAACGTGGACCTATTAAAAAAATTGTCTAAAGATGAGTTATCTGGATCATTGAAGACCCACGATATCCTTGAGTCTGGCCTTCCTTCTGACAGAACCTTAGGGGTGGTATGGCACCCTGAAAATGACATGTTGAGTTTCAACATGAAGCCAACTTCTGAAATGAAAGAACCATTAACTAAGAGAACAATGTTAAAATTCATGGCTTCAATTTACGACCCGTTAGGTCTAGCATGTCCCCTACTGATAATTGCTAAAAGCTTGTTTCAGGAGATGTGCAGATTAAAACTTAAATGGGATGACATTCCCGATGATAAAATTCAATGCGCTTGGAATAAATGGAAGAACGATATAACTGGTTTGGCATGTTACAACGTACCAAGATGTCTACAAAGTAATTCTTCAGCGGTTCGTGAGTTACATCTGTTTCTCGATGGAAGCGAAAAAGCATACGGTTGTGTTGCATATCTGAAATGCATTTGTGCCGACAACACTAAAGTAACTATAGTTTCTGCAAAGAGTAGACTAACTCCAATAAGTGGGACAGCTCTGGTTACAACTCCTAGAATTGAACTGGCAGCTGCTAAATTAGGAGTGGATCTTCTATTGAAATTGCGTGAAGAACTCAGTTTAAAAATAGATAAAGAATACATGTGGAGTGATAGTGTCACAGTTTTGAGATATATTAAAAATGAAACTTCCCGTTTTCAAAGATTTGTTGCTAACAAGATTTCATTCATTCGAAATTTCACTACTACTAATCAATGGTTCTACGTACCTTCCATACAGAATCCAGCGGACCTGATTACTCGTGGAGCGACTGTAGCCAAGCTGAAATCCTCGTGTCTGTGGAATGAAGGTCCTAAATTTCTCAAAACTTCGGATTATCCAGCTCAAACTTATGAAGTTTCATTAACTTCTCATGATTCAGAGATCAAAAAAGAGCTAACTTGTCATACTACGTCGATCGAACAAACCCCCTTGGACAAGCTAATGACAAGTACTTCTAGTTTCTACAAGTTAAAACTAAGAGTTGCTTACTTATTAAGACTAAAATCCCTACTTCGTAAAGAGACTAGAACTGAGGGCTCGATTTCTGTTGAAGAGCTCGAGATTGCAGAAACAGAGATATTCAAGTACATGCAGAAAGGGGAGTATTCGGAAATTATGCAATCCATTAGTAAAGGTAAGAATATTCCAAAGAAACATCACTTAAATAAGCTGTCTCCTTTCATCGATGCCAATAATATACTGAGAGTTGGTGGTCGAATTCAAAACTCGACGGCAACATTTGAGGTTAAACATCCTATAATTCTACCCAAGTCAAGTAGTATAACTTCCATGATAGTCGAAGAAATTCATAGAGATCTTGGTCATTCTGGAAGAGAATCTATGCTTTGTAAATTACGTGGTAAATTTTGGATTGTTGGTGCTAATAACCTAGTCAGAAAAATGGTCAATAATTGTATAACATGCCGAAAATATCATGGAAATTCTGCTACCCAAATGATGAGTAATTTACCTGCAACGAGAGTTACTGCAGATATACCTGCCTTTACTCATGTGGGGTTAGATTGTTTTGGTCCATTCGACACTATTTGTGGTCGTAAAGTGCATAAGAGATACGGGCTAATATTTATTTGTTTCAGTAGCAAAGCAGTTCATCTTGAAACTCTCCATTCCCTGTCCACTGACTCCTTTATAAGCGGCTTACGCAGATTCATAAGTCGAAGAGGCAACGTAAACTCTATTACTTCAGACAATGGTACCAATTTTAGGGGAGGTGAAAGGGAGTTAAAGAAGTCCATTGAAGAATGGAATTCTAGCACCGTAGCGAATTGGTTGAGACAAAAGAAGATCAAGTGGAATTTCAATCCTCCTGGAGCCTCTCACTTTGGAGGGATATGGGAGAGGCAAATACGGTCAGTTCGGAAAGTGCTAAGCGGTCTTCTGTCCCAACAACCCATGAAGTTCACGGATGAGCTTCTTAGTACATTACTCTGTGAAGTGGAATCTATATTGAACAATCGACCATTGACTGAGGTAATTAATGATCCCAAGGGTGATTATCCGTTAACTCCAAATCATTTGTTGCTATTGAATGCTGGAGTGACCTTTCCACCTGGTCTGTTCTCAAAGGAAGACTCTTGTGCTAAAAGACGTTATAAGCAGGTACAATATTTGGCAAATCTTTTCTGGTCAAGATGGAAAAGAGAATATCTAGTTCTGTTACAAGAGAAGCAAAAATGGCACGACAACAGGAGATCCTTGGAGGTCGGAGACTTGGTATTAGTCATAGACGTAAATCTTCCACGTAACCAGTGGCCGTTGGGCGTCATCGAGGAAACCATGAAGGATAAGTTCGACTATGTTCGAGTTGTCAAGATTCGCACTGCAAAATATAGAAACTCAAAGTCTAAATTTGGATCAGTCATGCTAAGGAGACCTATTTCTAAAGTTATAGTTCTGAAGAATAATGATAAATTTAATTATTAACTTTTGTACATTTGTTTGTTGTTTGATGTTTAGATAATTTGTGTTTGATATTGAGTGAAATCTTAATAATTTACCTATGAACTTTTAGGTATCGTTTAGATGAAACTCATATTATGGGAGGGTGTAACCGCAATTTCTGCAGTTGTTTAAATGCCCTCACTAGGTGAACTTCTTTATAATAATACTTCCATGAACATGCAGTGTACCAATGTTTAATGGGAAATTAGAATTAGTATTAAAGTCAGTTCAAACCTTTATTCTGTTTTGTACCTAATAATGTTCAATAATTTAATCCATATATACGTAGTTATTTGTATTACTGAGTTTATTTTTACAGATTACTCCAAACTAATTTGAAACTACCTATTAATAATAATTAATAACATCAGTTAACTTTGTGTGCCTCTATTGAAAAGAATAAGAAAACCACTGTGCTTTTAATTCTCCATTCCCACCTGACATTGAGCTCCAAAGTCTAATTCGATTTACAGTATCAAACTAGAGTATCAAAGGTACGGGATCTCGTTCCAGAAAAATTCGAACACTAGGTTCACTTAAATACTAAAAGGACAAAACCTATGAATCCTACAATGATAATTCAAAACGTAATAATTACAACCCCCACTCTGATAAATCAAACGACGAAAGACGCAACAATGATCCACGTAAATCCAGAGACGAGAACAGGCGGAAAAGTTTAACAATTCGATGACCGTTGAAGTATTCTACAATGGAACACTAGAGGTGTGTCTTCTGCAAAACAGGACCTACTGAAGTTAATCAAGGAATATAAACCATCTATTTTGGCAATACAAGATACCCTGTTGGGAAATGATGTGATGATCAAATTAACTGGATATCTTGGAATATGTAAACAGGGACATTTCATGGCTGTGTCGCGCTTTACACTCGCTCTTCCTGTCCGCATGAATCTATCAATATCAATAGCGAACATCAAATAATAGCAACCAGAATAACTTTACCCCAAAACATGACTTTATCTGTTGCATCTATCTACCTTCCCGGTAGAAGTAACGTTACCGAACAGTCCCTATCAAGCATAATCAGCCAATTACCAACTCAATTTGTTCTTTTGGGAGACTTTAATGGACATAGTGAGCGGTGGGGTGCAAGAGGCAGAATAATTTCTAAAATACTGACAGACTACAATTTGAATTGCATCAATGATGGCACCTCAACTCATGAATCTGGATCAGCCATTGACCTGACCATATGTAGCCCAGTACTTACTCCTTTTTTGGAGTGGAATGTTTTACCTTCTTCAGTATTATTAACTTCAATCATTTCAAATATAAATAACCCAGATCTACCTGAGAGATACAATTTTAAGAAAGAAAACTGGCCGATTCAGCCGATAATATGTGGATAAATATTCCTGACCCCAACAGCTTTGACACATGTGCAGATCTATTGAGTGACTTCTGTAATAGACTTTACACTGCCGCAGACCACCACATTCCCAAATTTACACCCAAACGTTTCTTTCCTACGCCGTATTGGAATGCAGAATGTACTAGACTGTGGAGTGAACGAGAAAGATTATATAGATAGTATAAAAGAACAGGTACAATAATAAATAAAATATCATGGGAAAGAATGAGAGCACAAACTAAGCAGTATATTAAAGAAAGCAAGAGGAAGGAATTCCAAGATTATCTCAGTTCAATGAAACATTCTACCCCTATGTCCCAATTTTACACAAAACTGAGACAGATGAAAGGACTACCTGCACGTCAGATTCACTACAAATCCAAATCTGACATAGCAAACAAATTAGCAAAATCCTTTGCATCAATATCTAGCTACGACTACTGCAATCCTTCATTCCAATAAAGACGCCTACGCGAAGAACAGACAGTCCTTGACTTCTCAACGGACATTGAAACAGACTATAACTTACCTCTAACTAAGATAGAACTTCAATCTGCATTAACAACTACAAGTAACACTTCACCTGGCCCTGATAAGGTACACTATCTCATGCTTAAAAATCTATCAGACCAAGCTATTGAACATTTACTCGTCACCTTTAATAGAATTTGGAGGGCAACATATTATCCTCCTGAATGGCGTATAGCTACAATAATACTCATTCCCAAACCAGAAAAAGCTCCCACTGATCCAAGTAGTTACCGTCCCATAGCTGTGACTAGTTGTCTTGGGTAATTATTTTAAAAAATCATTAACAAAAGACTGGTAGAATACCTAGAAAATAACAAATTGCTATCACAGTTTCAATGTGGGTTTAGAAAAAACCGCGATACAATTGACCATCTTGTCAGACTTGACACATTCATTCAATAAGCATTTGCAACAAACAAAGTCACAGTCGGAGTCTTTTTTGACCTCGCCAAGGCTTATGACACGACTTGGCGTCATGGAATTCTACAGGATATGCACAAACTTGGATTAAGAGGAACATTGCCTCTATTTGTAAGAGAATTCCTTAGAGAACGAAAATTCAGAGTTTCGGTTGGGTCAGACGAAAGAGTTCAGGTCGCTGGAATCCCACAGGTGTGTATTTTATCTGTCACCCTGTTCGCAATAAAAATAAATTCGATTTCAACAATAATCCCACCGGAAATACATCACTCGCTCTTCGTTGACGATGTTCAGATTACCTTTTCTGACTATTCAATGCATAAAGTCGTAAACACTCTACAACCAATAATCACAAAGATTTCCCAATGGACTTCCAAAAATGGATTTACATTTTCTCCGACCAAAACTCACTCCATTATCCTTCCACCCGAGACCAAATTTCCCTCCGTTACCAAATCTACAGATGGATGGCACGCAAATACCAATTCAAAACACTGAAGTTTTTGGGATTGACATGGGATACTCACCGATCATGGAAACCCTACATAGACAAGTTGATCCTATCGTGCAACAAATCTCTGAACCTACTACGAACCATATTATCCTTAAATTGGGGTGCTGACCAGCATCTTATGATACAAACCTATAGATTGATACTAAGACCTAAAAATGATTATGGATGTCAGATATATGAATCTGTAGCTTAGGCTCTAATAAATAAAATTGAGGCAATTCAAAATGAAGCTCTAAGAATTAGTTCGGGAGCTTTTCGCTCCACTCCAATCGAAAGCCTCAGAATCCTTCTCTGCGAACCGGCTTTGACGGACCGCAGGGAAGATCTGTTGTGTAGATATTTCTTCAAAAATAAATGCTTTATGTCCAATCCCGTGTACAGCAGTCTGATCAACGACACACTCCAACGTTTCTTTTCTAATACTCCATTTAACAATAAGGCCATAATAACCCGCACTCATCAAGCTATATCAAACCTAGAAATTCCCACTAGACCAGTATTACCGTACAGTACTCCCGATATAAATTCTTGGTGTCTCATTCGCCCAAACATTGATGTGGAATTTGTAAACCCAGACGGATCAAAGGATGACCAAGGGGTTGGTAGCGCAGCCATAGGATAAGCAGTGCTACACCACCAGGTATAGCCTCTGTCTACACTGCAGAACTGCATGCTCTCAAACTGGCGGCAGGTCTCATATCAAGTCACATTCTCCAAATACCAGCAGATAAAGACTATTTAATCTGCAGCCTCACTCAGTGCTGCCCAAGCTATTCAAAGCTTGAACCCTAAAAACCCGCTTATTTACAAAATTTAAAAAATCTTCCATAACCTCCTAGAAAACAGCATTCAAATAACCATTTTATGGATTCCAGGACACAGCAATATTCCTGGCAACGATATTGCTGACAAACAAGCTAAACTTGCTGCAAAAAGAAATGTAGAATTGACACTCTGCCCATATACGGACTGGAATCAAACAAAGTCAAAAATAATGGAGAGATGGAAGATTAGATGGTGGACCAGCCGCACTCAACTGAAAAACATAAAATCTGAGCCCAAGGACACACCAATTTCACTCATAACCATCTAATGGATAGTTCAATAGCACAAGGTACACCACCTTGTCCGTGGTGCAATGCTGAGGCACTCTCAGTGCAGCACATCCTCATCACCTGCCCCAACCTGCAACCCCAAAGAACCACCTTCCTAAATCGCACTTAAGGCCAAGTTCCTTCGGGCAATTGGCATGTATAATAAAATATAACCTATTATCCTCACTTCTCTCGTTCAACTTATTTTGTATCAATTAATTTTTCTTTCGTTTATTTTTGACCCCATTGTTATTGTGTTATAGTGAGTGACTTCCTTTGTTACCATGAAATCTCATTATTGTAATTCCCTCTTTTTTCACATGACCACTAAAATATAGAAATTCTGGAGTGGTTCAGGTGGAAGTAATTAATTAATTTCAATGAATATTGTAAAACATATGTTCAGCTATTTTACTTACAAAACAGAATTTATTTAGCTGCAACACTGTTATTAAAGTCTATTTATAATTTTTTTAAATTGAACAGAATTGAAAGTAATTATTATGCATTAAGCGTCATGTTGAGCAAATAAAATGAATTAACTTCCCATGTTTATCTTCTTTCATTGTTTTTATATTTAGTACTTAACTTGAGTATGTATATGGTAAACAGAAAGAAGAAAAATAGTTGTTAATTTTAGTTGAGTGTTGAAAAAATATAACCACTAAATTTTTTAGAGTTAGTTCTAATATTTTTTTTATCTCTAACAGGAGCATGCACAAAGTGGACAACAGGAGCAACAGGCGGGTGCTGAGTCTCATGGACACTATGGAGGGGTAGAAAACAGATTAAAATAGTCTGCAAATAAATATATTAATTCAAAGTCCTTTATCTAACCTGTGACAGTAAATATGAAGTCCAAGTTAAGTTATTCCGACAGTTACGTACATTAGTTACTTATAATATAAATATACCGACAGTTTGGTAGAACGTGTTACAGTGGGTGTTCACTTGAATCTTTTTAAGGCCCATACTATATTAGCAGTTTCACCGCCGCGTTCTCACTGCCCTGTTTACGCATCTTCAATTAATCACGGTTAAATGAAAGGAAAAGCAAATTTGCGTAGTATACCAGATAAGCCTTGCTAGGCGGTTGTAACTCATCTGGACGCGATACCACCGCATTTGCTTTGCCAAGTAAACTGGGCAGTTTTCCGCGGCAGTCAAAGTATTAGCACATACAAAGACCAGTAAAGTAGAAGATATCCCAATACAGCTAATATATATAAAAAAAATGTAGATCTTTTTAAAATAGAAATCTTCATAAACATTTTTTTTCTTTTACTAATGATTCCCCATTAATTTTAATGGGGAAGTACACTAGTAAATATATATATAAAAATAAACTCAATTTTTCGAAAGAAAATACCAGAAATCACAAAATAGAAATTCATTCATTTATAAAACTGGTATTGAATCTGATGAATCAACATTCAATTTTTACAGAAAACACTGTATGGACTGCAAAGCGTATAAAACGCGTTCTCAATGCCTAGCATACTTTTCACGCTAACTATACTTTAATTTTAAGAAGCGGTAACAGGGCAGTGAAACTGCTAGTGTAGTATGGGCCTAACTAACACTTGTCTAAATAAAGAAACTGTTTTTACACGAATTAACTGTGCACGGGAACCACAGAGTTATGATAAACTACACTTGAGAGGTAGTGTTGCAAAGATTGCAGGACGTTGAAAACCTTATTTTGTTTCAGTTATATAATTACTCCAATGAAATGACGCCAGATTGACAGTTAAGTGACCCCAAAATAAGGAATTAACCTTCCTGCAAGACGCGATATAATTTTGGCCACTGTCTCGCCACTTGACAGGAATTCGTAACCAACACTCAAATATAAATTTGAATACAAAGTTAAATTAAGTGGTATAATGGATACAATTTGATGGCATTTAAACTGCGTAATAACATTAAAAAATTGAATCCTGATAATTTGCAGCAAAATTTTAACTTTTTTCGGAGAAATGAATAATCAAACTAATAATTTGCACGAAAATGAAGAAGAGAACGGTAACTTAGATTACACCAACAGTTATCAAAATAAATACTTCACCTTACGTACGCTGTACCGAAAACTCCAGGATACGTTGATTGAGACTCAAAAATCAACAATAGTTATACTGCAGTAAACATTGGAGGAAAAGTATAAATAAGAAAAAAAACAAGAAGATGGAAACTATGAAGTGGAAAAAGCTCTAAAACGGATCAGAGAAGAAGTGGAATTCAATAGAGAAATTTTATCGAAGATTTTAGACATTATTCAAGGGGAAAATGACTCCTCAATAAACGCTGATTACCCAACTGGGGATAATGGTAATAAACCACACTATGTGGATAATGAATATGATGGTTATAATCAACCACAAGCACACTAGGTAAACTTTTAACAAGGGACTAAAACTGAAGAAATATAAATAGGTGAACATCTTGCATCTGAAATGTTGAACGATGATACGAGAGCAACGGCGATTGGAAATATTACCCCTTGTAGCCCTGACTGTGGTTACTCGCAAAGATCGAAAGGTTATGAAGGATCTTAAAGTGAATATACTATGGATTTGTAACAGCAAGATACAATGAAATAATAAATAGAAAATTAACTATTTCATATGACAGAATGTGAAGAAAAAAATAATTATCCAAGACAAAGATCTACAGCAGATAATAATGAAAACATACAACAACAATCAAAATAAACAATAAATAGAAGGAATTCTGACCCTACAAATATGAATCAAAACATTCAAGGAAAATATGAAACTTAACGTCACAGAAATAGAAACATTAACAAAATTCGATCGAGTAGTTATGATTTAGCAAAATCAGATAAAATGTTAGCTTAAATAAAAAGGCAAGAGTTATATCTCAACTAAAAACTGAAACCTTTAGTGAGGAAATACTGAAGATGAGATGAAGGAAAAATTAAACAAGTTTATAAATTCTTATTTATTTAATAAAAACTGTAATTAAAATTATTGCAAATGTGACTATATCTATCAAACACACTAGTGAAAAAAGCTACATAGATCAGGGTAAGTTCTGAGTTATCGAACAGCTACACATCTTCGACCATAAAAATTATTACACTATATATTTGTATGATCGGAAATATGGAACGGTTCGATAAGTCGGAACTAACCCCTACAGAAAAAGTTTAAGGAATGATTTTAAGGAATAAATTATATTGCAAATTTGTATCAAGATTGCACTGTTTTTTGGTTGTTTAGTTAAGTTAGTTATAATGCCCAAAATTAGTAGCTAATACGACCAAAATCTACAATTTTATAACCCACTCGGTACTAAATCAGTAGCTAGCTAACACTAGGGTAAGTTTCCAGTTATCGGACGGTTTTACATTTTCGTTCATAAAAAAAATTATTTCACTTTTATTTTGAAAAAATCTTTTTTCTTACGATTGGAAATGTGGACCTGTCCAGTAATTCAGAACTTCCCCCAGATTCCCTTTAACTGCTG
>CANNZV010001099.1:0-134976 GCA_947561585.1 Caprella mutica
AAAAGAGTCACTGTGGTGATGTACTATCAGAGAAAAGAGTCACTGTGATGATGTACTATCAGAGAAAAGAGTCACTGTGATGATGTACTATCAGAGAAAAGAGTCACTGTGATGATGTACTATCAGAGAAAAGAGTCACTGTGATGATGTACTATCAGAGAAAAGAGTCACTGTGATGATGTACTATCAGAGAAAAGAGTCACTGTGATGATATACTATCAGAGAAAAGAATCACTGTGATGATGTACTATCAGAGAAAAGAGTCACTGTGATGATATACTATCAGAGAAAAGAGTCACTATGATGATGTACTATCAGAGAAAAGAGTCACTGTGATGATATACTATCAGAGAAAAGAGTCACTATGATGATGTACTATCAGAGAAAAGAGTCACTGTGATGATGTACTACCAGAGAAAAGAGTCACTGTGATGATGTACTATCAGAGAAAAGAGTCACTGTGGTGATGTACTATCAGAGAAAAGAGTCACTGTGATGATGTACTATCAGAGAAAAGAGTCACTGTGATGATGTACTATCAGAGAAAAGAGTCACTGTGATGATATACTATCAGAGAAAAGAGTCACTGTGATGATGTACTATCAGAGAAAAGAGTCACTATGATGATGTACTATCAAAGGAAAGAGTCACTGTGATGATGTACTATCAGAGAAAAGAGTCACTGTGGTGATGTACTATCAGAGAAAAGAGTCACTGTGATGATATACTATCTGAGAAAAGAGTCACTGTGATGATGTACTATCAGAGAAAAGAGTCACTGTGATGATGTAATATCAGAGAAAAGAGTCACTGTGATGATGTACTATCAGAGGAAAGAGTCACTGTGATGATGTACTATCAGAGAAAAGAGTCACTGAGATGATGTACTATCAGAGAAAAGAGTCACTGTGATGATCTACTATCAGAGAAAAGAGTCACTTTGATGATCTACTATCAGAGAAAAGAGTCACTTTGATGATGTACTATCAGAGAAAAGAGTCACTGTGATGAATTACTATCAGAGAAAAGAGTCACTGTGATGATATACTATCAGAGAAAAGAGTCACTATGATGATGTACTATCAGAGAAAAGAGTCACTGTGATGAATTACTATCAGAGAAAAGAGTCACTGTGATGATGTACTATCAGAGAAAAGAGTCACTGTGATGATGTACTATCAGAGAAAAGAGTCACTTTGATGATCTACTATCAGAGAAAAGAGTCACTTTGATGATGTACTATCAGAGAAAAGAGTCACGGTGATGAATTACTATCAGAGAAAAGAGTCACTGTGATGATATACTATCAGAGAAAAGAGTCACTATGATCATGTACTATCAGAGAAAAGAGTCACTGTGATGAATTACTATCAGAGAAAAGAGTCACTGTGATGATCTACTATCAGAGAAAAGAGTCACTTTGATGATCTACTATCAGAGAAAAGAGTCACTTTGATGATGTACTATCAGAGAAAAGAGTCACTGTGATGATGTACTATCAGAGAAAAGAGTCACTGTGATGAATTACTATCAGAGAAAAGAGTCACTGTGATGATATACTATCAGAGAAAAGAGTCACTATGATGATGTACTATCAGAGAAAAGAGTCACTGTGATGAATTACTATCAGAGAAAAGAGTCACTGTGATGATCTACTATCAGAGAAAAGAGTCACTTTGATGATCTACTATCAGAGAAAAGAGTCACTTTGATGATGTACTATCAGAGAAAAGAGTCACTGTGATGAATTACTATCAGAGAAAAGAGTCACTGTGATGATATACTATCAGAGAAATGAGTCACTATGATGATGTACTATCAGAGAAAAGAGTCACTGTGATGATGTACTATCAGAGAAAAGAGTCACTGTGATGATGTACTATCAGAGAAAAGAGTCACTGTGATGATGTACTACCAGAGAAAAGAGTCACTGTGATGATGTACTATCAGAGAAAAGAGTCACTGTGATGATGTACTATCAGAGAAAAGAGTCACTGTGATGATGTACTATCAGAGAAAAGAGTCACTGTGATGATGTACTATCAGAGAAAAGAGTCACTGTGATGATGTACTATCAGAGAAAAGAGTCACTGTGATGATGTACTATCAGAGAAAAGAGTCACTGTGATGATGTACTATCAGAGTCTTATTTTCTATCACTTTCAAATTTCACAAATTTTACTTCGGTTTTCCAGTCCAGTTTTTAAATATATACAAGCATTGCAATTAGTAAAACAATTTTTTTAATTGAAATCATCATAGGTACAGTTTTCCTCGTATAATATAGAGCACATTATTTTCAAGCTATAGGCTCGCTACATTATCTCTGTTACAAGCCTGTGGAAGATATACTACAGAAACACATTGAAAATAACTTTCCCGTTAAAGTTCTTATCCTCTTTCCAACTTAACTAACAAAAAGATTGCATTATCGTCTCTATAGGTAAGGTTTTAATTAACGTCACTCAGGTAGAAAGGTGTACTCTATTATGCAGTGTATGGTTAGTTTAAATAACTCTTATACATGTACGGCCTGTAATAGCTTTGTAAAGAGGTATTGGAAGAGGTTTATACTTTCTACAAAATGGTCCAAAAATTAAATTATTTAGTTTAGTTCGACATAATAAAAATAGCTCAAGTTATGTTTTAAAATTACCAGGAACAGTATAACTCCTCTATAATGAACTCCTGTATAGTGAATCATCCTGAATATTACGCTCCTGTATAGCGAACTAACCTCTATAGTGAACATATCTACCACAAATTGCCTGGAGTTTTCTATGAATCTCTGTACAGTAAATTAGTTGTATATCATGAAAGAGGAGTTCTACCAGTAGAGCTCCTCTATAACGAAGTCATGTAGTGAACCATCCTGATTGTAAGAGTCATAAGAAATGAAATACCATTTAGGTTTAATGAAACTATTTAAAAATAAGAAAAATATTTTGTGTTGTATTCTGAAAATATATTGAACTATCAAATCCTCTATAGTAGAATAAATCATTTATAGTGAACTAGTTTTAATATAGAGGAGTTCTACTATATAAGAAATAAAAAGGTAAATATAACATTGACAACATTTCACTATACACGTGTGCTATGTACTGCTATAAAATCTACTCAGTGTGACCTAGTTTAGATGAATATAGGAAATTCTACAGCATCAAACTGTGATACTGTCACTTCAACTCTATCTCCTTTATTACTTGCTGACATTAGTGAAAAATCATTAAGATAACGGCTTGAAGATTAAGTTTCGTCATGAAATACTTCTTAGCTGTGATAACTTATTGAATACAAGAAATAGATTTTAAATTGTACTGTATCTATAGGGTAAGTTACGAATTATCGGTCAGTACTACATCTTCGGTCATATAAGAAAAAACAATATAAAAATTATTATTATTACACAGTGCTATCTAATACTGCTGCAAACCCGGGTTTGCAGCAGTATTAGATAGCACTGTGTAATAATAATAATTTTTATATTGTTTTTTCTTATATGACCGAAGATGTAGTACTGACCGATAATTCATAACTTACCCTAAGATTGAAATAAGGTCATTATTAACGTTTAGTGTTATTTTGGTGATATTATTTATGTTTTATGTCCTTAAATAATAAATTTTCCTTATAAATGTATATTCAATCATTGAAATATAAACTAAGTAATGTAACAAAGTCTATGTAATATTTACTAATATTTTTTCATAATATTTTTTTTATTTTAATACAAAACATTCAAACTTTTAAAATAGTTACTATTCAACTTCACTAAAAACAATATTTTATGTTTATAGTCGGAAATATTTTCAGGTAAAATGTGTTTTTATTTAAAATAAAATAAAAATGACCGTTCAATGAAAAATATAAAAAAATGAATAAATGGAAGAATTCATAGCTTATTAGAATACATTATTTCTGCATAAATTACACTGTTGTGGTAAATATCAATTAAATTGAAATATTCCTCCATAAATCATGAATTTATTTAACTTTGACTCAAAAATGGTGCAGTATATGTCCCATAAAAGCGCAATAAATGTTCGTGCATTCTTCAATGGTCTATAAATTCGGACTAGAAACTAACATAAATTCCGCATTATAGGGCTAATGAAAGTGCAATTTATTTGCAATAATTACTGTGGAGATTGATAGCCTAGTGCTTAAAAAGTCGCATAGCTATTTACCTACGTACATGCATGCTATTAGGCAGTTTAACATACAAATGAGTTAATTTATGCACACATAATTCATCTAAAGGATTAAATTAGTGAAAAAAGGAAATTATATTTAGGGATAAAAATTTGAAAATTGAATTTGATCAATGGATGTTCCTATAGAAAATTGTACAATTTATCAATTTTATCCGAGTTATAGGGCGGTTTCACATTCTCGGTCATATAAGAAATAATTATATAATAATTATTATTTAACCATTAAGCTCGTTATCCACGATAACTGCAGGAATCATGGATAACGAGTTTAAATGTTAGATTATATAGTTTTTTTCCTAAATGGTCGTAAAAACTAGTACCATCCGATATTTAATAACTTAGCATTAATAAAGAAACTACTGACAGTAAGTAGCCTAGTGTGTTTACACTATTTAGTTGCTTAACTATAGAAATAATTATATAAATTATATGATGATAATATGAACAGAGATTTTAAATAATGTCCACTATGTCGACAATTTGGCTAATTAAAAGAGCTAGTAATTTATTCCTTACTTAGTGAGTAGGAGCATAAATTATTTGTGAATGGATCGTAAAGAGTGAATTATATGCCCGTGATAAGGCCTTTCTACTACTCAGCAGTCAGTCCAAAAAGATAGGCAGATGTACCAAAATAAAAATATATATTACATAAAGTTACGAACAATTTATCGGTCGGTTTCACATCTTTGGTCACATAAGAAAAGACGCTATAATAATAATTATTTTATTTTATTTTAATTGGTATCCATGATACCTGGAGGTATCATGGAAACCAATATAAATAAAAATCATTATTTCGTTTTTTTTTTATATGACCAGAAATGTGAAACAGACCAATAATTCGTAACTTTATATAAAATAATATAGATACCTTATGATCTTAGTTATTTAATAAATTTGTCATTGTATTTGTTTCAACGAGTGGTAATAAGTAGTCCATAGAGACACGTTCAGCCTCTAATAAAGAACTGTTCTTTGCCTCGAAATGATGAGTTATACACTCCATTTGTCCTGCCTAAATAATATATAGCCATGATTTATGTACTCACTTTAATTCACTGAACACCCAATGGGACTGACTAGGAAAAGAAATAGGCTTTGGAGTGATAAATAGGGAAAATGAGTCACTGGAGTGATAAATAGGGAAAATGAGTCACTGTAATGATAAATAGGGCAAATGAGTCACTGTAATGATAAATAGGGCAAAATGAGTCACTGTAATGATAAATAGGGAAAATGAGTCACTGTAATGATAAATAGGGAAAATGAGTCACTATAATGATAAATAGGGAAAATGAGTCACTGTAATGATAAATAGGGAAAATGAGTCACTGTAATGATGAATAGGAAAATGAGTCACTGTAATGATAAATAGGAAAAATGAGTCACTGTAATGATAAATAGGGAAATGAGTCACTGTAATGATAAATAGGGCGAATGAGTCACTGTAATTATAAGTAGGGAAATGAGTCACTGTAATAATAGATAGGAAAATGAGTCACTGTAATGATAAATAGGGAAAATGAGTCACTGTAATGATGAATAGGAAAATGAGTCACTGTATGATAACTAGGGAAATGAGTCACTGTAATGATAACTAGGGAAATGAGTCACTGTAATGATAAATAGAAAAAATGAGTCACTGTAATGATAAATAGGGAAAATGAGTCACTGTAATGATAAATAGGAAAAATGAGTCACTGTAATGATAAATAGGGAAAATGAGTCACTGTAATGATAAATAGGGAAATGAGTCACTGTAATGATAAATAGGAAAAATGAGTCACTGTAATGATAAATAGGGAAATGAGTCACTGTAATGATAAATAGGGCGAATGAGTCACTGTAATTATAAGTAGGGAAATGAGTCACTGTAATAATAGATAGGAAAATGAGTCACTGTAATGATAAATAGGGAAATGAGTCACTGTAATGATAAATAGGGCGAATGAGTCACTGTAATTATAAGTAGGGAAATGAGTCACTGTAATAATAGATAGGAAAATGAGTCACTGTAATGATAAAAAGGGAAATGAGTCACTGGAATGATAAATAGGGAAATGAGTCACTGTAATGATGATTAGGGAAAATGAGTCACTGTAATGATAAATAGGGAAAATGAGTCACTGTAATTATAAGTAGGGAAATGAGTCACTGTAATGATAAATAGGGCGAATGAGTCACTGTAATTATAAGTAGGGAAATGAGTCACTGTAATGATAAAAAGGGAAATGAGTCACTGGAATGATAAATAGGGAAATGAGTCACTGTAATGATAAATAGGGAAAATGAGTCAGTCACTGTAATGATAATTGAATAGAAAAATAATTATGAAAATTGATTAATTGGTTATTTAAATTTTATTTTACCTCGGATTTGGGATTTGATCATTATATTTATAATTGAAGTTCAAATAGAGTAAAATTCTTATCTAGCGGTGTAAGTAAACTCAGTAAATAGTGTAGAAGGTAGAGAGATCTTTTGCCCGGTACTTCAATGCTAGATAGCTCTTTTACCATATTTGTCCGTTAATTGTGGTATTGTCGAAGAATCCACGAAAAAGATAATAGTATTTAATAAATTCGTTGCAATATTAATATAATTCATCAAAATTTATATATTAGATATATTTATTTTAGTTAATTTATCATTTTATAATGATATGTTTATACCATGTAATTATTAATGAAATATGATTAAGTAATTATTTATTAATATCTATATACATCACAAGTCATCTTATTGATTTTATACTTGATTATTTATCAACATAATATAATGTGTATGTAAATAACACATGAAAATATTCGAATTAAATATTAACCTATAAATACTTTAATCCCTATCAAAAGGAAACTGTAAAATTGATAAATGCCTACTTAGCATATAAATGTAATATTTTTAATATAATTCACCATTATCAGAGCTTATGAAGCATAAATATACAGTGTCAAAGGAAGTACAGATATCATACTTTATTCTGATCTCTATTATATTTCTTAAAGTACTATCGCACCTAGAAGTACTTGTCACCAAACAGGCTTATAGTACCATTCATTTTGTAACATTTATAATAAGCAATATTAAATATTATGCTAATATTTTGAATTTATATTTTGAAATTTATGTTATAAATTCTCTTCATTTTTTATTTTATCACAGTCAGTATATCTATGCCGTTAATGTGACATCATTTCCATGCTTTGCTATTTAGTCCCTTGCCCTGCTCATAATTCTCATTGTTCATTTATGAAAAGACTGCATATGAGCAGCATTTAAGGCAATGATGTGACTAGTTTATGGCCTATAAATGACATATATTGCCTCTAACTCTATATCACATCCATGAATTAATTCACTATAGTTGATGGCGATAACATCTTCTCAAAACAAACCATCAAACTATGGATACTAAATTGAAATTATTTATTTAAAGTATCCATATAAAGATGAGAATTTATGCACTTGATATCATCTCTGCTTTACTGCACTTATCACTGCATTTTCTGTTATGAGTTATAGTGCATTGTATCTAGGTACAATTAATGGGCACCATTAAATACCATATAATAGACCTATTATTTAGCAGTAAGATTAATAAATATAGTGCATTATAATGGTGCTGACACACCTACCAACTGTGTGTCATTTACACTCTTTTATTCACTAAATTAATATTATTCTTATTTTTATTTATGCATGAGTTCTATTACTAATTAATTAGCCAAAATATATAACGTAAGGTTACAGTTAGAGATATTCATATTTAGATACATTTATAGTTATAAATATTATACTCTAAATATTTAAGAACTATATACAGTAGTGGAAAAATTAGCATGGATTTTTCAACATCGAAATTTTGTTTACAAAAAGGTCAATTAAATTAATTTTGTTGATTGCAATTGGATTTATGTTAATACACTGATATAGAGATGCGTCTTTTTCATTCATTAACACTTAGTTTGACAACATTTAACATTCGTAAATGTTTCAACGGTTGTTTCCCATTACCCTCACTTTATCCAATTCCCCATCATTTTCTCTACAGTCACCATAATTCAAAATTCCACATCTCTTTAATTAAGGATGAAAACCTCCACCTCTGCACCTCTTTTTACTGTCGTATAATTCACCATTTTTGTAAAAAAATACTGGTCGATTTTGATAAAAATCAATGATGTTCAAATTGATGGGGAATGGGGAAAATTAATAGGGAATGGGGAAAATTGATAGGGAATGGGGAAAATTGATGGGGAAGGGGGAAAATTGATAGGGAATGGGGAAAATTGGTGGGGAATGGAGAAAATTGATGGGAAGGGGAAAAATTGATGCGGAATGGGGGAAAAGTCATGGGGAATTGGAGAGAAAGTGATGGGGAATTTATAAAAATTATGGTGACTGTAGAGAAAATGATGGGGAATTGGATAAAGTGATGGTAATGGGGAATCAACAGTTGAAGCATTTACGGATGTTAAATGTTGTCAAACTAAGTGTTTATGAATGATCAAGACATATCACTGTATCAGTGTAATAAAATAAATCCGATTTCAATCAACAAAATTGGTTTAATGAACCTTTTCATAAATAAAATTTCTATTTTGAAAAATCCATGATAATTTTCCCAGTAGGTACTGTATATAGCAGAACCGATCGTTAAATCTATATATATACTTTTACACTATATATTACAAATAAATGACAGCTATTCTACTTTATTTTCTCTATTGTTATATATCTTTTCATGTTATATATTATATACCATTAACGTATTTTATGACTTACAAAAATAGATAAAATGAGAAATACACTTGTATACAGTAGGTACAAATCATTGTTATAAAGTACACAGCACACTGTGTATAAAGTACACAGCACTCTGTGTATAAAGTACACAGCACACTGTGTATAAAGTACACAGCACACTGTGTATAAAGTACACAGCACACTGTGTATAAAGTACACAGCACACTGTGTATAAAGTACACAGCACACTGTGTATAAAGTACACAGCACACTGTGTATAAAGTACACAGCACTCTGTGTATAAAGTACACAGTACACTGTGTATAAAGTACACAGCACACTGTGTATAAAGTACACAGTACACTGTGTATAAAGTACACAGTACACTGTGTATAAAGTACACAGCACACTGTGTATAAAGTACACAGTACACTGTGTATAAAGTACACAGTACACTGTGTATAAAGTACACAGCACACTGTGTATAAAGTACACAGCACACTGTGTATAAAGTACACAGTACACTGTGTATAAAGTACACAGTACACTGTGTATAAAGTACACAGCACACTGTGTATAAAGTACACAGCACACTGTGTATAAAGTACACAGCACACTGTGTATAAAGTACACAGCACACTGTGTATAAAGTACACAGCACACTGTGTATAAAGTACACAGGGGGATTGGTTCAAACCATTTAATTCAAACTATGGTTAATTTGGTCTTAATAATTTTATTTATCCTTTACAGCTCTAAACCACATTTAATTTATCACAAATCAACCTTATTATAATTAAATCATTTAGAATTGTTTCATTAAATCATTTAAATGTATAGAAATATTTTGTATTTTAAAATTTAATTAGTTAATTTTAGTAATGTAATTCTTTTAAAACTAAGGAAAAAAGAAATACGGACAGGGTTTTCTCCTCACCATATTGTGAAAGTATAATACTATAAAGAAATATTTTGCACAGTGATTTACTATTTAATGTGTTATTTTACAGTTAAAAGTTAAAACCAATGAAAAAGTAAGAAATACTTGAAATTTAGCTGTGTTATTTAAACCTTCCATTGATATTTTTATGACTTTATTAAATTGAGTAAACTAGCAACTAAGAATTATTTATGAATTGGTAATAATATATTAATTAATATATAAACGGTTTATCTCAAATTTTTTCATAATCTACGAAAATTTGAATGATGTTTAGTATTGTTATATTCATATTTTGAATATGTTCACCATACATAGTGAACTTGTCATTAAATAATTCTTTATAAAAAACAAATTAACAAAAGTTTATCTTAATTTTTTCGTAATTAAACATATCTGTGATCACACTGTGTATCACTCTGTATCACTGGTAGGCAATGATACCATCACACTGTGTATCACTCTGTATCACTGGTACGCAATGATACCATCACACTGTGTATCACTCTGTATCACTGGTAGGCAATGATACCATCACACTGTGTATCACTCTGTATCTCTGGTAGGCAATGATACCATCACACTGTGTATCACTCTGTATCACTGGTAGGCAATGATACCATCACACTGTGTATCACTCTGTATCACTGGTACGCAATGATACCATCACACTGTGTATCACTCTTTTTATTACTGTTGCACAATGCATCATTTCCACTGCAGTTTTTTCTTTTCTTTTCTATAGTTTCATTGTCAGAGGGTATATATTGTATTCCTAACCACCCTATTGTGTATTGTCACTATAAGGTATATGTCGGTGCCATGTAGATAATTGTAATTGTTTACAATCTGTAGACTTTACCTAAGAATTGTGATTTAATGTTTAGTAACTGTTTATTCTTAATGGGCACACGAAACATATTTAAAAAATGTAATAGATTGATATCTTTAAGATAGAAATTAATGCAGTGCATATTGTACCAATGCAGTGCACATTGTACCAATGCAGTGCATATTGTACCAATGCAGTGCATATTGTACCAATGCAGTGCATATTGTACCAATGCAGTGCATATTGTACCAATGCAGTGCATATTGTACCAATGCAGTGCACATTGTACCAATGCAGTGCATATTGTACCAATGCAGTGCATATTGTACCAATGCAGTGCATATTGTACCAATGCAGTGCATATTGTACCAATGCAATGCACATTGTACTGCAATATGACTAGTTCACCGTCACTGCAATAGGACTAGTTTATCCGTCACTGCAATAGGACTAGTTTATCCGTCACTGCAATAGGACTAGTTTATCCGTCACTGCAATAGGACTAGTTTATCCGTCACTGCAATAGGACTAGTTTATCCGTCACTGCAATATGACTAGTTCATCAGTCACTGCAATATGACTAGTTCATCCGTCACTGCAGCAGGACATAGTGACAGTCTATCACGCCCTAACTAGACTGGTGACGGCTGAGTGGTAGATGTGTCTGGTTCTCTTTGTGCTAGTGTGTTTGCTGTCACTATCCTATAGAACCAGCAAAGGCACCAGCGGGGTGCCCACTTTAAACCCACTGGCCAATCTATCCGCACTTAGCTACTTCTTGGTAAAGTACCAAGTTATCGAACGGTTCCACTGTATCGATCATATAAGAAAATGTGTACCTAATTTAACTAGTTATTTCAATTATACATGCTGGTATCAATGACACGAATTAGAATAAGATAATTATAATATTATTTTCTCCTATGATCGATAATGTGGAACTGTTCGATAATTCAGTACTCACCCCTGTGAGTTAGAGTTGAGTACAATTTTGGAGACGATGAAGAATTATTTACTGATGAGTTATTATTTGACAGCAAATACTTATAATGATAATAAAATTATTAACTATGTTTTTTTCGTTGACAGTATAATATCTGAAAATAAATAATACCAAAATTAAATGTATCAAATATATAAATAATTGATACTTATGTTCATTTAAAAAAATTAATTATGTTATTATCTTCATAATGAACTGGTGTATAGTTTTTAAAAGTGCCAAACATTTAAAAACTCTATCTTAAATCAACGAAGGTACCATCTGATAAAACTGATGTCGCATGACAGTAAAAAGAAAAACTAATGACTGCTCAACCATGAAGATATTTAACTCTATGCCTTTTCTTACAGTGTAGTGATAAATTAATGTAACTCGAAGGCTACTTACAAAGCACGACAATATACTAGTTTGATATTTTAATGAGTAATAAGCAGTTCTATAGGAGGTAAATTAAATGCTGTAGTGACGCTTTAAAACATTTTATCTGACTATTTTCCTAGGCTAAAATATTCCACTGATTATATTCAACAATTCAAACATTAATTTTATAATTCATAGACTTTGATATCACTTATTCTTTATTTGGTAAGTCATTTTTTGCTTGAATTTGTATACATATTACGTTCATGTTCGCATTGTGGATTCTATCATTCTGATAAATTTTAATTTATTGTCAAATTTATTCATATATAGTTCACAGTTATTTATTTATTCATTTACAATTAATATTTATTCATTTGTTATTGATATATTTTACATTTACAATTATTCATATTTATTCATTTCAATTCATATTTATTCATTTCAATTCATATTTATTCATTTTAATTCATATTTAATTATTTTAATTCATATTTATTCATTTATTAATTCATATTTTTTGCGTTTAACTTTGAAATTTGTTATTCATATCTTCAATGTATTCCTATCTTCACTCTTTTCTAAATTCATATAAATTACTCAAGATATTTTTTCTCTATATTCAGTGTACTTTATAGAGATTACAGATAATTACGTATAATACACACTAACAATATTTCTGTTTCTATATGGTGAATTAACATACCGTTTAGTACCATAACTGTCCCATAAACTCCACTATATCACCCTTATCACCATTGGTTCAATAGAGCGTTATTTAATGACGTAATTACTAAGCTGATTATCACCATTATCAAAGTGAGTTATCAAGTTAATTATTTTGCATGTAATTAGCTTGTTCATGTCGTTATGTTCAGTACATATTTATCTAAATGTCAGTACACATACCACCTAAATGGTATAATAAAACACTAGGGTAAGTTACGAATTATCGGATGCTTCCACATTTCCGATCATATGATAAAAAAAATCAACCAAAATACCAGATCGAATAAAATAGGATTCAGTCGCAAATGTAGACCCGTTCGCTAACTGAGATTTTAGCCCATCAGCTGCTATGAGTAATTCACATGTGACACAGTCGTGTAAAACATATGGGTAGTAATTTGCAAAGTTTATGGTTATAAATGGATGCGTAGAGGCTGATTTATAGGTATAATTATGTAAATAGCTACTACATTAATCGCCTCATAGAATTAACTTATTGATCTTATAGGCCGTGTTTACATTCATTACTTATAAATTACTAAAATAAATCTTAAATCAAGAATAGGTTGCTATTTTCCCTAATGTATAACTATAAAATAATAAAGCACCTATATTGTATAGAAGGGATTTAATAACTATGAATTATAGCTTTTGACATATTTCTCTATGATATCAAGATTATAGTGGCCCATTGGCCCATTAATCGTTGTTTGATATATTACTTGCACATTATTCACATTCCCTTGAACTTTTAAAAAGATGAACAAAACCCTTTAACAATTTACCTATTGAACCCTAGTAAAAATTATGCAGTGAAAAGGATGGTGAATAATGCGTACAATGTGAAGATGCTATTCAATTATATGCACACTAAAGACCATTTCTTGCGCAATGAACACGGAGAAAGAGGTGCTGGAATCAAGTCTGTCCTCACCCCTTATGATAAACAAACCGATGACACATGTAATAATGCACTGCAGCAGATAGAACAGAAAAAAGACTGATGGAAGCACAAAAGGAGTTTCACGAACAGGAACACACAAAGGCTTTGATTGACAGTCTTTTTGACTTGGAGTGACGCTACAACCACAAAACACTTGGTTGGCTTTGACATCGGTACCTCGCTACACCAGTCTACCTAATCTACAACTTTATACAACTTATCTATCTTTGAAACATCCACCATATCTACCAGAAACAGTTCTAACTTCTAATACAGTCACAGTGACGCTTTTCTTGGTAGGTTTAGAAGCTTTTCTAAGGAAATTGGCTGTACGTAGCAGTGAGGTTTTAAATCCCCTAAAAAAGCGTGTTGTCCCATTGACAGGAGACTGAGGGGCTTAAGCCTGTAAGCAGACACCCCGTGTGATCCTCAAACTATAAACGAACACATCGCATTGAATCAATCACATGGGATTGGCATATAAGCTGCGGATATGCCACAGTGGCTTACACATATATGCCATAATGACTAAGACATATGGACTTGCATGCCACAGTGGCATATGGATAGTCCATGCAGTGGATATGCCACAGTGGCATATGAATGCCCTTGAAATGAGTATGTCGTATAGTAAAAGATATACTAAATATATTTTATTATACCATGATATTTAAACTAGTGTACAACTGTTAAACTTACCATATGTTGACTATATGTTCATTTTCGACTAGTATATACTTGCCGAGATACATAAATATATGATGGAAGTTGATTACATAGTACCAATTACAATTAGTAATAACATAGTGTAGCATTAATAACTACTTTTAATAAATAGTACAGTGACTCTACACTTACAGTACAGCATATTTCAGTGACTGTTCAGTACAGTATGGTACAGCTAGTGACTCTACAGTACAGAATAGTACAGCATAGTACAGTGACTCTATAGTACAGAATAGTACAGCATAGTACAGTGACTGTACAGTACAGCATAGTAAAGTGACTGTGCAGTACAGCTCTCCACCTGGACCCCCTGTACGTTATTTTCTGTGTAGCTGTGCACAATGATGACAATTAAAGGAAAGGATTAAGTTACTACTGATCTCATGACAGTACTATCAGTCGCTCTAGAGGTATTATCTGTGACTGAAGTACTGTGGAGGTACTATCTGTGACTGAAGTACTGTGGAGGTACTATCTGTGACTGAAGTACTGTGGAGGTACTATCTGTGACTGAAGTACTGTGGAGGTACTATCTGTGACTGAAGTACTGTGGAGGTACTATCTGTGACTGAAGTAATGTGGAGGTACTATCTGTGACTGAAGTACTGTAGAGGTACTATCAGCTGCTTTAAAAGTACTGTCTAGTGTCTGTGACACAACTGTAGTTTAAGTAATAGTACCATCAGTTAAGTAAGTCACTATAAAAAGTAGTTATTACATCAATAAAATACATTTTCAATACTCCAAGTTTTTACTTATATTTTAATGAGCAAATGCCTTATATATAATTATATATATTAAACAGCACTACCAACACTTGGACAAATATAATCATATAGTTCGCTATATAATTTATAGTGCACAGTTTAAAGGGATTTTGACTGCAGAAAGTTTCTATAGAGACACTGCAATAAATAAAACTTTATTATTTTTCACAAGTTTATTATTATTTATTTTATTATTTAAAACTAATTTCATGGTAAATTGGATTAAAGAAATATGTAAATTAAATATTGCGTGGGTCATAAGATATTACTAAAATTAACTTATTATACTCTTATACAATAATAATTATAACATTTTATGAATTGTTTTATACTTCTTTTAATTATATTTATAATCTATAATTAAAATAATTCTCACATATAATAACCTATAGATGATATATACATTATATACATATATCATCTATATATGTGTATACTAAATGTTAAACTATATTACATATACCCATTACATTTAATCAGACTATTTTCCGATATTCTTTCATTTAGCAGTAACTTCATTCTGTTATTGTAGGTACAATGAGACACATTCTTAGTTACAATGAGATGAATAAGATGCTATTAATGCAAATTGTATTCCATAGTAAGTGATGCCAGTAACAGATTAACTTAGCTATCAGAGCGTGTAAGTAGTCCTCTGCCATGATGAATGCGGGGGGTTATAGTTAGCTGGTATAAGGGGGGGGGGGCTAGCTATGATATATCGTGAATATAATCATCGATATATCTTAAGATGGAAAATCGTTATATTCTTTGATTCTATCAAAAGAATATAGGAAACCCCACTTTAAGCTGAAATACTGAACTTGTATCATGCAGCAATGTTTCCTGGAATGACATTTTCAGAACATTGTTGAATATTATTGGGGTAATGTTGAACTAAGGAATAATTTATAAATGATTTGTTGATATAAAATCTAATGAGATATAACCGTATATGAACGGTTTATTTTAAACTGAAATTTTATTTTAAACAATAGGTTTTCTTTGTAATTTAAATAGACAAATATCTATTTCCACATAGTAAGGAACTATACATGTATAATTGTGAGGAAATTTTGTGTACATTTTAGGAAGAGAAACAAAGATATATGAGTATGTTTCTAAAGTTTTATTTATATTCTTTAGGCCTATTTAGATATTTTTGGTAATGCAGTCTTAATAATCTGTACTATTAATTCATACTCATAACTATTAGCTTATCTATCTTTTCTCATATATCTTCTCATATGAAGTTATCATTACATAATATATCATTGCATGATTTATTATATATATAATACATTTAAGATGATTCTAACCCATAACTCTTTCTAGTTCATATTCAAGAGGTGTTGCCTCTTCATTACTCTTAGTACCAACACTAACTTGATAATTGCCTTATAATCAGTCACTGTTATTCCCAGTGCATCTCCTATATCTACAGTGGAGATGGTAAGATTTTCTCTGATATTATAGTACATGTAAGTTGGTGTATTTAATATCCGTATCGAATGATAAAGTATAAAACACGGAGAGAATTTTCCCATAATAGTTGTTATTCTGATAATGTAATCTATGCAATCTGTTACGGTTAGGTTATTTTCTAGATAATATATTAATTTGATCTCTGTAGATAAGGTTTTCTTTATTCTATTTGTGACAATGGTGTATATCTTATTAAATCTATTAAACTTATTATGTCCTAAATTGTGGATAATTTCGCTCTTGTATTCTTAGATGGTAGTTTTCTACATTTAAACTCGTATAATGAATTATTAAAACTTCAAATTTATGAAGTTTTAATAATTCAAATTCAGTCTAGTACGTTGGGTCTGTTTCAAAGAAGGTATTTAGGACTGCATTGAATTTACTGATCCTTTAGCTTGACTGTCAATATGTTTTTTTTTTTATAACTGTAGTGCATAAAAATTTTGACCATATAAAATATAATTATCTTTATTAAAGTAAATTTTTTGGAATAAATAAAATAATAGAATACGTGATATGACAGTTCGTCTCTTTTATTATATTATATTTTATTTACAGTGGGGTGTGATACGTATATAGGAAGGATATATAAAACATGGAAATAAATATATTATTAAAGATAAAGATAATGCACATGAGATTAATAACTAACATTTCAAATACTGAACAATAATTCTTTATTATCGATTCCTTATTATTTTCATATCTCTTCATTTCTATAGTAATTATATCAAGTTCGATAAAGTCTTTGATATATTTTTTGTATTACTTCAAACATATCAGTTAAATATTAGTTAAAGCGAATAAATCACTTCCTACTTGCTTAATTTCTAGTTATAATGAAGATGATATAAACAAAACACATCATTAAACTCTGCTATTTTAGATCCTACAAAAAAATTAAACTTCCGTTTATTCAAACATGGCAAAATACAGTTAACTTATTGGTAAATTTATATTGTATTATTTTGAATGTTTTTTGCAATTTTAATTAGATATCAAATCTGTGAAAGTATTATCGTTTCATATATTATATGGATAGTATTTATTATAGAGAATTTAATTACTCTTTAAATATATTTCTTATCATTAATTTATTACCTTGGCAGCTGGTGCAATAATTACAAAACAAATAGGAAAATGTGTACTAAATTACAGGTTTTTAGAAAGTTATAAATGCATGAAACGTTAGTTCTGTAGTAGCATATGAGATAAAAATGTATATTACACATCTCCTATATATTTATATATGTACAGATATATAGAAGTAACACTTGCGTATTTCCAATTTATAGATATCTTGAAAAGTCATTTATCACTTACTATAAATTTCAACATAGGAATAAATTATAACGAAATATTTGCTTGTAAATTATATATGTTGTATGTCTAATTAGTTACTGTGAGGTGAAACAGAACAGGTGTGCAGTTTGGTGATTAGTATGCAAATTATTGAAAATATATCATTTAATGAAGTAACAATTATTAGCAAAAAGAAACACACGAATAAAAAGACTATAACATAATCATTTGTAAGCCCATCCTTAGATAGTACCCATCCATCACTTGTTAGTACCCATCACCTGTTAGTACCCATCACCTGTTAGTACCCATCACCTGTTAGTACCCATCAGTTGTGAGTACCCATCACTTGTTAATACCCATCACCTGTTAGTGTCCATCACTTGTGAGTACCCATCACTTGTTAGTACCCATCACCTGTTAGTGTCCATCACTTGTTAGTACCCATCACTTGTTAGTACCCATCACTTGTTAGTACCCATCACTTGTTAGTACCTATCACTTGTTAGTACCCATCTCTTATTAGTACCCACCACTTATTAGTACCCATCACTTGTTAGTACCCATCACTTGATGACAGTGATTGTATCCATCACTCGATGACAAAGATAGTACCCATCACCTCGCACAATCTGATGGGTAAAAGTAGTGATTATTTCTCCGCTCCATCAGCACTATCGGCATTACTCATCGCTAACGACGCTATTTGACGTAATTCTCATCCTCCGTAAAACCATCCATCTTACGCACCTCCTCGTCCATCATAACCTGTGAGTTGTGACCTAGTCGAGAGGCAGCCAAGAGTCAACAGAAGGTCAGTCAAGAGACAACAAACATATAACCAAGAGTCGGTCAAAACATAGCCAAGAGTCGATCAAGACATAGCCAATGGTCAGTTATATATGTAAGTTAGGAGTCAACGGAGAGTCAGTCAAGAATCAGCCAAGAGTTAGTCAAGAGTCAGTCAAGAGTAAGCCAAGAGTTAGTCAAGAGTAAGCCAAGATATAGTCAAGAATCAACCAAAATTCATGAAAAATTTAGTCAAGAATCCACAAGCAATCAGTCATACATAAGTCAAGAGTTAACCAAGGTAGTCAAGTCATAGTCAGTTGCAAAGATAGCCAAAAGTAACGACAGCCAAGCACCAGCTAACAAGTTAAATAAATCAAATATTTTCTAAATATTTTGGAAAATATTTGATATCTCCAATTCAAATATTTTTAAAATACTAATCTGAGGCTCACTAAGAAACTGAAAAAAAAATAAACTATAATTATTAGTATTAGCAAGTCATGGTAGTAATAAATATTTTCTCATCTTTAAGATTTCAATAAACATTCTAAAAACTGAAATTAATAAATATCAATAGTGTCTATTTCTCTTATGTTATCCATCATCATGATAGGTTGTGTAACCAATTTTATTTACTTCGATTACTAAGTCCCTTGCATCAATAATGGAATTATCTGCAACTGAGTGTATCGATAAGGAACTATATTGCCCTATAAATAGGCTTAATAAGCCCGATCATAGGGCCAGCGATAGCGCTACCTCTTTACGACGATCTTTCGATGATTTGTTATTGCTATAAAGGAAATAAAACAGTAATAAAAAAGGAAAAGGTAATTTATAAGGTTAAGAAATAAATAATATCCTATTTGTAACACACATGGTGTTGAGAAAAGAAAAAATAAACCTGTTAATAGCACTATTGGAGTAACAGCTTTACGCTGTGTGTGACTCATTCACTGCCTCCTTTAGTGTGTGACTCATTCACTGCCCCATTTAGTGTATGACTCATTCACTGCCCCATTTAGTGTATGACTCACTCACTGCCCCATTTAGTGTATGACTCATTCACTGCCCCATTTAGTGTATGACTCATTCACTGCCCCATTTAGTGTATGACTCACTCACTGCCCCATTTAGTGTATGACTCATTCACTGCCCCATTTAGTGTGTGACTCATTCACTGCCTCCTTTAGTGTGTGACTCATTCACTGCCCCATTTAGTGTATGACTCATTCACTGCCCCATTTAGTGTATGACTCACTCACTGCCCCATTTAGTGTATGACTCATTCACTGCCCCATTTAGTGTATGACTCATTCACTGCCCCATTTAGTGTGTGACTCATTCACTGCCCCATTTAGTGTATGACTCATTCACTGCCTCCTTTAGTGTGTGACTTATTCACTGCCCCCTTTAGTGTGTGACTTATTCACTGCCCCCTTTAGTGTATGACTCATTCACTGCCTCCTTTAGTGTATGACTCATTCACTGCCTCCTTTAGTGTATGACTCATTCACTGCCCCCTTTAGTGTGTGACTCATTCACTGCCCCCTTTAGTGTATGACTCATTCACTGCCCCATTTAGTGTGTGACTCATTCACTGCCTCCTTTAGTGTGTGACTTATTCACTGCCCCCTTTAGTGTATGACTCATTCACTGCCCCCTTTAGTGTATGACTCATTCACTGCCCCCTTTAGTGTGTGACTCATTCACTGCCCCCTTTAGTGTGTGACTCATTCACTGCCCCATTTAGTGTGTGACTCATTCACTGCCCCCTTTAGTGTGTGACTCATTCACTGCCCCCTTTAGTGTGTGACTCATTCACTGCCCCCTTTAGTGTGTGACTCATTCACTGCCCCCTTTAGAGTATGACTCATTCACTGCCTCCTTTAGTGTATGACTCATTCACTGCCCCCTTTAGTGTGTGACTCATTCACTGCCCCCTTTAGTGTGTGACTCATTCACTGCCCCCTTTAGTGTGTGACTCATTCACTGCCCCATTTAGTGTGTGACTCATTCACTGCCCCCTTTAGTGTGTGATTCATTCACTGCCCCCTTTAGTGTGTGACTCATTCACTGCCCCCTTTAGTGTGTGACTCATTCACTGCCCCATTTAGTGTATGACTCATTTACTGCCCCATTTAGTGTATGACTCATTCACTGCCCCCTTTAGTGTATGACTCATTCACTGCCTCCTTTAGTGTATGACTCATTCACTGCCCCCTTTAGTGTGTGACTCATTCACTGCCCCCTTTAGTGTGTGACTCATTCACTGCCCCCTTTAGTGTGTGACTCATTCACTGCCCCCTTTAGTGTGTGACTCATTCACTGCCCCCTTTAGTGTGTGACTCATTCACTGCCCCATTTAGTGTATGACTCATTCACTGCCTCCTTTAGTGTGTGACTCATTCACTGCCTCCTTTAGTGTATGACTCATTCACTGCCTCCTTTAGTGTATGACTCATTCACTGCCCCATTTAGTGTGTGACTCATTCACTGCCCCATTTAGTGTGTGACTCATTCACTGCCCCCTTTAGTGTGTGACTCATTCACTGCCCCATTTAGTGTGTGACTCATTCACTGCCCCCTTTAGAGTATGACTCATTCACTGCCTCCTTTAGTGTATGACTCAATCACTGCCTCCTTTAGTGTATGTGAATCATTCACTGCCTCCTTTAGTGTATGTGAATCATTCACTGCCTCCTTTAGTGTATGAATCATTCACCGCCTCCTTTAGTGTATGAATCATTCACTGCCTCCTTTAGTGTCTGACTCATTCACTGCCCCCTTTAGTGTATGTGAATCATTCACTGCCTCCTTTAGTGTATGAATCATTCACCGCCTCCTTTAGTGTATGACTCATTCACTGCCTCCTTTAGTGTATGAATCATTCACTGCCTCCTTTAGTGTATGAATCATTCACTGCCTCCTTTAGTGTATGAATCATTCACCGCCTCCTTTAGTGTATGAATCATTCACTGCCTCCTTTAGTGTCTGACTCATTCACTGCCCCCTTTAGTGTATGTGAATCATTCACTGCCTCCTTTAGTGTATGAATCATTCACCGCCTCCTTTAGTGTATGACTCATTCACTGCCTCCTTTAGTGTATGAATCATTCACTGCCTCCTTTAGTGTATGAATCATTCACTGCCTCCTTTAGTGTATGACTCATTCACTGCCTCCTTTAGTGTATGAATCATTCACTGCCTCCTTAAGTGTATAACTCATTCACTGCTCCCTTTAGTGTATGACTCATTCACTGCCTCCTTTAGTGTATGAATCATTCACTGCCTCCTTTAGTGTATGACTCATTCACTTCTCTTTCACTTCTCTCTTTCACTTCTGTCTTTCACTTCTCTTTCACTTCTCTCATTCGCTTCTCTTTCACTTCTCTTTCACTTCTCTTTCACTTCTCTTTCATTTCTCTTTCACTTCTCTTTCACTTCTCTCTTTCACTTCTCTTTCACTTCTCTTTCACTTCTCTCTTTCACTTCTCTTTCACTTCTCTTTCACTTCTCATTCACTTCTCTTTCAATTCTCATTCACTTCTCTTTCACTTCTCTTTCACTTCTCTTTCACTTCTCTTTCACTTCTCTTTCACTTCTCTTTCAATTCTCATTCACTTCTCTTTCACTTCTCTTTCACTTCTCTTTCACTTCTCTTTCACTTCATCACTCCCTATTCATGGCGTGGTGGCTAACAGTACAATAACTAATCATTATTCAGCTTCCGAAACAAAAAGGCAATTAGCAACTCCATCAATAACTGTGAAGGGGAGCACACTAAGGCATTGTCTAACTGATGTAACACCTAACTGATGGAACACCTAACTGATGGTTGTACAGCCCATCAGTTGATGCGAAGGAAAATATTTACCTTCCATCATCGACTCAATCGATTAGCTTCGTTGGCTTTAGATTTAATGGTTGATTGCCTGAAAGCAGGTGGTAATAAATAGATCAATGCTATGTCTGTTACGCACAACTTAATCAAGTTGCGCAATCTCGAGAGTGCGCTGTGTGTTTTTAACCTTGGAACGCCCAGAGTATGTAGTAATTTATATACAAATCGTATATCTTCCATTTTTAATAGGTCTATAATAAATAAATATTCCATACAATTCATCTTATGATTTTTACTGTTTTATACAATAACGTAATTTTCATTTACTTTAAATACGCATGATTATATTACAGAAAAATTATGATACACACGTACAAATAATTTCATTCATTTGTGTATGTGTAGTATTGTGTACACATATTGTAAGTACGTTTATGTTTTCATTCAATTTGCTACGCCCGATAAAAATTAGTCAGTAAGTGACAGTGAATATGAGAATAATTGTGAGTGTTTAAACAAGTTAATAATTTACACGCCCCAACCCATCAATTTCTATTCACAAGCGAGTATAACAAAGCCACTCCTGTTAAGCCCAAGCCAGATTTGACGAAGAGAACACAACCCGCTTGACTTTGTGTATCATTTTTACGAGGACATATTTCAAAGTTAGGAGGCGTAAAATGATAGTGAGTCGCTAATAAAAATCGATGTATATGGCCCCACAAACCATCATCTGTTCTTCTAGAGTTCTCAGGTCACCTCAAGATTTGGCTAATGCCTTCGGACCAGCGTGCAAGATCTGTGACTGCCTGGCAACGATAGGCGACGATTCGACCATGGCGCCCAAACGATCCTCTGTGCTTTATATACGAGCTATTGTTAAAAATATAAACAGGGAGAATTTATGTCAGATAATAGTCTATTTGAGACTGAAAATATGCAGTAATGATAGACCGAGAGTATCTTTATGAGCTTCACTGGCGCAGATGAGTGTTCTTAAATCTTCCGAGCCGCTCTTTAGGGAACTTTTTATTGTTTACTGAAAGAATGGACGCGAATAAGGATTGCCAATAACTTTATCCGGACTTTGTTGTCTAGTGCGGGTTTTGAGAGTGGGCAAAATCCTTTCTGTTTGTTTGTCGTTGACGCAAATTGTAGTATGTAGCGGGCGACAGGAAGCGTTATTCAATATATACCGAATAAATAGCAGTTCAAAGGGAGGCCGTCTCCCTTCTTTATACAACCCGGCGGTGAAATAAACAAAATGAGAACTTGTGAAAGAGACGATTTTATTGGGGGTGAATTTATTGCACTTTTTATGGTTCTTATTTATTGCGGTTTGCCAAAGAAACTTATCGGGAGATATAGAGTAGCAGATTCTTTTGATAAATTGGCAGATTTATCCTCTATTTACATCAGAGAAGTTGCCGAGACGAGCAAAAACTAATGAATTTATAGTGCCATTAATTTTAATTTAATATCTAAACACGCAGTTAGTATTTGATGGGAGTTATGCGATGGCTTCTAAATATTACACTTTATATGTTCAAAAGAAAGCTTTAATTCATTTCATTGCTAGATTCAATGGGAAGAAACGTATACAGTAATAAATAGACTCGTGAATCTGACACCAAATTAACTTTGAATGTCACGAATCATGTTTTTTACCCAATTAATTTATTATATCGCTTTGATTATTTAAAATAGTGGCAAATGTTAACAGAGTCCAAATACATTTAAATATAAATATCACAAAGCTTACTTTTAAAATTTAATTTAAGAAATATATTATTTCCATTGTAAATTATGAATTGATTTAAATAACCAGAATGAAGAAACATTTTTTCCTATTCTTTTTCGTTGTGTATCATCTCAGAAAAGGTGGGAAGAAGAAGAATCCTCATCTGTAGATTTCACATGGCCAAGGAAAAAGAAGGGATTTCTGTAAGTATCAATAAAATTAGATTACCGACACTCTTGCAACATTTCGGATGAATTTATAGTCGCGAGACCTGTGATTGTTACGCCATAAAGCGCATGATGGACTGCGATAGCCTGGCGGGGAGGGGGGGGGGGGGAGGAGCCATTGGAGGAGAGTAAAAGAATAGTAGGAGAGATATGGAGGAGTCACCCAGATAATAATAATAATGTTTTATTGAATTATATATGGTGTTGTACATTATGAGTGTATTACAACTAGTATCCAGACAGTAAGGATATAAATACATTACAATATTCATTAAATAGAGGTTAAATAAATTCGTCCCACTTGAAGTCCGATGTGAACTTTTTTAGGCAACATTTAAATGTCAAAAGGACTTTACAAAGTTGTTACGTTGTACTAGGTTAACAAGTTACTACAAAAAAATACTAAGTAATAATTTTACTTTTGTTAAAAAATAAACATTAACTAATATATTTTGGGTGTTACTTTATTCTGAAGTAGAATAAATTGATTGAAAATAAAATTAATGTCGTCATTACTATTTTAAAATAGTAAAGTAAAAATTATAGTTCAAAAATTAGGAAGTTTAAATTTTACAAAAATCTTATCTATTTTTAGGATATATTTTGTGTAAATAGTACAATAAATCTATAAATTGATTGCCATCTCTTGAATATTTAAAAGACTAACATACCTGCATATGTTCTTTCAAACTGTTTCAGTCTATTCCCCGTCATTTCCCCATCACTGTTCTAGTCATAAAACAACAAGAGTTATGACGCTGCACTTGATTTATTACTTGCATCGCTCATAGGGCTGTGATGAACTTCACTCATTTTCAATCAAATCTATTGACTTGTAAATCATTAGATTGGTGTGAACTGGTGGGCCCCTGACTACATAAATCTATAGGTGGGGCGGGGGGTTGATTCACCCCCACCCTCTGTACGGTGATGAAAGAAGGTGAAAGTTACAGGCAATTAACCACAATTAATCTATCTGTCTAATTACTCAACCGATCATTCGATTGTTGATATCCATTCAGATTGATTAACTTTTAAGATAATTTGATGATTTTTTATGAAAATTTATGTCTTCAAAATATTATATGAAATTCTAATTATTTCATTTTATTAATTTTCTAATATTTCAAATAATGAATTAAGATGATTAAAAAATGTATTTGAATTAAATATATCATCTTTCTTCACTTCTATTCCTAATATTCTATATGATTTAGTGAATTTAGTGAATAAAAGGCAACGGTAAGCAGCAAGAAAGCCCTTGCATGTAATCATTCAATTGGGGACTAATTTAGCAGCGATAAAGAGGTCACTTAGCTGGCGCAGCTTTCAATAACGAGTGATGAAGAGGATGGCGTTACTAGAAGCGATAAAGATTATTCTAAGATATTTATTAGCTGTAATTTGGCCCCTTATTAATGAACATCAACTGGCAACTGTGTGAGCCACCTGAAGTCTAATTATCTGATAGTGAGTGACAATCTTGGTGTCATTAAGCTGGGCAAGTGATCGGAAAGACTGATTGAGGTGGTGATTAAGCTAAGAGTCTCTTTGTGTGGTTACTTAACTCTTACTTCTGTCAACTAGACATGCATTTATTCAAATCATCATTTTAAAACCAGTAATTTGACTTCCACAATTTCAACATAACTTACAGTTGCAGTAAATCTTTTCAGTTTACGTTGTAAATGGCTAAACATGTTAACTAGGCTAGACATGTTAAGGGTCAGTCCACTATGGGTGGCAGTGTTGTGTTTGATTTAAATGTTCTAATAGAGAATTAGGCAGCCATTTGTCTCAGTCGAATGCGGCTAAAGACTCCAATTAGCCGTCATAAAATACCTGGGCGTATTAACTACACATAAACATGACAGCCATCATCCAGGTGAAAGATGAATGTCTCTAAACATGTCTCGGCAATACAGACATTAAAGGCATGTTACACATGTCTTCAAATGACTCAGAGAAAAGTTCATGTTAGACCAGGTAATTAGGTACTTTGCAGGAAAGATGCAGTTACGAATATATATTAGGTAGGTATTATCTAATATATTAGCAGTTAATTAGACTCTGCATGGTGATTTAATACCTAATTACATTTAAATAGAAAGGATTCTATAATAGCTTAAATATTTAATAAACACGTATTTAAATTGTAGAATAATTGTTTTCAAATAAGATTATATATTAATAATATGAAATATAAATAAAAAATAATTATTAGTTAAATAACTATGTTTTACATCCTTCTGCAAGAGTTCTATCATAACATCGATATTTAATGTTCACTTTCAACTGTTCACAGTCATCACAAATCATAACTAAGTAAATAAGGTCATGCAAGTAACTATTTCAAATTCTCTATTCCTTTTGATGTGACGTTTAGTATTACCATTTAAATAAAAAATGACAAAAGTCATTGTTAAACGAAGTCAGCTTCGTGAGTTCCAACTTCCGACAAGTTGATGTATTGTGCTTTAATTTGGTACAACCTGACCATGAAAACGGTTAAAAGAAACCTTAAAAAATGCATAGTCTCTAAACATGTTTCCACTTAAGATATTTAGCCTCTACCTTATTTAAATTGCTTATATATATTATGATATTTCTTATTTTTGTAGCGGCTAGTCCCCTAGCATTTGTATCGATGTGTGACATAGTAATTATTCGTAACTACTTATAGCGACTTCACACGAAGATACGCAGTGTACTATCACACCCATTAGAAATGTACATCATGGGGTGCCAGGTAGGAAAAGTTACGAGTTATTGGTCAGTTCCACATACCTAGCACTCTATGATGTGAATTAGTTTGATATTTCTATAGAATAGTGTTCAATATAATAGTTATTCGGGTAGTAATGACTCTGACACCAGTACTATATAATAGTGAGTAAAAAGAAGGAGTTTAAAGTTATTATTGCCGTGAATAATCTTTCTTTGTTTCTGATGTGATCATGAATTAGCTAGCGATTTATTAAGCTTCTATTAAAGGAGTTGACTTCAAATTGTATATGTTTAGAGACTATTTATTAGTAATTATTAAAAAGAACTCCGTACATGCACGAACTGTTCCACACTCTGAGTAATGTACTCGTGCTATTATTATATCAACAAGGCCCACCTAGCTTATAAAGGACACTATTTGTTACCAGTAACACAAAACCAGTTACCAGATTGCCTACTATATTCACTAGAACTCTATACCTAGTAAATTTAATGTAGTTACTAGATAGACATAACAAGGCCCACTTATTTAACTATTCAATACAGTCAGTCCAATGTAGTTACAAGATTGACTGAAAGTAATGTTCTTATACAGTACACATTCATTACTTCAAAACACATGGCATGAAAAATAGCAGCTATTGACTGGATTTTATCAGCAATAAATGTAATAAATCTTAAAATAATACAGATGTTTAACTGACATGTTAACAAGTGTTCAATATATAGTATGTATTCCGATATAAAATATATGGCATAAAGATATATTTTTGAACATTGTAATAGTAGAATTTTTCAAGTTAACTTTCATTTCATTTTATATTTCGATTATCAATATAAATAAAAAAATCACTTTCGAAAAAAATCTATTCATTTCCTTTATATATGTACAATTTAAAAGATTTCTATTAAATATAACACATAACTTATCATTTTGAGTTCTTTATTCATTTTAATGTATAGCAGTACCAGCAATATATTACATGTAAACTGCGTCCATCGCTTTATTGCAGATCACTATTTTGTGAATAATTTTAATAATATTGATTGTACAGTAGTGAAACTTTGGTCACTGGAAGATTGCTTCTATGTTAGTATCTTGCTGAAATATTTTTTGAATCCATTCGAAAATTGGAAAGTTATGAACGTTTATGTATTTTGAAGGCATTTTAACTGTCCATCGCTTTATTGCAGCTCTGTGAAAAGGCCAAAAAATGGGCGATTAACTTCTATCGAGAGGGTAAAAATTGTAACAGGTCCTGCAGAAGGGTTGACTCTTCTATATTTAGCTAATGAATTTGGAAGGGATAAGAGAAACATAGTTTCTGTTGTGGAAGATCCCGACACCAACCCAAGGAGAGATGAGGGTACGAGGAGAAGCTTTTTCCCCTCGAAATATGCGAAAACTACCCAACCAGGTTTTAAGGCAGCCAAATAACACTCGTGCCTCCATTTTCGACAAGGCTGTCATTGGTTATTCGTCCAAACGGTGTCTTAAATGAGACGACAAGGAACGTGGAGCCCATTTCCAGGCCTCCTAAGGAGAAGACCAAAAAGGAAAAAGGCATTAGATGTACACAGAATTACATGAAAACAAACTTCCTACTTGTACTTTTAACAGATGAGGAAAGATCCACCCTTGATTGTCTGGATGGATGGGTTAAAGTTTGGATACTACTGGAGCTGTTTATTCACACTGGTTTCGTCGTCAACAAGGAGGCTGTGGCTTTATGTTTTAAGCTGGCATCATTGGTGAAACGTTAACTGGCCCTTTCCGAGTACCAGAGGGTGTAAACCTAACAATCCAATCCTACATTGCCTCTTTTGTTGAGTACTTGCTCCCTTGTTCTAATAGTTTGCAATTATCTCGTTGGAAAAAGATGATTTTCTTGCATAACTTAGCACAATCTCATGCTTGAAGTGTTACAACTTCTTTCCTCATATCTCTGGGCATCAAGTGAGAGACTCTCATGACTTGATTGCCTTGTTCTCTGGTCTTAAGCCCCATTGAGCATTTCTGACCGTTTCATTTGAAACATTACATCAGGACTGTTTTGACGTAAGACTAATGACAGCCTTGTCAAAAATGGAGGCACTAGTGTCATTTAGCTGCCTTATGACCTGCCTGCGTATTTTTCGCATATTTCGAGGGGAAATTGTTTTTCTCGTACCCTCATCTCTCCTTGGGTTTGTGTCGGGATTTTCCACAAAAGAAACTCTTGTTCTCTTAACCCTTCCAAGTTATAAAGCTAATTATAGAAGAGACCTCCCTTCTGAAGGACCTGCTACAATTTTTACCCTCTCGGTAGAAGTTAATAGCCCATTTTTTGGCTTTTTCACAGAGCTGCAATAAAGCGATGGACAGTTGAAATGCCTTCAAAATACACAAACGTTCATAACTTTCCAATTTTCGCATGGATTCAAAAAATATTTCAGCAAGATACTAACATAGAAGCAATCTTCCAGTGACCAAAGTTTCACTACTGTACAATCAATATTATTAAAATTATTCACAAAATAGTGATCTGCAATAAAGCGATGGACGCAGTTTATTACATGCTTATATATATTACATGTTATTCTGTAACTAATTACGAGTTCATTTGTTAATTCTTTAATTCTTCTTAATTCTTTATTCCATGTATCAGCTTTTAATATCTAATTGGTTTAATAGTAATTCTTAAATTAGACTATATTTATGCAGTGTATACTATACTTTTTTGTATATATATTTAACCCATTTATTCAATTCGTATATCAATGTTTAAAATTAATTAAATAGTACTAATTTAATTAAACCTCCCTCCCTATTAAATTAAATATAATAACAAAATTCCTAAATTTGCTGCCCTATATTTTCCAGATATAACGAATACATGCTTGTATTGGAGTAGGTGACGAATTATCGGCCAGTTTCACATCTTCGGTCATATGACAAAAAACGATAAAATTATTATTATTATTCTTTTTTATTCTTATTGGTATCCAGGATACCTGCAGGTATTATGGATACTAATAAAAATGAAATATTCATTATTATTTTTCTTATATGACCGAAGATGTGGAACCGACCGATAATCTGTGCTTTATCCTATAGTGGCTATAGGCGTTGTCTATAGCCACACTATAATGGCTATAGCTCACTATAATGGTGAGCTAGTGATTATAGAGATGCAATGATGGATGGTGACTATGAAATTAGAGAGGGGAGGGTTTTAACTGTCACAACTAGCATGGTTATGATGGATAAGGGTAGTATCACAGTCACACAATATAATGGGACTTTGAAAACAGAGAAATAAATAGACTTACGTATGTATTCACACCGCAAATTCTGTTGAAACTTTATGTATATCGTTATGTTTCATTATACGTGGTGAGTTATAACTATAATGCATATTAACATTAAAATTACAGAAAGAAATATTTTGTTAATAAAGTTAACTGTATTTATTTCGTTTGTAATGTGGTAATATAAAAAATAAATAAGAATTTAAATAACAACATTTTACAAAGGAATAATATATACGAATTATTTTTTTAACATTATCAGTCCATTTTTGAATGATTTCTCAATACGACTATATAATTTGTGGATTATCTTAGATGTAAGTTGTATTTTATAAGTTTTAAAAGCGAATTAATAAGAAATTACAAAATTAATGTGTAAAATAATCCCACTTTAGAAAAAATTATCAATAAATAATTCTCTGGTTATCATATACATATGTTGTAAGTAAATAATTTTTTTGTATCATAGGGTAATATTTTATTCACTAAAATGAATTAATTATTGTATGAAAAATTCGATATGCTATTATTAAAAAACTCATTCCACAATGAATAAATATTTTAATGTTCATACAATGATGCGTTCTTTTCATTATAACATATTTAAATTTGCATCTTGTAATTGTTCTTTTTTCCTCTACCAACTAGTGCTACTTTAAATATTCCATTTTATGACTACTGATTCAAATATCGCATGACCTGCTATGGACCATATCTAAACTGTTCGTAAGTAATTATCTTTACTACCAAATCATCTAACCGGGGCATTTTATTCAACCTCGAGAATCTCTAACATTATAATCACTTTCAATCAACCTCTAAAATAATATAATTTGACAGGCAGATTGACTTTTCAATGTGTTTCGAAGTTTAATTTAGTTAATACCTCACTAGGTAATCCCTATTTACACGACTATGTAATTTATAAAGAGCGGATCATGCGAATAATACCTAGCTATGCTCTAATGATATGTAGAGTATAGGTTACTGTAGACTGGTAAACTATATGGCAGGGATATACTTTTCAGTACAATGGGCTTCTGTTTTATCTCAATATAATACTATTGAAGGTATAGCTTTAGATATTCAGACCACCCCTGAAACTCCATTATCTCTACTACAAAATCTGCGCAAAATAGATTGAAATGGTCTGTTTGAATTATCGCCATGTTGCATAGTAATTAGGTAGGTGGTATATGGATGGGTGATATCATTAGAATATAATTTATGACTATTATGCTTCTTACGAGCCCTAACCAACTGTTTGCAATATGTAATTAGATAGCAAGTCAATCCAAAGGTACTGTAGCTTATACTTTTTGTTAATAGAAGGAGATATAAATTCTATTATCAAAAATTTAAACTGTGCTATTAATTTTGATAAGGAAATTTATGGGGAAAACTGTTGATTTATGTCCACTTATACTTGGTATTTTGATTCGGTATTCCTGTTTATAACATTTAATGTATTTCAAATACAGTTTATATGCATCGTATAATTTACAAAATGACTAATAATTACATGTAAACCCTGTGATATACAAACTTTTATTTCACCCCCTTATTTCGAATGTATAATTTATATTTTGTACAACATTTTACTGGTAATTAGACAGTGTATTATCTAATATCTAAATCATATCAGTAGAATTCATTACTTCTATTTAGATGCTTTAGAACGATAGAGAATAATTATTTCGATATTAAGTAGATAATCCATTTCCATTATAATATAGTTATAGTGCATTATTATTTAAAAACGTATATATATTTGTTGTACATTACGTACAGTAAACATACAAGAAAATAACTTGTATTATCTATGCTTGAAATTAAAAATTATAGACAATTAGATGATAAAACTTAATTATATAATAGATTGCTTTGTATTGAATGTTAATCTTTTTTTAAAATGGGACTTATTAATTATTTATATTCAATATATTCTGTTATTGCTATAAAAAAACTATATAAATAATTACGTGTGTAAATAATTTCATTTAATGGTGTTAAACTAAACATGTTAAAGGTATTAAATTAAATTATTAACCTAACTTATTTTTATTTTTTTATTTCTGTAATTAATATTAAGAATTTAAGGAAAAGGTATAACAAGATCAAGAATTGCAAGTCAAAATTCCTTAATAAAATCTTCCTAATTTCCCACGTCAAAATGTATTGCCGAATGAATAGAGTAGCTTTCAGGCCTCCACGAGCACATGCCTCAGTCCCATTCATATCGCTTACACACTGACAAAAGCCTGTCAAAGAAATAAATGATGACTGCATTAGAGTGATATTTATTATGAAGATTTCTGATGATACTGAAACTATAAAATAAGTGACAAAGTGTCAATTACAAGAAGTGATTTAATGTCGAATGAAAATTTCAAAAGGTTATAGTTCTGAGGAATGCATCAGAATGTAAGCATTAAAATATATTCACTGTGTTCTATCCGCAATGAATTTATTTTATTGTTTATATTTTAATATTTTTAAATAATAAATAACCTAGAGAATTTTTTATCGGGCTTTTAATTATCATCTTGTAATTGTAGCCTTGCTCTAATTAAAGTGAAATGGAAGTTCAGAGCAATACATTATATTCAGTTTTGCCTAATTTTGTATTTCTTTTAAATTTTCCAGATTTCTCAAGTAACTCAACAGTTCAAACTTCAGTTAAAGTAGAACTATAACTATATAAAAGATTTGCCCCAGTATTATGTGCAAAAACATGTATAAAATGATATATAAATACTTCAAGCATAATATTATACATAAATAGTTTAATTTAATATAGTTTTATAGTTTGAATATAGCTTCAATATAGTTAGAATACATTCTTTTACAAATGTGTAGTTTAAATAAATTATTATAATATATATATATAGTTTCTTATATACAGTGTTAATCAATTTCTAATTTTCCTCCCATAATTCAAATATTGTGATACAGTATATAGTTTGAATCTTATCAATTCACATCTCGATTGCACCCCACACTGTAAATAATGCACCACTGCAGTTATAGTGCAGTGCATCTCTAAGCCAACATCTGAATATTAATCATTTTTTGAAATAGAAAGCTTGTCAGAATTTAACAGATAGATCAGCTGTGGGTAAACAATTGCTCTTGTTGAAGGCCCTGTACCACCTGCTGCGAAACTACACCTTTGCTAGCAATGGTACAGAGTGTCCCACCCCCAGAAAAGCTATCTAAAATATTACATATAAAGCAATTGAAGTGTTATATTTAAACTGTGGAGTCAGAGATTAAAATCTTTCATATTAATTGTTTTTTGTTAGCAATTTCTTAAATATATTACCAATGCAGTATTAATTTATAGAAAAATAAACACATACAAATTTTAATATCGGTATCGATACCTTATTGTATGGCAATATCAAATAATATTAATAATAATATATTCGTATATAATGTAATAAATAAATAATGTTAGTCATATTAGTGGAAATAATTCCTATATTGAAATTAAGATTCCATTAACAGAGTTGTTATAAAAATTATTGATGAATAATTGGGATAAATAATGGTGATAAGAATTATATGGGGTGGGGATGCTTAGTATCCAATAGGGATGCTTAATATCCTATAGGGATGCTTAGTATCCTATAGGGATGCTTAGTATCCTATAAGGATGCTTAGTATCCTATAAGGATGCTTAGTATCCTATAAGGATGCTTAGTATCCTATAAGGATGCTGATCATTTATCATTTTGAATGAGACTTATTTAGATTTTTTCTATAATACCTTCTATAACTAAAATAAGACATATTGAAGAAATTATGAATCATAATGGAAATGAATTATTAACTGCTAGAAATGAAATAATCTTTTCTCAATTATCTATTTTTGAAAATATAAACAAGAAATTTCACTGACAATTTCATATAGTAACTAATATAAAATAATTCACTTTCAATCTACAATATTATAATTATTGTAAAAGTTAGCTCAAAATGCAAGCCGAAATGCATTAAATAAGTTTGATAATACAGGATTTTTGCTAATTACTTCCCAACTCCTCATCTCCAGAAAACATACTTCCTCTCGCAGAGAATCCTGATCCTCACTCCTGAAGTCCAGTTACTAACTTTGGCCGTTCATTTCTCGACCTTCCACGAAAAGTAGCCCAGGCGATGATTTACGAGCCGCCTCTCATGAATCAGAGCAGCGTCTTGGTCCTCCATCAACCTCAACTTACGACGCCGTGCATCAAACAGACGCGGCTAAGATGATCTTCCTTTGGCCGCACCTAACCCTGACGTAGCGGCAGGAATAACGGAGTGGCGGAGAAAACAGCGCTACGAAAGGCGGGCACTGAGTCATCGGGACTGGGGAACAGATGAAGGAAGTCCGTGGGGGTAATAGACTGGGATTCTAACTTCGGTCGACAGGAGCAATTAATGTATTAAAAAAGGTGTTATACGAGGACCCCAGGAAGAAGTTAGTGTTGTAATGATGCGCATTACATCACAAGAAAAGGGATTTGTCGCGTGTGATAGACTGACTGCAGCTGTACAATCCCCAACGCAGAACATTAAACATTTGATAGTATTTCCTAGTAAAATATCATGCTCATAAACTATGATAATGAAGACAATTAGTTATGATGTTTTCACGTACAATACGCCTTGAAAATCAATAACAATGCCATTAACTAGGTAACTCTATGGTTGCTTTGTTCCCACCATAGACACTCAGACGATAAATCAGACGGTGTCGCCTCTTCAGTCAACATTTAATTTACCCCATCCGCATAAAGGCAGTTGTAGGAACGTCGAAAAGAATGCCATGGCTTAATAGAGAAATCCGTGGTGAATAGAGCATTACTTATGTGACTTTGGCCACATAAATATAGGGGGAGTGTTTATTCTATGGCAGAATATACCATAAAGTAGTGTCTGTTTAATCGTCAGTTTGCGTGACAGAGAATTCTATGTTGCTAATTTAAAGGTTTGTTTTGTGGTTTTAAAGTTAGATAATGCAAAAGACTTAACTATTATCAACACTGAGATATCAGACCGCTATATTGTTTTTATTATTGTCTGAATAGGGGTACCAAAATATTATATTAGTTTTATCTAGTTTGTGCTGGAGATATAAGCAACTGCTTTATATTTAAAATTAATCGTATGCTAATTGTTGATGGGTAGAATGTTTATAGTGATGATAAATTTACAGCAATGGATTTCTAAATCAACAAAAAATTAAATTCCTTTAGGTTGAACAAAATTCAAATAAAAAGTTTTACTCGAATTTAGGTCGATATTCTTTAAATAATTTATTAATATACACATTCACTAAAATGTATGAATATTATAATTAATACCTGTGGTAAATTACACGTAATTATGTGCTATTAATTTCTATAATTGTCCTGCCAAGAATACTATATTAATAGTGTTTAATATATGCATTACTATTGATCAATTGAATGTGTACTTATATACTTTGCATTGTTTATACGGGGGCAACAAACTTCATTTAATAGAAATATACATACGGTAAATAGTGATATAATTATTCTACTTACTTCAATTAAATAATATATCTTTTCTAATGATTAATCTATATTTGTGTAATTAATGTATTTAAGATATATGGAAATGATTGCAGTTAATTAAATTCTTGTAAATTTATATATTTATTTTAAAATACATATTCAATTTTAAACTAATTTGTTCTTTTTTCCGATACAATATTTTGATACTTTCATATAATGAAAACACTTCATTTTGCTGTTAAGAATTAATTATAAATAAAGGCCAATTAAATAGGAAGTTTTCATAAAATGTTATAGTTTCTCTTTTTTGTGCTCAATTATATATCTCCAATATATGAATTAAAAACCTTCTTTCCACAGCTAATCCTTTACTATACTTTTTATTTATTTTTTAATGTTCTAAACCGGTAACAATGCAAAGAAAGAAAGTGAGAGTGCAAGGTTCCAAGGACCAAATTATCGGGCATCAACAGAAAACTTCCCCGTAACGGGGGGGACTGCGATAAAATGAAAGAAAATAATTTCTGTGGTTATTTTAACACTTTGGGAAGAGAAAATCTCTCACTGTTATTTTCTACTTATTTGGTAAAGTTTTAACATTAAACAGAATTTAATGGCTTCACTTTATAACAACCAGCAATAGCACATGACTGTATTATTAATTTTATTTAATGTACTATTCATATAAATAGAATTGAATTTATTTAATTGGATAATAAAATATATAAGATGGGAAATATATAATTATGCAAATTTAGTAAACCTATAATATTACCGATGTAAACTGAAAAAGATTAACATATATGATCAATTTAATTGACAATAACTATTAATTAAATATTCTTTTAAAAGTTAATTTAAAATATATTCTCATTTATGTTGCTCTTTATATAATAAAATCATGAATACAATTTCTGTTACCATTAATTGTGGTACTATATTCACGCATCTGTTAATATAGACGGTAGAAGATGACTGACACACTTAGAATTTGAGGAATAGTTCCGCGGATTAGTTTTTATTGGAAATTAAATACGATTTTACTATTTTGATCATTTAAATTTCAGCCTGGAGCCAAAATTTGTAGATAAGGTATCAACTAAATGAATATATGACTAATTATTTATTTATATGAATATATTTAGACTATCATGTTATATCATTATATATTAAACAAAATGTTCTCCATTAAATATTTTTTATAAGTATAAATTGAATCAAATTTATAGATACATAATTCACAATGAATGATAGTACAATGTAACAATCAGAAATATATATTATATTAGTATATTTTATTAATACATTTATCTAACATTTGTTGCAATATATTTTTATTATTAAAACGTGTTTCATAGAATTAAATAACGTAGCACGTGACAATTTATCACCACCCAATGACAGATCTGCTCGTGTGACTCTGAAACTAATTAATAAATTTGTTATATTTGATAGGAAATAATAATGTGCAGACATGCTTTCAAACCACCAGTATGACACGGTAATGAAATCTTCGGGGTGTTTCTTTTTTTATATATATTTACACTAAGTTAACATTTAGTGACTTTTTAAAATTGACTTGAACTGTAATTAATTTAATATTTTAAGCTATTAAACATGAAAATTAAATTTATCTTTCAGAAACAGACTTTTTTTCTAACATTGTAACAAAAGTTGTACAATTATCAAATAAATTCCAAATAAAATTTATAATTTTCGACTTGCCCGTTTACAAAATTCTCAAAATTATTCTAGAGTAATTATTTTCTCTCACAATCATTAATAAAATAACTTAATTGCAGTATTTTGGAACGTTTCTTTTTTTCATTTGCGAATGGAGTTAGAATTTTTTTTCATTTTGTGATTTGTTTCATGTCAATTTTGTATGTTGGAATGAAGTGAGAGGAAGTGAAATAATTGCACACTAGGTAACTAGTGATTGTGACTAGTCACGACAAAACACAATATTGGAATGATGTCCCAAATTGCAACTGATGATGCGGTAAATGAGTGAACCACAAAAACAACCACAAAAACAACCCTAAACAACCAAACAACAAATTTAAAGTCAAAGATGGGTGACTGGAATATTATCTGCCATTCAAATAAAGTCTTTCAAAATTTGGCCAATTTGCTGAAGCTAATTCTGTAATTAATTACGTGTTCATTTGTTAATTCTTTAAAAGCTTTGTAAATAAAGATATAACTAATGATCCCAACAGAAGATTATACTAATTTTATTACATTAGTTCATTCATAAACAAATGCTATCGTGGCCATCTTGAATTCAAATTGGCTACTAATAAATATGGTTGAAACCCAAGTTTTACTCTTGCAGTGTGCTTTATCGCCCCATAAATAAAGGGGTAACTGCATAAGCAATCCCATTTCTATGGTTGTTGTTAGCCACTTTATCAGTCATAAATTATGTGATAGTGACGTTAGACTTAAGTAGGATCACATAAATGAATATTTAAACCACTAATTCTAGAAATAAAATACCACCAAAAGTTATACTGTGGATATTCAAGGAGTAAACAACTTTAGGTAATTTTTGAATTTCCGTATTTGATCTGTGAAAGATTTATACGTGAGATCAATGTTAGTTTGGGCAAAAATACTTAATGTTTCTTATAGTTATGGGTGTGTCATTGTAATAATATTGTTATTGATCTTTCCATGTAAATGTTATTGAGATAAGGAAGTGATAAGAAACACAATTCTATGGCTTCAAATAAAATAAATTCCATCGCGAGTGAAGCTCTGTTAAATTTTAGTGCGAAATATCACTATTATTGAGTTTAGATTGTAAACATTTCATTGGAATTGATTTCTTTAAATAACAAAGGTCTATTCTTCTGCAGTCACCTTAACAATATTTGTAAATAACATTTCAAAAAGGTATTAACATTTTTATACTGTCGAAATATAGATATATAGATTGAATTATTTTTTTGGATTAATATGAACATTCCGTGGAGTTTTTTTCAATTTTTTACTTTGACATCAACTGATATTTTAACAATAATACACTTAGGTATTATATACTGCTTATTGTTTCACTGCTCACTGCTTATTGTGTCACTGTTCACTGTTTATTGTTTCACTGTTCACTGCTAATTGTGTCACTGTTCATTTTTTTCATTGCTCATTATGTCACTGCTCACTGCTTATTGTGTCACTGTTCACAGCAGCACATAACTGTTCACTGTTCATTGTTTCTGTTCTCTTGACGTGGTCATAATGAAGGCAGGACAATCGCGCAGTGACGGACAGTCGATGACGTCCGCTAAATAGGAAATGTCCGTCGCGATGAGGACATGTCGGTGTGTTTATAGATATGCGCTGGACAAACAGACGGACTTTAAATGATAGAAATTGATGTGGTAAATGAGAAGCGATGTAGCGTGTCATTCAATGTACCTAAAAATGATAGACAGCTGAAATGGGAAAACAGACAGCGCCTGCGGTATGTAAATTATTCGCAAATCATTGTTAGGTTTATAATACATTATGATGTATAATGAAGTGCTGCATAAATGTAGCTCTCCATCACTTGCAATAGCTAGCAATGGGAAGCTGGTTACTGTTGATAAATGGCTGTGGAATATCAGAAGAAATGAAGCATCGAGAGTTTAAACAAGATTAGCATCACTTTTGACTCTGTGTATGTTTGATCACCACTTTTCGCTACTTGAACGTCAGAGCAAAACTTTAAAAATTCCCCAGCAAACCACTTGAGTTGAGCGCCGCACAAAAGACAAGTAGGGTTAAAACTCAGAGAAATTAAAAATGTTTAAACTGAGCTAACAGAGTGGGGTTGAGTCAACACTGTAGGGTTTGCACAGGAGTTAGAGGAGAGATGGTTGGTTGCTTCGGCGACCATGAAACTTCATTGCATTCAACTAATGTTGACTGAGAGCAAACTGGTGTGTTAGCACTATCAGCACTGTGTCAGCACTCCCAGCACTATATCAGCACAATATCAGCATTATATCGGCACTGTATCAGCACTATCAGCACTGTGTCAGTACTATATCAGCACTACCAGCACTATATCAGCACTGTGTCAGCACTATATCAGCACCGCCAGCACTATATCAGCACAATATCAGCTCTATATCAGCACTATATCAGCACTACCAGCACTATATCAGCACTGTGTCAGCACTATATCAGCACCGCCAGCACTATATCAGCACAATATCAGCTCTATATCAGCACTATATCAGCACTACCAGCACTATATCAGCACTGCCAGCACTATATCAGCACAATATCAGCTCTATATCAGCACTATATCAGCACTACCAGCACTATATCAGCACTATATCAGCACTACCAGCACTATATCAGCACTGTGTCAGCACTATATCGGCACTGCCAGCACTATATCAGCACAATATCAGCTCTATATCAGCACTATATCAGCACTACCAGCACTATATCAGCACTATATCCGCACTATATCAGCACTACCAGCACTATATCAGCACTGTGTCAGCACTATATCAGCACTGCCAGCACTATATCAGCACTGCCAGCACTATATCAGCACTGCCAGCACTATATCAGCACAATATCAGCTCTATATCAGCACTATATCGGCACTGTAGCAGCACTATATCAGCACTATATCAGCACTATATCAGCACTATAGCATGTACTGTTTCTAGGAAAATTTGAAAAACATTAGTTATTTTGACATTTATTCAACATGAGATTTGAGCGGAAAATTCAGTCTCAGAATTTTCGGTCTCGTAACTTTCGATCTTATTATATATGTGTAAATAAATGGTTCGGAGGGTGTGTCTACCGCGGCCTTCCAAACCCCCTTGCCAGTTCATTATACAATCATGATGTGTGCATGTGAAAAAAATTAGCGGCTACAACAAACTACATAACTGCAATATATGTTGAGAGCCACCATCAGCACTATATCAGCATTGTATCTTCACTTGTTCTTTGTAGGTACTTTCTCATGTATTTCTTTTCACTAGTTCTTTCTAGGTACTTTCTCATGTATTTCTCTTCACTAGTTCTTTCTAGGTACTTTCTCATTTATTTCTCTTCACTAGTTCTTTCTAGGTACTTTCTCATGTATTTCTCTTCACTAGTTCTTTCTAGGTACTTTCTCATGTATTTCTCTTCACTAGTTCTTTCTAGGTACTTTCTCATGTATTTCTCTTCACTAGTTCTTTCTTGGTACTTTTTCATGTATTTCTCTTCACTAGTTCTTTCTAGGTACTTTCTCATGTATTTCTCTTCACTAGTTCTTTCTTGGTACTTTCTCATGTATTTCTCTTCACTAGTTCTTTCTAGGTACTTTCTCATGTATTTCTCTTCACTAGTTCTTTCTAGGTACTTTCTCATGTATTTCTCTTCACTAGTTCTTTCTTGGTACTTTCTCATGTATTTCTCTTCACTAGTTCTTTCTAGGTACTTTCTCATGTATTTCTCTTCACTAGTTCTTTCTAGGTACTTTCTCATGTATTTCTCTTCACTAGTTCTTTCTTGGTACTTTCTCATGTATTTCTCTTCACTAGTTCTTTCTAGGTACTTTCTCATGTATATCTCTTCACTAGTTCTTACTAGGTACTTTCTCATGTATTTCTCTTCACTAGTTCTTTCTAGGTACTTTCTCATGTATTTCTCTTCACTAGTTCTTTCTAGGTACTTTCTCATGTATTTCTCTTCACTAGTTCTTTCTAGGTACTTTCTCATGTATTTCTTTTCACTAGTTCCTTCTAGGTAGTTTCTCATGTATTTCTCTTCACTAGTTCTTTCTAGGTACTTTCTCATGTATTTCTTTTCACTAGTTCTTTCTAGGTACTTTCTCATGTATTTCTCTTCACTAGTTCTTTCTAGGTACTTTCTCATGTATTTCTCTTCACTAGTTCTTTCTAGGTACTTTCTCATGTATTTCTCTTCACTAGTTCTTTCTTGGTACTTTCTCATGTATTTCTCTTCACTAGTTCTTTCTAGGTACTTTCTCATGTATTTCTCTTCACTAGTTCTTTCTTGGTACTTTCTCATGTATTTCTCTTCACTAGTTCTTTCTAGGTACTTTCTCATGTATTTCTCTTCACTAGTTCTTTCTAGGTACTTTCTCATGTATTTCTCTTCACTAGTTCTTTCTTGGTACTTTCTCATGTATTTCTCTTCACTAGTTCTTTCTAGGTACTTTCTCATGTATTTCTCTTCACTAGTTCTTTCTAGGTACTTTCTCATGTATTTCTCTTCACTAGTTCTTTCTTGGTACTTTCTCATGTATTTCTCTTCACTAGTTCTTTCTAGGTACTTTCTCATGTATTTCTCTTCACTAGTTCTTTCTAGGTACTTTCTCATGTATTTCTCTTCACTAGTTCTTTCTAGGTACTTTCTCATGTATTTCTCTTCACTAGTTCTTTCTTGGTACTTTCTCATGTATTTCTCTTCACTAGTTCTTTCTAGGTACTTTCTCATGTATATCTCTTCACTAGTTCTTACTAGGTACTTTCTCATGTATTTCTCTTCACTAGTTCTTTCTAGGTACTTTCTCATGTATTTCTCTTCACTAGTTCTTTCTAGGTACTTTCTCATGTATTTCTCTTCACTAGTTCTTTCTAGGTACTTTCTCATGTATTTCTTTTCACTAGTTCCTTCTAGGTAGTTTCTCATGTATTTCTCTTCACTAGTTCTTTCTAGGTACTTTCTCATGTATTTCTCTTCACTAGTTCTTTCTAGGTACTTTCTCATGTATTTCTCATGTCACACTAAACCACACAGAGAAAAAGAGACAAAATGTCATGGAAAAGAAGAGCAAATAAAGAAGAGATGGAATGGACGTCACTCACTGATTGATGGAGGGAAAGATGTGAATGGGGTAGGTAGGTGATGGGGTGGGTAGGTGATGGGGTGGGTAGGTGATGGGGTGGGTAGGTGATGGGGTGGGTAGATGATGGGGTGGATAGGTGATGGGGTCGGTAGGTGATGGGAGTGATTCAAATTCTATTTGTTTTAAGTAAATAATCTTGTCCATAAATTATTTGTACCTTATTTTTCAAAGATATCTAACTTGTTATCAATATCCTAATACCGTACTAGTATTAGTATTTGGAAAATATTTTGAAAGATAATACTTCATTGGTGTTATTTTCTGGGTGTTATTTTTCCATAGAATTTGAGGAAGATGCATAAAGTGTTTAGTTTGGTAGCACAGAGCACTCGAGAGACAACAACACTGCTCTTGAGTTGCTCACATCTAATTTGATTGAACTGACCACCTTTGAGAGCTGTCAGGCGTCATCACAAACAGTAAGCACTTAGCTGTCACACCAAGTGACAGCTAGCACCCTCTCTGACCCTTCAGAAACACACCTAGGACAGCCTCTATGTCTAGTGGCACCTAGTGGTCTATGAGAGCCTCTGCGTCCAGTGGACACCATGCAAAGGTACAAAACTAGGTATAGTGGTGCACCTAGTGGTGACTATAGTGGTGCACACAGTGTAGACTAGGTGGTACGCACCTATAAGGTAGCTATGACAGCCTAAGTGTGTAGTGGACACTAGGCAAAGGTACAAAACTAGGTATAGTGGTGCACCTAGTGGTGACTATAGTGGTGCACACAGTGTAGACTATGTGGTACGCACATAGGTAAGACAGCGTCTGAACTCAGCAGCGAATGAAGTGGAGCACTTACAGTTGTTACCTCTTGTCAACTATGTACTACAGATGTCAACATTCATGATAGAGAAGAATTTCAAAAGATTAACTTCAGTTATTTTGAATCTCATTGAAATTATCGGAGTAAAATATTTTCAATATAAAAGTGAAACAATCCTACCCGTTCCCCCTGATAATTGTCTCGATTGAAAATTATTAGAGAAGTGGGGATATAAATTGTATTGAAATTAATGGAATTACTGATCATGCTTAATGAACTCTTTTGAAAATTTTGTATTTTTTATAATTGAAAACTCTTAAATTTATGAATATTAATTTCAGTCTCATACTGATCACACAGTTCCCGGTGTACTTACCGAATAGTTGCTGGAACTTATCAGCTGTACGCAGTTGTTCAAACATGATGACTGTGTAGTGTGTAATGACTATTTCTTTGCACTTCTTATCAGTAGTTCCTATAATTTATTATCTAGCAGTCATTTTCCCGTCAGCTACACTGTGAGTGATGTATGTGTTCTCCATACGTGCAGGTGCTAGGTACTAATAAATTAAATGCAGTGTTTATTTAGAAATTAACTCACATTTTAATGATAACGTCAAAAATCTAATTATATTATGTATATATGTGGAAAATAGATTTTGAAGGTTGTAGTAAGTGATTCAAGTTATACCTGAGACATAAGGTACTAATTAGACACACTCTCAGTTATTAGTATATTTACTAAACTATACTAAATTGTCAAAGCTGAAAGAAATGGTGGAAATTAAGTTATTAATTTTAATTTTCGATAATAGTAATTAAAAGAGCCAATTAAAAATTTTAATTGAATTTTAACTATTTAACTTCCTCTAGTGAAGTATGAACTCTTACAATGCTATAGTTAAACAGCACACAGAAGGTTTATTTTAATAATTAATACTCCTACTAAGTTTCTAATAAATATTAAAATAATTATTACATTGGTGTATGTATGCTTTCTTGTTTTATCATCGTAATTAAAAACGTAATAATCTATATTCGTAAACTGGACCAAACGGTAAACTGAAAATAAAATGTAATTTGGAATATCTATAACATTGTTTTTTGCTATTAATTCATAATTTATTCCTTTAGTTTTAAGTTTCCATTGTTTAATTTTATTGGACTTAATAAACCGTCATATAGCTTATAGAATGTTATATAGTGAAACGTTATACAGTTATTTAAAAAGAATTAATTGAAGATTATGAGTTTAATTATTCGCAGAAGCTCACACACTAATGATAAATGTTTGATTAGAATAAAATACCATCTGCCTGAAAATGCAATGATTATCTATGAGTGTTTACACGCTCCAGTCGGTTCCGTTTATGGCACAGAAGGATGGCCAATGAAGCATAATATCTGTGATTACTTCAGTCTGCGCTTCGTTACGTTCCTAATCTGAGGTACGAGTGGCTTATATCACTGATCAGCCTTTGTGTTTTCTAATCAAAATCTGGAAAGAGTCTGTCAGAAAAAGGAAGTAGAGCTGACATCTTCTGCAAGCTGGTTCATTACTTCCACTTCTTCAAAGTAACAGATTTGACTAAATTGTTTGAGTGAAGTCTAGATATCTTTTTGCCTCGGCTCAATTATCATTAAATGGTGAATTTATCTAGTCATAGATATTATTAAATATTTACGAGACTAGATGGAGTCAATCAAGGTGTATATACCATCCATATAATTTTTTCCATGGATAATCTCTTTAAAGTTTCTATAGAATCCAATTAAAAGAACATTGTTCCAATGTCTTTGATAAGATTGGCCATAAATAGTGTAAATGATGAATCATAAATATAGAGTGGGAAGAACCACTGAATTATAAAGCTCTAGCGTAATAAACTTCAAATCTGTTAAAACAATCCAATCAAAACTCCCAATTAATTATAGAGCTGGAGAATAAATAACAATTTCACTGATAGATCCCATTGCGCTATTTGCATTTTAGATTACGACTTATTAGGCATCTTGATATTTTCTGTTAATTTCCTAGCTGTTTTTTGCCACTCGTAAGCTCATTATGGGAACATAAGGCGTCTTAAAGAAGCAGATGATAGAATTTGTATGGCATAAGAAGCTAGACGGAGGAGATAGTGTCTCGGGCATTTGTCACTTGCTGACGATACTTTTTCTTTGATTATAGCCAATCTGAACTCTGCTACTAGGTTAGTTAAATAGGCTTATTTATCACATCATTTACATACTTACTAATGTTAGAGCTCTTTAATGAGTGGCTCAGGCTGCAGAATTGCCTTTTAATCTAACTCTATGGAAACATTTTATTTTGCTTTTGGTGACAATTAAGTAGGTACATTATAAGCTGATGTATAAACTATTAAATTGAATCTAGTGGGAGAATATGTATAATGAAGATCTAATCAAAACTATCCACATTTAGAAATTCAAAAATTAATTTTATTGCTCAAATATATAAAGTTGATTATCAATCTTTAATTTATTCTATACTCTGAATAAATCCTCCTGTTAAGTGACTAGAGTCTATCTAAATGATGAATATTACGGGTGTTCCATCCTAATATATTAGCCTATTAAGATCACATAGGTAGCGTTTAGCTATCATCTAATTTGAATAGTCAATGATATATACAGTATAGAGGGCCACAGTAGGTTGTACTTCGCTTCCATTTGAGTGTGATAAACATTACTATAGTATATCATTATTTCAATATACCTTTAGTTTGAAAAGAAATTTGTACCAATTGAGTCGGCGGGATCGATTGATGGAAAGAAAATTACCGATGTTGTATTTAATTTGTTGTAATACATGTCTGATAACGGACCATTTCTATCGTTGCAGGTTGTGTAGAATACATCAATTGGTACATCTATCGCAATAAAAAACTTCAATCTGAAATAAATTAAATAGCATTTATTTTAAATGGTTATTTTAGTAAGCAGAAATACCTACTATATATCAAAATTTTAGTTTTGATTTATTAGTAAAAGTTTTTGTATTGATTGGTTAGTATAAGTTTTACTGTTGGTTTATAAGTATGAGTGTTAGTATTGGTTTATTTTTATATTAATTAGTATTAGTTATCTAGTCCAACCACAAATATTCTTTTCAATATGAATTACCCTAAAATTCTTATCTAATTTGAAGTAACCAACCCACTAAGTCTGTTTCTTGTTATCCGATACTCAATGCTATAAAGTTATTCTTAATTATTGCTAACTATTATGTGTAATATATTAGCACATTATAGTATGTACATTACACTGACATTTCAAAGGAAGGTGTAATTGAATAACTTTATTTTAAATAGATAAGCAATGGCAAGCGCATTAGCAGAAAATTAACCTTTACTTAATATTAAGGGAATAATCACCTGTAAAACATGACTAACTGTAATTGATACCTGTGACCGATAATGAGAAAAAACAGTTAAAGTTATTGTGAATTAATGTGTGTATTTATACTGTATATTTATAGGACATACCCTGAATAATTCGACAAATTTGCAATATGATCTAATGGTGATATTTATAGTCAAAATAATATAATAGAAACATTACTCTTCAATAGTAAGGATACGTTCAGGCAAATTAATTAAAAGAGAATAAGTAATTATATCATACTTTGTTAAATTCTTTCACACGGGTTTCTAACTATTTTTTCGTTCTGAAATGTTATAAAAAATATTTTATTTAATTAGTGTAGTTAGCAGTAAGGAAGATACATTACCCAAATTAATATATATTTATAATCAATATATTATAAATAAGTAATGGAGATGTACTCATATTATTAAAAATTAGCATTTCTCTAATTGGATTTTGAATTTTGAATTTTAATTATTTAAACTATAAGCTTTTAGTACAGTAGAGTTACTTTATTGTGGACAATTGCATGAGCAGTCAGTAAATTTTATATTCCATAAATAATTTAAATAAATAAAGAGAGAAAAAGAAGTTACGATGTAAAATATTTATTTATGTACAAAAGCGTATTTATTTGCACTATATGGTGAAGTAACATCTTTTATCATAAGAAATAATTAAATTTTTCTATAATTTTGGATTAACATTTCCTTACCATATGCCATCACATTAGAGCTAATTTTTATAGTAAAATATTATGGTAATTTTATGAAAAGATTTCAAAAATCACAACTTTTCAAAATAAAGTAATAAATGGCTGAAATTAACATCAACCTCGGAGATTACGTTATTATTATATTAAATGAAAACGTTTAAATGAATAATTTTTTAAATTATTAAAATTTATTCAGAATTTGCAAATGTTAAACAACTAAATAGCAATCCGTGTACAACTTACTATATTAACGTACTATACTTCCAGTATTTTACCAATAATATAATGTCAAATCAATATTTTCATTCACCACTACTTTTAATTAACACACTTTGAAGTGTACATAGCATTTAGCAGCTAAAGAACACAGCGCGTTAACACTGTAATAACACAGGGGGCTTAACTAACACCCATCTTAACACCCTACTTAGCACTGACATTTAGTCTGCTCTATAAAATAGCACAGCTATCACTACATTAGCCATGGTAATAAAATGCCCATTATAGTGTTAGTTTAGACGGGATTAACGAGTGTACAGTCATGCCAAGGAGTCTCCTACCTATAATATTATAGGGTAAACTTTAAAGGTAGTATTTACCTAATTCCTTTAAATAAATTCAAATTGGTGTATGTACGTATAACCTCAGAAGTAAATATTTAAATCATGCTAAAAGGAGATACGGTTATAATTTACTAAGGGAAAAACTTGTTGAAGTTTCCTTTAAATTCTATTAAATAGATTATATTTCGAATATATAGTTAAATTTAAGATGGTAAGGAAGTTAGGGGTAGTGTATTGAATTAAACATGAACTATTTTGTTATATAATAATGATTGTAATTTAAATGCATTTTTTAACTTTTTTTCAAACAGATAATAAGATATGGAATTAATTTTCCTGTTTTAAGTATATGAAGAAATAATAAACATATATTCAGACTCAGTTTAATAAAAAATGTTTTCTCCCGACGTATTTTACAGTTTAGAAATCTTTAATAAATTAGAATATAAAACATTAAATAAATGTCATGCAACATTCAAACCCAAATCACTGCATAAACTTAAATACTATATACTATAAATAGGATGCAATATAAATAATATTTATATATATTATGAATGTTTAATATAATTCATACATACGTACTTAATAATTTATTTTAATAAGTTCTAATTTTCTTCCAAATTACGTAATTAGATATTCTTGTGACTACAAACATATAAATGATATCTCCCTTAGTTCTAATTGGCACTGTTCATCATATCTACATATGTGCAATAAGCATTAGCTGCAAATAAGCATCTACACATCATGCTATCTGCTCATAAACTACAAACAGTGCTTATTAGTTAGTCATGCTTAACGATGTTTAAAAGAACATCCACCCCGTAATATGCAATCCATTTTGATTTATACTACACCTGACATTAATATTTTCCAATATCTTTAACTTCCATTTCAGAGATAATTTATTAGTGGGCGGAGTAGCTAAATACCTCCCTAATATATTCCTACTTTTGACGTTTATGAGCATTCACCACAACTTTTCCACCCATTAACACCAGATATATTTCTCTTTTTGCATATCTTCCAAAACTGATACGTTAATCTGCTTGGCCCTGAACTCTCCCTTTATTCCGCAGTTTGGTATTTACTGTAATTGAAAATAGGGATTGCAGCTCGGGCTGTCAGTGTTTATTGCGATTGTAATTTGAACACTATATTCGATTCCAAAAATGTTAGCCGCTATCTCACGAATAGAGAGCAAGTAATAAGCTTGACAGTTAATGGTTAACATTCTATAGAAGTGTTATCATCATGCAGACATTTTCGATACTAATCGCATGAAGTGGGTCAGGGAGTAAAAACTTGTAGGCAACTATTCCCAATTAAAATACTTAAATGAATGTGAAGTTTTACATTTTCTGATGCAAAAAAGGATTCTCTTTAAGGTCATTCACTTGCTCTAATTTTCATGTTAGTTCTCAGTTTAGCATTAGAACAGAGTTTAATTAGGCTAGGCGTTGATTGAAATGTAAATTAAAATAGAGAAATGGCTTTAGAAAGGTTACAGCCGTTAATTTATTGCTACAAAGAAAAGAAAAAAGAGTCATTATGCTATAAAGAATTGCTGGCTATCTCTTTTAACTACATCATTTTTTAAGACGCAAGGTAAATAATTAAAAAAATTAAGTTTGGATACCTCTAAATTTGAAAAAAAAAATTAAAAAAAAATATATATATATTAAAAGAATTAATTTCAAGCTTTCATGGCGACTACTATACAGATACCAAATTCAATTTTTTGCAATAATAATTGTTTTTCGTCATAAGTATTTTTTTTCAAATTCAAGTTATCAGATGAAAGAGTTAACCAACCTAGCAAGTGACAGCTCTACTAAATACCACCGAAAACCCCTCTGTTTCTCTCTAAAAATTAACTACCTCAGTGTGTGCCACTTAAACACGTTAATAAATCATGTCAGAAAAGCAAGAGTCTGTCAATAGATCAAAGGAGTGGTATTATATTTAAGCTCCGTAATGTCCCCCGGGGAGCATCCTATTTCCACCATCTAGACTGGGGGGTGGAAAACTTCCTCGAGGCACTTATAGTTAGAAGATAAAAATGGGAAAGTTTTTTTTAAAGAAATCCCAGTCCTAATTATTGTTGTGATAAAAATCAGTTTTTTTATTTGTTAAACTGCCATTAAATTTTTATATTTTAATTTATAAATGAAAAAAATCATTCTAACCTTGTTATTTATTGAATTAATTTGATACTGAGGGTATAATTAATAATGAAATTAAAAATATTACCAATTTATAAAATGATTATAAATATTTATATAGGTTTTTACTTCAGTTTTTAACTATCAAATAAATTGAAATGATTAGATAGACAAATTAGATTTGATTATCCATAAACATAAGTTAAGGTAATTATTATTTGAGAAAAAGTAAACTTAATTATTAGTAATTAAAAAAACAATTATTTATTTTACGATTAATGTTAGACCTATTAAATATATTCAATGCTATTAAATTGTACAAATTAAAGTTTGCGAATTATTAAATGAAGTACAATTGTTTTAACCATTGCCAATCACACTAGTTTCTTATAATCAAATTCTACGTGCCATTGTCTTTAGTATGTGACTTAGATGCTAATCAGTGCACCCATCACAGTCACATATGTGCACATACCTCACTAATGCTCACATTCTTGCTAGTTGTCTGTTTCACATAATTACCCTTTGCTTGGAGTACTAGCAATAACAATAAATCTAATAGTCACCGCTTAGATATAACAAATAAACTAACATTATTCTATTTGAGAAATAAATCTCTTATTTTTAACTACATTTTTATGTCACGTTATTCTTAAATTGTAATTACATTGTTGTCATCAAAAAAAATCAATTGACAAAGTTGGGTAAGTTACAAATAGTTGATCAGTTTCATATCTTCGGTCATATAAGAAAAATCGATATATCTATAATTTTTATTTTTTATTTAAATTAGTATCTATGATAGCTGCAGGTATCATAGATACCAACTAATTATTATGGATACCAATTAATAGTATAAATTAATTAATAAATATATATTACATATAACGATTTTTCTTACACGACCGAAGAGGTGGAACCGACCGACAATTCGTAACTTACCCTATAGTATATTATAATATTTTACATTTCAACATTGCCTTTTTTAACATTGCATTTAAATTCAGCATTAGTCATCACCCCAAGCACTCTGATTCCGTTCAGTAAAATAATATCTTCTGTTACATTATATACATGTCAGATGTTCTCATGTCTCACCTCAAGCTGACAGACATGTTCATGACAGGTGTGTCTAATGTGCTCAGAAGAGGGCTTGTGTTTTGGCAATAAAATTAAATTGTCTCTCTTTATTACCCTCTAAGACATTTCCCTCTCATCTAAAGCCTATTTCCACTGACAAAAATGTGACGTCATAAATCAATTTGTAAGGCATAGGTGTGTTCTTGAATGCGTTCTGCTCGAGAGACGACAACGACTGTGTCCTTGTTTGGTGAAACTTAGTATAGATTAAGGGAAGATTTAGAGTTATTAATAACAATAATAATTAATTAATTTCGATTTTTAATTGGCATCCATGATACCTGCCAATAAGAATGAAAAATAATTAATAATTGTTATATCGTTTTCCCTTATATGACCGAAGATGTGAAACCGACCGATAATTCGTAACTTGCCCTAATTGAAATGAAAAAAGATAATCCCTATTTATTTGTTATATGTGTATATGTACATATATTTATACGTTAACTTTATCCAAGAGCAATTTAGTGAAAAAATAAAAACATAATTCAAATACTTTAAATGGAATAATTAATTTAAATGTCAATTGTTCATTTATTTACATATAGGTAACACAGCAACAAATCATTTTAGGTAGAAAAAAGAAATTGAGTGATTATATCCTTAGCAGGGGCAAGTTTTATTTGGTAAACTTTATAAGATTTATTAGGCCATAAAATAGGGTGCAAACGATCTACAGTTGAACCCCATACAGGGTTAGTTGCAGTCAACATTGCAATAAGTAAGCTACGGAGTGAAGGTTTATTGTAACAAAATAAGAGATTTCGAGAATCAACATTGAATTCACAGTTACATTGTTTTCTAAATATTATAAGAGATATAATAATAATAATTTGATAGTAATATTTTGTGTGAAAGTAATAGTTAATTTTATAAATTCAATATTTGTGTAGTTTGTAAAATATAAAATAATTATGTCAAACCATTCAAAATAGAAAAGATATCAACACGCCATTATTAATTTTGTCTAATGTCATGTGAACCAAAATAACCAATGATTTTCCATTTATCTTGTAGATTATCTAAGCAATTAATTGTACCTGATGCAGTATAATATACTTCTCCTGCATAAGCACTCTATCTAGTAATGTCCCATTAATTTGAGGAAATAATTTGGTTTCAATAACACCACTCTGTGAGACTCTAATCCAATTACAGTAAAGTTCTCACAGCTTTCAAGCTACAATGTTGACATCCAAACGTCATCGAGTGCTCTAAATAATCCCAATGTTTATAAATATCATCTGCATTACTCTTTCTCCAATTTAAACTGTTGCTCATAAGACACTTGATGCTAAGAGTAAATCACAGGAAAAAAATACACTCTCTGCGTACCTCTCGGGTGCAATAAACACTTCGCAGAGAACCTTTTAAAACTTCACCTAACATCACACTATCAGATAAATCTATTAATTTAGCATATTATTGAACACTCGGTGTCATGTTGAAGATGAAGTGAACCCACACACCAGAAATGCTATCTCTTAATAAACGTACGAGTTGGTTAACAAACGATGCATATATTAGGGCTGCGCCGTAAGTATTTGGAGTAGGTATCTTTCGGTGCAGTAAATGTGTCTCGTCTATCACTTCTTAACGACTTTAGAGCATTAGAACTGATGTTGATAAATTAGTGAGGCACTTCTTGTTTGTATTCTACTTAAAATGGCTCTTAGCGTATTAATAGCACCACTCTATCTCTCACTCCTCCCAAAAGAACTCCTATCAAGATAAATGCCTATCAGCTACGTACCATCTGCTACCTAAGTACTGCCACGCAACAAAAACTTCAAAACAAACGATATGTCTCAGTGCAACAACTGCAATATTTAATAATTAATTGAATCTAACAGTTACAATAATTCTCATAATTTGACATCAAAAGAATTGGTGATAAAACAGACACTAAAAATATATTGGATTATAAATTAGTAACGCATTAAATTATTGTGAATTAGCCCGAAGTTAGTGCGAAGAATTTATTGGTAATTACATACAAAATTATTTGAAATGTAATACATACTACGAAGTAAATCGTTTTTTATAATTTTGTGTCAGACATATAAATTATGTGAGTAGATATTTTTTTTTCTACTCCAAAGTGATTGCCATAGCGATCTTTGAAAGATGTCAGTACTTTAATCATCGGCTTTTGGTTACTAAAAACTGGCCATATCTCCTTTCATCTGTAACAAATCAAAGAAAGTAACTCGTAATCTGATGCAAAGACAGACAAATTAGGTTAATGGTGTCACAAGCATCTACCACTTCTACTCCAAACAACATCCACAGAGTCATAACTTATGATGAACCTCAGCTACTTCATCCTGAGTACTTTACTGAGCCACTAAACTTATACACAGCTTACGCTGACTGTTTATAAGACTTACTGTCATAATTAAATGCAATTCGTCTTGCTTAACTTTTCCTAATACTGCCAATACATAATATTCTCGAAGTGGAGATGCAAACACCACCACTCCTGAGGATGGATTTCCCTCGCTGGCCACCATTGCAGACGAAGCGTTGCGGCGCTAGTGGGTAACGGATTAAAATTACGCACTTCAAGTGGGTGAATACGAGTTTATTACTCTTCATAAGTAGAATAACTTTGCTTTAAGTACATAATTGAAGATAAGAAACACTTTAATAATATAAATTATTTGATTTAAATCTGCAATAATTGATGTTATCAGAACTGAATTATGTCTTCGAAACATGTCTGGCGGGTCAGTTAGAGAATCAGAAGATAGAAAATCATGTCCTTGCATAAGTAAACAGATAAACAGATAAAATAATAACTAGATACTAGCAAGAACTAGATACTAGGAATAACTAGATACTAGCAAGAACTAGATACTAGACACATAACTACTGCCAATAATTTTATACTTTGACTAGGAATAACGTGTGCAACGTTTCATAGACAGACGTTATGTCGACAAAACGTTTCCTCGACGAATTTTCGTAATGGGATATTAATTAGCATAGATGAAGATTATTTAATATAAAAATGAATATAAACATGTGTATATGAAGATTCTTCTGAAACTCTCGATAGGAATTGCCGTTATGTAGTTTGTTGTATCCGCTAGTTTGTTGTACTGCACACTTCATGATTGTTTAATGACCTGACGTACCAGGGGGCGTCACGTGCCTCGATATACATAAATTAGAGATAGATACTATATATTTGGCACAATATGAATAAATAAATTAGTATTAATTGAATTTTATTGGTAGAAAAATATTTTTATTCAAGTATAAAAAAATATCTTCCACATATACATCATCAATATATGTTTATCTAGAGGTGTGTTAATTGATGTCACTTTACAGTATGTAAAAGTGATTAGATTTTACACACTACACGTCCCGTACTGCTAATTAGAATCACTACCTACCTTTAGAATCACTATCCACCTTTACAATCACTATCCACCTTTAGAATCACTATCCACCTTTGCCTTTATCAATGCTAACTATCTAGTGTGCTAACTAAAGGATGGAAAAAATACCTTTTATCAACGAAAATATTGTCTTCTTTAGAGTCATTTGACATTTCTAAGCCACTTTATTTAATGTACCAACACTCCTAGGGAGATTCTAATCTCTTATCTTTTATCAATCTATCCTGTTAATTAGCTTTGAGAAAAACAACATCAACCTAACCTTTATTTGTTCGTAAATGCAATCAATAAATATCAAGTGCCTTTATAAAATAGCAATTAAATTAATTTGATTGCACCATTGCATTCACATTCCGTCAATATATACCAAATATAAATGGGTAAATCTTAAAGTGGTTCTGTTTGAATTTTTATCGAATTTCTCTGATTTTAAATTAATAACTGCTTTACTAAATAAGAACTCAACAAAAAATTGAACTATAGAATACCAAAATATCCAATGGCTTAAAATTTATTCATTCATTTTGATCGTTTTTTTTCTCAATAAGAATACATAAGTTTTAATTTCTCAATAACGAAGATAATTTTGAATTAACTTTTGTCTCTGCTAACCATTACCAGTCATTAATATAGGGACTTAATTGTGGCAATGGTAGAGTTTAGAGCCACACACACGAGTGTCTAGGAAACAAATTGGCATGCAGGAGAATGCAAATACACTCGTTATAAATGACCGCCATGTTTGCCTCCATTTGTTGCTGAAAGGTTCGTTAGACGCAACAAAGTCTCTTGTAGAAGAAATGACTGCTGTAATCGAGCTGAGGAGAAATGGGCCCTGAAAACACTGTCATCAGTCTCAGCGACAGCTCTTACAGCGCCTCGAGAGTCAGGCCTTCAACACCTTGCAACGTTGGAGTACCGTCGATATTTCACTATTCAGAACATTTTGATATGTAACTAGTTGTATAACTTCATTTAGTTTAACGTATGTCAGTTAGAGAATTAGATCCAAGTTCGTCGAGTATGAAAAATACAGTGAATTGGTATTTAGAAGAGAGTAACCTCAAAAGAAGTGTACCAGCCTACATACTACAGACCGAATAAATCTGAAGTGATTGACAGTACATGTAACGTCACCTGAAGACGAATAGTTACAGAGGTGGAAAAAAAGGGTGATACTATTGGCCACTGTCCAAACCTAACCGATTTATTAGCGGTTTTCGACAGGCGGAGGGAGATTCATGTTGTGGCTGTGTTCGAAGTGGCAAAGAATAGCGGGAAAGGATTGTAAGTGCTGCAAAGGATGTAGGAGGCATATTTACGAGAGGGAAGTGCTCTAGTGGGATTGCAGAAGAACTCCTTTCACTCCTATCTCTATCCAAAACTCTTGTGAAATCATGCAGTACACAGCATCTGATCTCTTGAAGTGTTAGTGCCTATCTAAAGCAGTTAAGAGATTGCTTGTTCTTTACTATCCATACACTGAAACTCTTCATATTTGGCTGATAATTGCAGATTGTTGATAAGGCCATCATGCAGCAGAGGACTAAATCCTTAAATCCTGGTGTTGTCCCTCAATGTCTCTTTTGTCTCGCTCTCCTCACCGCCCCTAGGATTACTCTTCTCGAGGAGAGGAATCGCTGTCCTCCAGATAAATGGGAGCTTTGTCAGTCACTGACTGTGATAAATAAATGTGTTCGGCAATGGCTTTGCTATGGTCACTGTTGAATTGTTCTCTATATACCCACTCCTAGGGACCTGGATTCAGAGTGTCTCAGAGCAGAATGCGTATGTCTGTTATCAGAAACAACTCTATTTTAAGTTTTTTTTTATTTCAATAAGATATATCATATATATTTTTTAATCAGTTTGAATTCATATTAATCAGTTACTGACATTTAATATTAATTTACTCATACGTATATAAAAATATTGCAGTCGTCACTTACATGTATAGAGTTTAAATATCTCGCTTAGCTAAACTATAAATGTGAACTGACAAAAACCTGTAGACAATTTATTAATTAGCTGAGTAAGATTGTCAAACGTCAGCCATTCGTCATGTTTTTGCCGAATCTGTAGAACAGAAGCTGTTAGTGTAGGTAGGAGACACATTTAAATGTTGTGTGTAGGTATATTTTAGGAGACGCTGCGGGAGTTGCTGTTCATAAATCATGACCAAGTGTTGGTTTTCTATTTGCACAACAGAGTCCCTTGTCGCGACTGATAGATGACATTACTCTTTCTCTTTCTCACTTGTACTATCTCACACTGAAGTAAAGTATCTCTCTCTCCTATGTACTATCTCACACTGAAGTACAGTATCTCTCTCTCCTATGTAGTATCTTACACTGAAGTAAAGTATCTCTCACACTGAAAGGAAGGCAAACAAGATCCTTGGATATATAAAGAGACAATTTACATACCGAAATAGGGAGACTGTACTCACCCTCTATAACTCCCTAGTAAGACCAATATTAGAGTATGCGGTCCAGTTCTGGTCGCCGACACTGCGCTCAGATGTCAAGCGACTGGAACAAGTACAGGCTCGGGCCACAAAACTTGTGCCAGAAATCCGCTTTAAGGGCTACGCTCGAAGATTGGAAGATCTAGGTCTTTTTACTCTAGAGCAGCGGCGTATGAGGGGTCACCTCATAGAGAGTTTTAAGATCCTTAGGGGATTCTCTGAGGTTGACCCCCATGACTACTTCGTTTTGTGCCAAAACGCCACCCGTAATCATGGGTGGAAGGTTGTTCCACCTCGGTTCGGCACTACCCAACTGGAGAATTTCATGCTGGTGAAAGTCTGCAACCTCTGGAACAGACTTCCAGCTGAAATTGTCAACAGTCCATCAGTTGACTCTTTTAAAAGACGCCTAGACGGGATTCTCCCTGGGCTTGATTACTGAGCTCAGAGTTTATCATGACCTCTTGTTTTGGCCTTTTCTGAGCAGGAGCAGATGTGTGACTGGTGGCGGTTGTTTTCTGTGCACCCCCCAGACTTCAACTTTGCCCCTAGTGTCTACCTAGTGTAGAAAACACATTCTGCTCTTCTATATTTAAAGAAAAACCCTGGCGCCGTTACGTGGCGAGAGAGATCAGGTCACACCCTGCGTCCTGTCACCGTCTCAGGAACTGGTGGGTTTGACTGACCACGTCCAGGTTAAAACTTGTAGTAGCCTATGATTGCACCCAAACTGTCTTCCTACGCCTGCTGGAGGTTCTTCCTTCGTCAGGTTTGGGAGTGCGGTTTGAAGTGCATGGGCTCCAAGTGAGGATTGATGGAGAGAGATTTACCATGCTCCGTTAGTATCCCTACGTTGAGCAGCGCAGCTAGCTGTGCACAGGGGCCTTCCTTGGATGAGCATATTGTGCTTTTTGAAGGTCCCTTTATCCTTGTGACTCCTTGTGACTCTCTCTCCTATGTACTATCTCACACTGAAGTACAGTATCTCTCTCTCCTATGTAGTATCTCACACTGAAGTACAGTATCTCTCTCTCCTATGTACTATCTCACACTGAAGTACAGTATCTCTCTCTCCTATGTAGTATCTCACAATGAAGTACAGTATCTCTCTCTCCTATGTACTATCTCACACTGAAGTACAGTATCTCTCTCTCCTATGTACTATCTCACACTGAAGTACAGTATCTCTCTCTCCTATGTACTATCTTACACTGAAGTACAGTATCTCTCTCTCCTATGTACTATCTCACAATGAAGTACAGTATCTCTCTCTCCTATGTACTATCTCACACTGAAGTACAGTATCTCTCTCTCCTATGTACTATCTCACACTGAAGTAAAGTATCTCTCTCTCATATGTACTATCTTACACTGAATTAAAGTATCTCTCTCTCCTATGTACTATCTCACACTGAAGTACAGTATCTCTCTCTCCTATGTAGTATCTCACAATGAAGTACAGTATCTCTCTCTCCTATGTACTATCTCACACTGAAGTACAGTATCTCTCTCTCCTATGTAGTATCTCACACTGAAGTACAGTATCTCTCTCTCCTATGTACTATCTCACACTGAAGTAAAGTGTCTCTCTCTCCTATGTACTATCTCACACTGAAGTACAGTATCTCTCTCTCCTATGTACTATCTCACACTGAAGTACAGTATCTCTCTCTCCTATGTACTATCTCACACTGAAGTAAAGTATCTCTCTCTCCTATGTACTATCTCACACTGAAGTACAGTATCTCTCTCTCCTATGTACTATCTCACACTGAAGTACAGTATCTCTCTCTCCTATGTACTATCTCACACTGAAGTAAAGTATCTCTCTCTCATATGTACTATCTTACACTGAATTAAAGTATCTCTCTCTCCTATGTACTATCTCACACTGAAGTACAGTATCTCTCTCTCCTATGTAGTATCTCACAATGAAGTACAGTATCTCTCTCTCCTATGTACTATCTCACACTGAAGTACAGTATCTCTCTCTCCTATGTAGTATCTCACACTGAAGTACAGTATCTCTCTCTCCTATGTACTATCTCACACTGAAGTACAGTATCTCTCTCTCCTATGTAGTATCTCACAATGAAGTACAGTATCTCTCTCTCCTATGTACTATCTCACACTGAAGTACAGTATCTCTCTCTCCTATGTACTATCTCACACTGAAGTACAGTATCTCTCTCTCCTATGTACTATCTTACACTGAAGTACAGTATCTCTCTCTCCTATGTACTATCTCACAATGAAGTACAGTATCTCTCTCTCCTATGTACTATCTCACACTGAAGTACAGTATCTCTCTCTCCTATGTAGTATCTCACAATGAAGTACAGTATCTCTCTCTCCTATGTACTATCTCACTATAAACTATAAAGTCTCTCTCTCCTATGTACTATCTAGAAATACTAAATCAGCTCCTAGATGTGTGTTTTATCTGGTTGGTTTACATAACTTTTTTCTCTGTTAACACTGTACATGGTGCTAGATATGTTCCTAGGTGGCTATTCAAAATCACCCCCTGCCGCACTGTACAAAGGACTACTCTGGTCACCTGTTAGCTAGGAAAAGTGCATAGGGAACTGACTGCATGCACTTGCATGCACTAGACTTTTTGAAATACTTTTCAATGCTATACTACAATATAACATTAACTCTTAGTTAAACTATTTAAGCAATATTAATATTGTGTGACTATTATATGAATTTCTCATAAAAGTTTTTATTTTTACCTAGTTATAAATTATAATTTTGTGAAACCTGAATATCATAAAAAATAAAGTGAAGTTAGCATATAATAGTAACTTCTAAAAGTTGCAAATTAAAAGGTTTCTAAAATTACGTTAGTGTTTACTGGAAATTAATTGAATATCTGAAATATTAAATGAATGATTAAATTTTGAATTATGTGTTTCATTAAATAAAAATAATCTCAGTGACTCTTTTCTCTGATAGTACATCATCACAGTGACTCTTTTCTGTGATAGTACATCATCACAGTGACTCTTTTCTCTGATAGTACATCATCACAGTGACTCTTTTCTCTGGTAGTACATCATCACAATGACTCTTTTCTCTGATAGTACATCATCACAGTGACTCTTTTCTCTGATAGTACATCATCACAATGACTCTTTTCCCTGATAGTACATCATCACAGTAGCTCTTTTCTCTGATAGTACATCATCACAGTAGCTCTTTTCTCTGATAGTACATCATCACAGTGACTCTTTTCTCTGATAGTACATCATCACAATGACTCTTTTCCCTGATAGTACATCATCACAGTGACTCTTTTCTCTGATAGTACATCATCACAGTGACTCTATTTCTGATAGTACATCATCACAGTGACTCTTTTTTCTGATAGTACATCATCACTTTACCCCTTTTCTGATAATACATCATCACAGTGACTCTTTTTCTGATAGTACATCATCACAGTGACTCTTTTTCTGATAGTACATCATCACAGTGACTCTTTCCTCTGATAGTACATCATCTCAGTGACTCTTTTCTCTGATAGTACATCATCTCAGTGACTCTTTTCTCTGATAGTACATCATCACAATGACTCTTTTCTCTGATAGTACATCATCACAGTGACTCTTTTCTCTGATAGTACAACATCACAGTGAATCTTTTCTCTGATAGTACATCATCACAGTGACTCTTTTCTCTGATAGTACATCATCACAGTGACTCTTTTCTCTGATAGTACATCATCACAGTGACTCTTTTCTCTGATAGTACATCATCACTATGACTCTTTTCCCTGATAGTACATCATCACAGTGACTCTTTTCTCTGATAGTACATCATCACAATGACTCTTTTCTCTGATAGTACATCATCACAGTAGCTCTTTTCCCTGATAGTACATCATCACAGTAGCTCTTTTCTCTGATAGTACATCATCACAGTGACTCTTTTCTCTGATAGTACATCATCACAATGACTCTTTTTCCTGATAGTACATCATCACAGTGACTCTTTTCTCTGATAGTACATCATCACAGTGACTCTATTTCTGATAGTACATCATCACAGTGACTTTTTTCTCTGATAGTACATCATCACTTTACCCCTTTTCTGATAGTACATCATCACAGTGACTCTTTTTCTGATAGTACATCATCACAGTGACTCTTTTTCTGATAGTACATCATCACAGTGACTCTTTCCTCTGATAGTACATCATCACAGTGACTCTTTTTCTGATAGTACATCATCACAGTGACTCTTTTTCTGATAGTACATCATCACAGTGACTCTTTTTCTGATAGTACATCATCTTTACTTTCTTCTCTGATATTACATTAAATTCATTTAATGTTATCTTTATTTGTCTCTTAAGTTTGGTATTAAATGTTAATTTATACTAAATATATTCAATATTCTGGTTCTAGTTAGATAATTTATTTATATTGTTTGTTCGTTAGGTGGCAGAGTGACATTTTGACACTCTTTGTGACACTGTCACTGATATATTGACACCAAATAGGGAGTTGGTTACGTGTCACATTTAGACAGATGCACAAAGAGAAATCTAAATGAATTATATCTAATTCTTTTATTAGAAGCATTATAATAATATAAAAATATTTGCTTTACTATCATTTAAAAATGTATACTTAAAAGTGTTATCAATAATTATTTTAAAGTTTTGTTCAATTTAAAAAAATAGATAAAAATGTAAATCTAGTTATGTTTCAATTAGCAGTTTAAATATCGGATTTCAATTATAGGTTCATATTAAAAATCACATCAAAATATGAGTTTTGAAACATGTTTTCATGCAATTTTTTACCATTATTATATTGAAACTTCAATTCATATCAGGTATTTGTAACTTTACATATAAATGCATATGACTAATTCAATTGGCTATAACATAAATCAATCTAAGTACACTATAATATATTGTAACGTGGCCTATTTCATTGTAATGGTCATGTACTCCTCTACAGTATCGACCAGAGTAAAGATAATAATTTGTGACACTTAATGCCATGTCATTTCCATGACATTATTCTTTAGAGGCTAAAAAGTGTTTCTAATGATGTAAGTCAATGCTAGAAATTAGTGATAAATCATTATAATGTGCCCTGTTCCATGGATTTCCCTAATGGTCGTCATAGATTCGGTAAATAGTGTGTGCTATTTATCACTCTAATGGGTATTAGGTGGTAAATGGGTCTCTAACGACTGTGCCTGACAATGGCAACTGACTGATGGTGTAGGGTGACGTCACGGCACATGTGGGGTGGGTACTCTAATAGCGAACACTTACGCATTTTCGATCACACTATGATAAATATATATAATTCAACTAATCCTGCAGGTATCATGGATACGAATTAAAATAATGGGTACAATATATATCTTTTTTGTAACATGGTCGATAATATGGAACCGCTTAATATCTCAAACTGTAACCCTATGTGCTGGTATAACTTTTGTCACGATAAGCAACTAAAGAGTATATCACTAGGAACAGAATAGCATCAGGTATTTATTGCTTCTATAGCCATTAATGAAAACTGAGATATAATATAGAATTATAAGATATAGCCTATATATTTTATTAAAATGATAACAATGCATTTCATTTTGAATTGATTTTAATGCACATATAAGCATTACTTTCAAAATCATAAATAAATGTACACTATCTGAAATAGATATTAATATAATTATAAACTATATTTTAACATATAATTATATTATTAAGATACAATAATTTCCATTTCTTTCAGTGTTCCATTTATATCATCATATCCATCTTCCCTTCCATTGGGAAAGGGTTTGCCCTTCATGCAGTCATTTATCATAACTACACGAGTCAGATACGCACACACAAACATACACTGACTTCTAAACAAAGTCCTACACCAGCAATAGTCTCACACCAGCAATAGTCTCACACCAGCAATAGTCTCACACCAGCAATAGTCTTACACCAGCAATAGTCCTACACCAGCAATAGTCCTACACCAGAAATAGTCCTACACCAGCAATAGTCTTACACCAGCAATAGTCCTACACCAGCAATAGTCCTACACCAGAAATAGTCCTACACCAGGAATAGTCCTACACCAGCAATAGTCTTACACCAGCAATAGTCCTACACCAGCAACAGTCCTACACCAGCAATAGTTCTACACCAGCAATAGTTCTACACCAGCAATAGTCCTACACCAGCAATAGTTCTACACCAGCAATAGTTCTACACCAGCAATAGTCCTACACCAGCAATAGTCCTACGTCTGTAACTCCATCTCATGTACTTAGGGATCAAACAATACTTACATCATAATTCCCCTGAAATATAACTATTCACTTTATATAATTGATATCATTTTACTAATTATTGTAACAGTAGTTTTAGTGTATGGGAGCCTGTTTTATTTTACACTAATTTTGAAGCTAAGATATTTAGTTACAGCTCATTGAAAAGTGAAACTTAATAAAACCATAAGACTATGATAACTCTTAAATGCTACATTACTTATCTACATAATTTATAGAACACACAGAGCTATAAGAGAGAGAGAGAGAGAGAGTTCACAACTTCACCCGGACTATATCCCTCACTTCCCCCAACGGTTAGAGCTATGATTAATGTCCTTCCATCCACAGGCCGTCAAAACCAATTTTGATACTCATTGTCCATAATTAATTAATTATTACGAACAGACCATAGCAGACTTCATTTTGCTTCATTGGGTGTTTCATTAGCCCCACAAAGTTGTCGATTCATTAACAGGCTGGCCACTTCATCAATCTTAATCACCACCTGAAGAACACGACCTGAACCTTTACAGGATTGAGGCACTGGCAAACTACTCAACAGTTGGTAGTTAACAGAACTACTCAACAGTTGGTAGTTAACAGAACTACTCAACAGTTGGTAGTTAACAGAGCTACTCAACAGTTGGTAGTTAACAGACCTACTCAACAGTTGGTAGTTAACAGAGCTACTCAACAGTTGGTAACTAACACGTCAGTATGAAAACTGTCTGTACATTAATTATTACATATAATATCACAGTGGAATTAGAGGTCTGTAAGAGATTTTTGCAACTGCAGAAGCAGTTATTATCTGAGTATCTGCATGTAGTTCAAAGTTACTCACACGCTATATAGAGTTTAACTATCTTGCTGCATATTTTCCAGCGATCCCTCTTGGTAAGATTAATTGTCCGTATGTGACCGGTGCATATTGTTTTTCTGCAGACACAATGAAGTTAAGCTCAGCAGATCAATTTCTGATTACAAAAGCTGGTGGTACATCAATCATCAGTGTACAATCCTACCAAAGAAGAGGAACCCTCACGAACAAAGAGAAGCTGATCGAGTGATGGTACAAATAACTCTTTGGCTGGGACCTACTAATATCAGTAGAACTTTTCAAGAAGTAACTCAGTAATCATTAATATCATAATAATACAAATAGTATAATAAATGGCTTCACACTAGTATAAACATGAGAGCACTAATTGGTAGTTATATGTATTTGTTATACATATTAACTTCTGACATTTGAATCTAGAGCTGAATTATGACACTGAAGGTGCTAATAAAGTGGGCATTTTTTTCAAACATACATTAATTATTTAAATTATATTCATTATACGAATTATCTTTAATAAATGATAAGCACTTAATTTGTAATCATTATTATACGTTATAAATTATTTAATAAATCGTTTCAGATCATTTACCATTTAGATATAATATTTATTTTTAGTTCGCCCACATATAAAATCATAGGTAGGTAATTTAGCGGTGCAAGATATAATAGAAAATATGCTGTGTCCTTTTCTTCAATTTATAAAAGAGAATTAATGTTAGTTTGAAAATATAAATGAACATAAACTAAATTTGTACTGACAAGAAAAACCGGATTTATTTTATATTAAATGAATTATGTTTATTTACATTATTGCATTATTCAGTACTTTAAATACTAATAATTAAATACTAATAATTGCAGTACTGTAAATACTAATAACTGCAGTACTTTAATTACTAATAACTGCAGTACTTTGAATACTAATAACTGCAGTACTATAATTACTAATAACTGCAGTACTTTAAATACTAATAACTGCAGTACTGTAAATACTAATAACTGCAGTACTTTAAATACTAATAACTGCAGTACTTTAAATACTAATAACTGCAGTACTTTAAATACTAATAACTGCAGTACTTTAAATACTAATAACTGCAGTACTTTAAATACTAATAACTGCAGTACTTTAATTACTAATGACTGCAGTACTTTAAATATTAATTACTTATACGTGTCATTATTCATTCATACTTTTATCTACATTTAGTGAATATTAATTACCTCCAAAATTAACTGAAAGTTCATTTTAAAAATGCAAGTCATCAGCCTCGTTGTAGCAATCCTTCCTTGTTTGTATATCTCCTCAATTAATCATTTTAGGGTACATCCCTTCTTCCTTACATATATACTCTCTTTATTACAATCAATTCATAGGGATATTTATAGCTATGAAGTCTATTTATGAAACGTTGAAATATTTCAATGTAATTATGCGCAATGGTATTGTTAGTATTGACAATATCTATTATACCAGCAATCTTTTCCTATTCTTACCTGCTAAAAACTAATTCCTGATATTTCACCTTTAAAAGTGAAGACAATAGTGGTGAAATATCGTACCTCTCCAAACCATTCATCATCTTTTTAACACTAAATATAATACATCACCTAAATATCCGGAGGCTTTTCCTCAATATTTCGATCGACAAAAAGCACTTTGAAGTTTGGTTCTTCGTAATGTGAGATTTTTTGCCCCCAATGATGATAGATATCACGAAAGCCGTCTGTCTTCATTAATCAAAACTTAGCTATTGTTCTTTCTTTCCTGAGAGGCGAGGCTTGTGGTAGAACTGACCGGGAACTGCACGGCTAAGGATATACACGGACTCCTTTCAAAAAGCCGAGGGAGGGGAACTTGATAGCGTGGATAATTACATCTTCATGGCGTCAATTGAAACATTTTCTGGTATTCTAAAACTGGAGAATGTTAAAGAGTAAGAGTATCAGACGAAGAAGTAAGAGCCTTCTCCCTCTGCATGGTAGGTTATCTCTAGCCATTCATTGCCGGTCTCACGCGTGAGGATATGGAGCACCAGCTATCTATTCTTATGGCATCGATAAATTCACCCTCAGAGATAAACTTTAGTGTGAAATCTCTCCAGCGCAGTGCTGGTATATAAATGTTATATTTTTATTAGGAGGAACACACCGACAGACTCCATATTGTTCTCTTAACCTGTAGACAATCGCTATAAAGTCGCTTCTTTATGCGTGGCGATATGCAAATACGTTCGCAACATCCGACCATCTCCGTGTTTCCTATATTCCTAATGGCTCATAGCCCTCTGATCGAATTAGAAACACTAAAATCTCGGAGTTATTGTCTCTTGCTGTTTCTTCAGACTCATTTATAGTAAAGGAAGACAATTTGGCCTCTGTGATTTACTATATATTGCCCCATGGACAAAGATGTCGAGTACAAGCAATATGTATACAGTTTCACGATACTAATAAAAAGATCTAACCTATGAGAGTCTGCGCTTGATGTAGTGAATTTATTTATCAATCACCTCAGAGATAGCAGAAGTTGTCAGCAATAAACCATTTGATAGCGGAGGCAATTAAAGAGTCGCAAACTGGTTCTTCTTGAATTGTCACTAATTAGAAAAACTGATGCCGTTGAAGCATCATTTTCTATCATCATTCGTAACGTTTAATTGCCCCCATGAGCCAGTTTGTCCCAACAAAGCATCGCTTTTTATCGTCATTAACATCAGTATTTATTCGTCTGACAGACTAACAGCTTCGACGTCTCTTTACGTCTCAAAATTCCACTTTGTTGAGACATCGCGAGATAATTTTAGAGGAGCAGAGAACATTATTAGTATGAGCTTTACTAGGGGAAGATATATTATGAGTTATTGTTATATACTTTTACATTGAAAAACATGTGTTATATTCAGACATCAATTCTTAATTTATTTTTAAATTCTGTGTTTTTCTGTAAAAAAAAAAGAATAATAAAATATTTACAAAATTAAAAGAAATATAAAAAGGTGGTAATTACTTATTTAATGACATATGCATTATACATTATCATTATCATATATATTAATAGATACACGTGTATAATGACGAGCAACTCTTACTATGTATAAATATATGCTAAATTATTACTGTTATTTTAAAGTCAATATTAGGAAGTAACATTTAACAAATAAAATTCTCTTTTGGTCACAAAATGTACAACTTAAATTAATTCAATAAATTTCCACCATTCTAAACTTATTCTTATAGTTCAAATGTTTTGCGAAAATGGCAAATAAATTAGTGATAAAAGAGTTAATGGTTACAAATCAACCGTTAATAAATGTGTAATATTTAAAGATGAAAACAATAGAAATTTTTATTAACATAATAAATAGTTTATCATGCTTTTTTCTGTACATTAGACAATATCTTAGCTTCTTCGAGTCACAATGTGTGGAATATGTTCAGTGATCACTTCCTGCTAATAAACTAAGCTGTAGATAAGGCTTAGTTAAATGCTTAAAATGTTCTTACAAAGGATGTAAATAAATAATCAATAGAATGGGTATAGTAACTTTGAGGAATATTGGCTAATATTTGTTATAGGTACATTTGACAAAAATATATTATTGGGTATGTAAGATTATTTAATAAATGATTATGTGAATAAACTAATACTAAATAAGCTGAATGCTATTATTATATTAATCTTAAACAACTATAAATAATAATCTTAATATAAATAATATAATCAGAGAATGACTTTTTCAATTAACAAATTACTACAATATCAAATTAATAAGTTAGTACTCGTTCACTGACAAAAATAATTAACAATTCCCTTCCAAAGGACCATTAGCAGTTGAATTTATTAAGCTATTTAACTTATTTATCCAAAGAATACCTAATTAAAACACTATAGGAACTACCAAACAGTCAATTTGACTGGTTTTTGCTATTCCAACACTTGTATCTCATAAATTATTATTGGTGGATAATTGAATTTTTGTTTTTGTTGTTGTTATTGTTATTGTTGTTGTTTTAAGGAGGCAGTGTCTTGTTATTTTAATAATAGAAAAATTCAATTATCCATAAATAATTATAATTTATGAGATATAAATATTTGAAAAGTAAAGACCAGCCAAATTGACTGCTTGGAGGTTCTAGTGCTAATTATCTAAAAACCAGAGCAAATTCTCAACTAGGACCACGTCTTTCCAATTTAATGAATTATTGTATCAATCCATTTGAAGTCTCTTCCATAATTCCAGTAAAGCACTACCAATCCAATAAGTTCTACCAGGTGAAAGCACTACCAATCCAATAAGTTCTACCAGGTAGAAGCACTACCAATCCAATAAGTTCTACCAGGTGAAAGCACTACCAATCCAATAAGTTCTACCAGGTGGAAGCACTACCAATCCAATAAGTTCTACCAGGTGAAAGCACTACCAATCCAATAAGTTCTACCAGGTGGAAGCACTACCAATCCAATAAGTTCTACCAGGTAGAAGCACTACCAATCCAATAAGTTCTACCAGGTGAAAGCACTACCAATCCAATAAGTTCTACCAGGTGGAAGCACTACCAATCCAATAAGTTCCACCAGGTGGAAGCACTACCAATCCAATAAGTTCTACCAGGTGAATCACTTAAGCATCACCCATATCAATTGTTTATGACTTTATAGTATTCACGCGGTCAGCCACTAACTTCATCCTGTAAGTTTGAGAGTATTTTGGTTCTCATTTTAGTGTGGTTGTAATCAGTGACCACCATTAGTTTCGAGTGACTGTCAGCTTTAACATGATTGAGTGCCTCTGTTTTGAGGACACTCGAAATACCTTCTGCTCAACTGTCGCGCATTATTGGCTAAGTCTTCCAAATGGCTTAGCAAAACCTATAGTTAAAAGTTACTAAATACTTACATCAGCAAACTATCAATTATAGCCCTAGTCTCAGACAATAGTGTCATCAAATTATGATCACAGTTGATTATAAATGGATAAAATGAATATAATTGCTATTATTATTCACCTAAATTAAAAATATAGTTTAAAGTCTGAAAATTGATGTTCAGTAAATAGCATTCATGTTAAAGAATAGGGTTGCCAGCTGCTTAAAAGCTGTAGGTATTTAGCAATATTTGGAGCAGAACAGTTAGCCCATAATGAGAGGTTACAAGGATTGGTTTGGGGTCATAAGTTAAATAGGGTAAGTCATCCATAACATAGTTATGGGACATCTATGGGACATCTATGGGATCTAAGGACAACAGTAGGAGTCACGTTCTCAGTCCGCAGAGGATATGACCGTGACGAACAATGACCAGAGTTTGAAGAGTGTCAAGAAAGGAATCGAACAATGGAACATAGTTAATAACAATACCTATGGCTCTTTTAGATGAGTCTTTACTGACAGAAACTATGACCGTTTGGTGAATTCTCTAATCTGCATAATTGTACTACACTTATAATTCGACATAATAATAACAGCTTTTCTATGGAAGATATACAATATAAAATGTTTTAAAGCGTCTCATAAATGGCGAAATTCTCTTACTATCATATATATATATATAAAATAAGCATCTGAAACAAGATGCAGTTTCACATTATGACAAAAAATTCGAAGTATTCCCTGCATTGGTAAACAAAGTCAGTCGAGTGTTGTTCGGTGTCTCAAATTATCGAACAAAACACTATTTCAAAACAAAGTCATTGAGAGTTCCTTCAACTCACGTTTCAAGACAATAATAATGACGTGACTCTCGTAGTAATAAATAGAGTCTCTTTCTGTCCATTAGTGCCATTATTTCATCCACGGGCCTTAATTTATATTCAATACAATAGCTATAGTGCTATTTACATGTTCTGAACTGTGCTATCTACACTTCTCTGCAATAATTTATGAAGTAAATTTTGTTCATCGTGTGTTTTTCGATGATCTTTTGATTCTTAGCATCTGAAAATAACTTGTAGGCTTTGCATGTAAGTTAATGAAAATAAACCTTTATATCCTCTATTTCACTCTCGCATATATATATTATTGCAAACGTGAATTATTCACATGTTATATTATAAAGAAGTGGATATGTTTAAAGGATGAGTTTGAATTTGTAATGAGAATATTCGTCCATTCTTCCTGTTCAAAATGACATTATTTTTTCATTATTCTAACAATGTTACATCTTATCTTCCACCGCCTACTCATCTAATCCATCCCTTCCATTTCCACTCATTCATCTTCTTTTCTTCCACCTCATCCTCATACACCTCCTCTTATTCCGCATCCTCTTCTTCCACCTCTTCTTCCACATCCTCTTCTTCCACCTCTTCTTCCACCTCCTCTTCTTCCACCTCTTCTTCCACATCCTCTTCTTCCACCTCTTCTTCCACATCCTCTTCTTCCACCTCTTCTTTCACATCCTCTTCTTCCACCACCTTCTCTTCCACCTCCTCTCACCAACCTCCTCATCTTCCACCTCTTCTTCCACCTCCTCTCACCAACCTCCTCATCTTCCACCTCTTCTTCCACCTCCTCTCACCAACCTCCACAATAATGAGTAATGGCCAAAAAGAAGATAATTGACCAGGGCATTAGTCAACGTCAAGCGGCCGTCCAGTTTTTTATATCTCCCCCCTCTTTTCCCCGTATTGCGGGGGGTGGTGGAATAAGACAGGGGGAGGGCAGTCTCCCCATCTTGTTCTTTTACTCTTGCCCAATCCATCATAAAATGTAACTTTGCCTCCTGCTTTTTTCACCCGTTTCTTCCTCACAAAAAGTTGAAACGTTGAGAGATGACGAGCTAAAATATTATGTACAATATATTCAAATTAAACCGCCCATTAGTTTTAATGAAGAAAGAATTCCTAGTTATTGTCATAAATCTCCATGCATTAACCATGCAAGGTTAATTATTTAAGGTGAAGGTGAATTGTTGCAAAGTACCAGCAAGGATTCAAACACATCCTGGATTGGTTCATTGCGCAACGACAGCGCGCAGGCAGTGCGTAATAAATAAGGTCTGGAAGGAGTTTTCGGGCCTCCCCATATATTACATTAATTAACTTTTAATAATAGACCAGTGAATTTATCCGCTAGTGCAATAAATTATATCGTGTACACATTTGTGACTGGGTATAAAAACTGAAACATGAGCTCAAATGAGTGGTCTAGATGTCATTATTTACCACAGGCTGCAATCACGCACTCCCTGCACATTCAATTATTACCAACATAAAACTTTATGGGACAAGAATCCACGCTCTTCCTCAATGTACTAAATCTTTGACTATCTGATATTCTCAGAAAGAACATCTATCAAATTTTATCTCTGCCTTTGGTTGAAGTTAAATATCTTTTGTTGAATAATACTTATTATTTTGGCAAGCCAGTGATAAGTGGTAGGGATTTTACAGATCAATCTTCCCTAAAGTCATCCACTATCGTGATAAATCAGAAGGAAATTCTTCTTCTGAATAAACTGAAACAATCTTCAATCAGCAGTTAAATGTCAGTGGTAGATGGCAGCGTTCTATGGACGTTAGACTGCGAAAAGGTAGTGATTTGGCCGTGTCCAGGGGCACTAATTTCACCCAATCCATCTCTCAATAAAGCCTTAATCTCTAATTGATGTCTTTTGTAACCCTCTAATCAGCTTCACAATGTCTTTAGACTTTCTACATCTATTAGGGAACAAATCTTCAATCCAGTTCTTTGGTGTGTAATTTGCTGCTGGCTTTATCTCCGCAGATGATGAAGTGCTTTAAATATTACCCTGAAATTGGTTGGAAATACTAAACAGATTTACTGGTGACACGTATGTCCTTACTAAAATATGATTTTTTAAATTTAAAATTATCAATTTATGATCATTTTATTAAATATAAATCATACAAAACTGTCAATGATAATTTATTTCATTTTATTTTTAATGAATGGTAGAAATTTAATATATTTTCATATATTCATTTTCTTATAAGTTTTTTTGCTATCATAAAGATCCTTTATTTTACAGTCTAAAATAGGTACGTTTTCTGACTTGAAATCTAGAACATGAAAGTCCTTTTTCGCGCTGGTCAGGTGGTGCTATCGCGGAGGCACTACTCATCCCGTGATAATGAGCTAAGTTCTGACTGATGACTGTAGTGACCCTTTATTAAGCAGGTGATCCCTTATACAACCTACAACCACAATTGTAGGTACTTACTCACTATTATCTAGCTGCCTACACACTCACTCAGCTGTGAAAGCATTTAAAAAGATGCATTGTCTTTAAATGAAAGAAATGTTCACTTAGTACTTCACTGAGGTAAAAGGAATAGAACTAAATTATACCAACTAAATATAAAACCTTTTCAACAAATATAGCAATGAAAGTACATAAACTATACATTTTATTTTGACGCATTCAGGCATGTTCGTTTGATGCATTTAAAGTCTAGAAAAACGTTGCAAATTTACAGTGCATATTTCTGAGATTTTATAGGAGTAATCTTGTATAATAATTCTCCAGTTTGATATTTAACAATGGAGAATATCCAATTTCATTTAATATATTGAGATAGACATTGAGGCAACTGCGTAATGCTGTTACTACTAAATGGCAGCAGTCAGATCATAAATAGAATGAGATCTGAAGTCCTATCGAGATGAACAAGTGATTAGCCTATCATTCTCTGATTTAATAGTGTTACTTTGCTCTGAATTATGAGGGAGATAGAGAGATAGTCTATCTCTGGGTGGAGATATTGCACCGAGCACTTCATGCAGAGGAATAATAATTCTATTTCAATAAAAGATTCGTGTTATCATTTAAATTATGTTAGTTGTATTACTTCATGCTTTACCTCTCCTTTTCTACCAATGGAAAAGTTGTATCGATCAATTTAAAAGAAATGGTGACCACTGATATAATTTAGATTTAATTATTACCGTAAAATAATATTAGAATTATTTGCCATTTGTTTGAATATTTCCACTACAGATATAAAGTTTGCCAATAGTACATACAACTATTAAATATCTAAATAATAATACCTTGTACAAATCCAAAATACTTTTTCAACCTTAGATAATTTTTCCCAATTGTGCATATACGTTAAACTTTAATAACATTTAAAACTTCAGAGAATAATTCGATTAATGCGCATCGTGAAATTAGTATCACCATATTTTAAATTTTCTTCTGATAGTACATGAGGATTTTTCTTTGATAGTACACTGTAGCGTTACAGACTGTAACTAGATTACGTGCACTCGGTAGAGCGCATACCTTCGCCTCCGTTTATCCATTTTCTACCAACATCTAATAAACTGGTGGCTGGATAGTGACTATAATCGTTCCACTAAGTTTCATGCAATATGGTTCAATACTTTTGAGTTATAAATGACCTCGACCTTGACCTTTGACCGGATCACTCCCAAAACTCTACCAGATGGTTACTGGACATTGTCCAATCGTTCCATCAAATTTCAGACAATTTGGTTGAATGCTTTTTGAGTTATTGAGTTACAAATGGCCTTGACCTTTATCTTTGACCCGATCGCTCCCAAAATTTAACAAAATGGTTCCTGCATATTGACCAATCGTCCCGCCAAGTTTCATGCAACATGGTTCAATTCTTTTTGAGTTATATATATACCTTGACCTTTGACCGGGTCGCTCCCAAAATTCTACCAGCAGGTCACTGGATGTACCAATCGTTTTACAAATTTCAGGCAATTTGGTTGTATACTTTTTCAGTTAAGCGAATAACAAGATGATAAATAAATAAATAAAGGAAGGCTAAAATATGACCTTCCCAAATTCTGCGAAGGTAATTAGAGGACTGTATTTATGCCTGTATGTACTGTAGGTGTGTTTATTTATGCCTGTATGTACTGTAGGTGTGTTTATTTATGCCTGTATGTACTGTAGGTGTGTTTTATTTATGCCTGTATGTACTGTAGGTGTGTTTTATTTATACCTGTATGTACTGTAGGTGTGTTTATTTATGCCTGTATGTACTGTAGGTGTGTTTTATTTATGCCTGTTTGTACTGTAGGTGTGTTTATTTATGCCTGTATGTACTGTAGGTGTGTTTTATTTATGCCTGTATGTACTGTAGGTGTGTTTATTTATGCCTGTATGTGCTGTAGGTGTGTTTTATTTATGCCTGTATGTACTGTAGGTGTGTTTATTTATGCATGTATGTACTGTAGGTGTGTTTTATTTATGCCTGTATGTACTGTAGGTGTGTTTATTTATGCCAGTATGTACTGTAGGTGTGTTTTATTTATGCCTGTATGTACTGTAGGTGTGTTTATTTATGCCTGTATGTACTGTAGGTGTGTTTTATTTATGCCTGTATGTACTGTAGGTGTGTTTATTTATGCCTGTATGTACTGTAGGTGTGTTTATTTATGCCTGTATGTACTGTAGGTGTTTTATTTATGCCTGTATGTACTTTAGGGGTGTTTTATTTATGCCTGTATGTACTGTAGGTGTGTTTATTTATGCCTGTATGTACTGTAGGTGTGTTTATTTATGCCTGTATGTACTGTAGTTGTGTTTATTTATGCCTGTATGTACTGTAGGTGTGTTTTATTTATGCCTGTTTGTACTGTAGGTGTGTTTATTTATGCCTGTATGTACTGTAGGTGTGTTTATTTATGCCTGTATGTACTGTAGGGGTGTTTTATTTATGCCTGTATGTACTGTAGGTGTGTTTATTTATGCCTGTATGTACTGTAGGTGTGTTTATTTATGCCTGTATGTACTGTAGGTGTGTTTATTTATGCCTGTATGTACTGTAGGGGTGTTTTATTTATGCCTGTATGTACTGTAGGTGTGTTTATTTATGCCTGTATGTACTGTAGGTGTGTTTATTTATGCCTGTATGTACTGTAGGTGTTTTATTTATGCCTGTATGTACTGTAGGTGTGTTTATTTATGCCTGTATGTACTGTAGGTGTTTTATTTATGCCTGTATGTACTGTAGGTGTGTTTATTTATGCCTGTATGTACTGTAGGTGTTTTATTTATGCCTGTATGTACTGTAGGTGTGTCTTATTTATGCCTGTATGTACTGTAGGTGTGTTTATTTATGCCTGTATGTACTGTAGTTGTGTTTATTTATGCCTGTATGTACTGTAGGGGTGTTTTATTTATGCCTGTATGTACTGTAGGTGTGTTTATTTATGCCTGTATGTACTGTAGGTGTTTTATTTATGCCTGTATGTACTGTAGGTGTGTCTTATTTATGCCTGTATGTACTGTAGGTGTGTTTATTTATGCATAGGCACTAACAAACTGTTTGTGTGTCAAAATGTGACGGATTGGTTCATTGTGATGTTTGGTCAGTGAAACTGATTGGAAGTTACAAATAGAACAGCTATTGTAACTGTACAGTTAGAGAGTAACTATTGTAACTGTACAGTTAGAGAGTAACTATTGTAACTGTACAGTTAGAGAGTATCTATTGTAACTGTACAGTTAGAGAGTAACTATTGTAACTGTACAGTTAGAGAGTAACTATTGTAACTGTACAGTTAGAGAGTATCTATTGTAACTGTACAGTTAGAGAGTAACTATTGTAACTGTACAGTTAGAGAGTAACTATTGTAACTGTACAGTTAGAGAGTAACTATTGTAACTGTACAGTTAGAGAGTAACTATTGTAACTGTACAGTTAGAGAGTATCTATTGTAACTGTACAGTTAGAGAGTAACTATTGTAACTGTACAGTTAGAGAGTAACTATTGTAACTGTACAGTTAGAGAGTAACTATTGTAACTGAGATCTGACTAATTTAAATGAAAATATCGTATATTCTTTCAATTGATAGTTAATAAGACCATCACAGGCAAAATCACGACAAAAAATAACAATAATTTTATATTAATGATTAATTATAATAATAAAATAGTCAAAAAGTAAACTAGCACTTTCCAATCTCATTTAAAAAAATGTTTGACTGAATACATTAATTTAATTGTGAACTGTTTATATAATTTAATTCTCTTTAATAATCTCCAGATTAAATCAATGAATGTTTAATTCAAGCAGATAATTTTTGCATTGACTGCAAGGCAGCAAGAAGATACTATGCCTATTTTAGCTAGCACAGATATACTCAAGAGCAACTTCGCAAAAAACATCAATAAATTGAATTAAATGAAGTGGTATTCAAAGAGTGCCAATTAATTTAAAACACATATGTTCTTTTGTTCATTAAAATAATAATAGCATTTAATAAGGTTCGACACGCTTGTCTCCTTTCTCCATATAAAATGACACTCAGTGCCAGGAAGTTGCCCTAAGTCTCCTAGTTACTTCTTGCGGGTCTGAACTGCTGAAAATATTTCAGGATGTCATCACGCATGCGCAGTAAATCATTAACAAAATAGTACTTCTTGCTCAAGATATCTGATAGTAGAATAAGATGTAAATGATTTCGAAAGATTTTTAGGTTAATTTATAGTGTGATCATTAAAAATAATATGCACTGCAGCTCTATAATTCACCCATGATGGTGCTGTCATCGGTATTTGTGTTAAATATTAGTTATCGATGAAACGGTAGAAAATTAACTAGTTTTGAAGTAATTTTTTCAAATATTACATTAAACAATAAAAATTATTTAAGTATCCAAAATTATCCAGATGCTCAATAAATTTTATTGATATACACATTATTCCCTAAATTTTTCTAAAAAATAATGTTCCAGTGAGACATGTTTTAGTACATTGAGATTTACTGCAGAAACACATCACCTAGAAATCATCGAGTCATTTATTATGAATAGTTTTTATCTATCAAATACCTCCATTTCTTCACTTGCTAATTATTTTTCTATTGTGTAAAAGAATTCAGAAACTATTTCTGGCACACACGTTACAAAGATATATGTTATCATCCATCTCTATGACATGTCTCTGCCTAGGTCCATAACATGTCATTATGTGCAGAAAATGTGCAACAATGGGCCTAAAAATATAAAGAACTATATATTCTATTAATTCAGTTATTGCAAGATTACTTTTCACTAATCCATTCTTCTACCATTTACATCCTAACATTTTTTTATATAGAAGCAAATTGTTATTAAATTTAACAGACGAAAAAATTGAATATTACAGGATGGTTTATATTATACATAAGATTACATGTAATACTTTACGTGTAATAAAAGCCTTGCAGCACATTTCTGGAAGTAAGTTTAGCTCCAAACATGCTATCAATAATAAGTTGGTATATAGTTATCACATAGGCAATTGCAATGCTATCATTTAACCCCTATCACTATCTTTCAATCGATCATCCCACTTGATAGATCTGTTGATGGCGTGCATATGTGATACAACCTACAGACTTTTCAAGCTATTTTAAACCTCAAAAAGCTGTAGAAATAATCATCAATCACGTCTGTATAGCTATGTGTTCTACGCATAAAGCTGTTTTTACATTAGCCACGGCAACGTTAAACACCACAGATATTGCCACAGGTCAGGTCCTACAATGGGAAAATTGTCAGGAAATTACCAGATGTGAATAGGACTCTTATGTCCTAGTGCAATAAGTACCAAAATGGCGCGTGAAAGATAATTTTATATTACGTAAATTATCTCTGCAATTGCGGTAGGCTATTTTAAGTTAAATTTAGAACGTAAAAAAAAGCAGAAACCTATTTGAATAGTGAGTGTACAGGGTGTTGCCGCTTAATGTAGCCTGGGAGAAATTGTATAGGGTAAATTCCGAATTAGTGGACAGCTCCACATATTCGGACACGGGAGGAAAAATATGTAATAATTAATTTTTAACTTTCATTTTCAACTTGCCTTAATAAAATATAATATAATTAATAATACAAAAACGTAATTATCCTATCACAACCTGTCAATATTCTTAATTACTATCAATGAAAATGTGTTTAAAGGGAGATAAAAAAATAAAGGAGGTGGACGATTCTCATACATACAAAATTTAGCAATTCCACTTCCTAAAGATAAGGATTAAGTTAAGATTTATGAGCCAAACTATACTAAAGAATAGTCAAAGTCTATCACCATTGGCACTTATCTGTTGATGGTGACAGGTATGTATAGTAGTGATAGTGTGTCCTGATGAATGGTTAATGTGATTAAATAGTCACAATCTTGTAACCACTACTTTGATGGACTGATATCCTGCACAGTTAGCTTCTTTGCCTAGTTTGATTTTTCCTAGATTTATTAATATAAATCAGCAAAAGATCATTATTATACAGTGTGAACATTATCAATAACTTGAGTAATCTCTTCAGAACATAATAGTCAAGATTTTTTGTAGAACAGTTAAGTTTATTTTAATTTCAATTTAGAACAATTTAAATTCATTAAATATCTTCAGTTCTGATACTTTATAAGCTATAGAATTTTCTCATGTTTATTTAATACATTAATATATCCATATGCTGACTATGAACATAAATAACTTACCTATTTTATTGGTTCATTATGAAATTATACTATAACCATTCGAGTGACCAGCTCACAAACATCACAAGCTATACATAAAGCTTATGAGTGATGGTCTGAAAATCAATTACCATATTTAAATACCTTTATTCAAATTAACCACATACAATGTGCATTATACAAGCGAATGATTAACGCATGTAAACCTATCTGTTCATAGAGAGTAAAAGAATATATTAGTAATTATATAAAATCTAAAAAAAGACTGCAAACCTTGTGACCCAATTAAATAAGCCAAATTTAACCGGGTTAAAACTTCAAGGTTCACTTCTACGAAATGTGGGTTTACCACAAATCAATTAAATAAAAGCCAACTGTACTGGTTTGCATCGAGAATGGAATTATGGCTGCATAAATTATGGTTTATTACCTCGAATAACTTCTTCAGCGACAGGCAGCTTGACGATGATACACAGGAAAAACTGGTTCATCTTTGCTAGCTACGTTCCAGGCATGAGATGTCACTAAATTAGTATTATAGCATGGATATTTATCGGTGCGGTAATTCAATGGTATTATATGTCGATGGTATCAATTTGAGACTCTGAGAATGGTTATTGCTTTGTAATAGGCATGTAGCAGTATATTCCGCTAGTATGACTTCTAATTCAGTGGCTCTGTAATGTAGGGGATATATTTCTATTGATTTAGTGTAATGAGCTTTAAATGGAGATATGTAAGCTATTGAATAATTAGAGCTAACTACTATAATTCATCAGTATTATTGGTGAATGGTGTAGAACAAAGTGAAAATGTTTCACTGACTTTATGTATGTATGTAAGAAACTTCTTTATAAGATTAGGATATCAATCGATGAATCATAAAACTAATTAATACTTTAATTCAATAATTTGGAAAACTAATCCAATTCTATTCATATATTTTAAAGAGTTTAATTATGATTAAAAACAGTACATACACATTCAAATAATATATACATATTTTCCAATAATTCCAATAACATTTAATCACGCCTTTAAGAAATACCACATCTACCACAAGCTACAACATGACACAATGTAACACAAGACATAATAATATATAATCATTTAATGATCAATTGAACCATCGAGGCTACCCGGCCCCCAAATCTGAGGAAATTAAGTTTCATGAGAAGATATGGCGAGATGAACCAAGGCAGGGAGGGTATCTTGTCTGATCTTCCAGTGAGTTTAGATATCACTTTGGTAGATGTGATAGGCCCACAACTACCCCCTAACGACCGTTGTCAGGACAAGCAAATGGCTCGTTCGTTGCGTATAATGCGACATTAGGAGTCTTTCTGTAATGGCCCTGTTAGTACAGCCACGGATACACAGTTTGGATCAACGGATAAGGAAATTACACCGCCAAGGCTTACTCTCTTTTATGACACTGCCTCTTTTGTATAAATAAAACGACACTTTGCAAATATTATCCCAGACACTAATATCACGAGTAAAAACACTTCGGACCATTCTAACAACGCTATTGCGATAGGACGGCTTAAACTCGCCGCGATTCATGTTAAAGCTAATGCCGACAAGTACCCGTTTTATGGATAATGGTCGTACAATCCAATTTAGTGTTATCTATATCTAGCGGAGCATAATAATGGCTCTCTTAACAGTCTTTGATAAATATTATACTTAGTTCTGGTGCTTCAAGTAATTGAATTACTTCGAAGTTACCATTTACATAAGAATATATAGTATTAAACCGTAGTGATAAGATGTAATGAATGAAAGAATGATCATGTGCAGTGATTAGCTTATCTTTGCGGGCGATGGTACCTCGTCAGGTCTAACTAATTTCCTCTCACTCACCTATCACTCTGAGTAAAGGCTTTACAAACAAACATTCTAAACCTGATGAGTATAGAGATGTTAACTCATCTGCACAAAATCATTTCCCTACCATCTACATAGTAACGAGGGTAAGTTATCAATTATCGGTCATTTTTACATCTTCGGGATTTGATTTTTATTATATCGTTTTTTCTTGTCTAACCGAAGATGTGGAACTGACCGATAATTCATAACTTAACTATTATGCTAATTATTGAAATGTACAAGTGACAATTTTTATCATGGATTATTTTCTAATTTTCAACTGGAAAATATATTTCAAATAGAAAAAGACTCCCTAAATTTACTAAAATGCACTAAATTTACAGTTTGAGTTCAAACACTCAAACTGCTTTAAAGTTTCTTCCCGGAAATAAAACTGCAGCTGACGAATACAATCTTTAATGAATAAGTCAATTATATAGCTACATGATTGATATGGGTAATAATAGAAATGCATGCGTTAACCAATGAAGGGCTTACGAAGAACAGACGGAAGGGCTGAAGGGTAAGACACAGGCGGATGTTTTAGCTCTTCATGTTTATCGGTGTTTTACTGTTTATCAGCTCTAACTAGAGGCAAGACAGATGGGTACTTAGCGCTCTAAGCCAAACTATACATGTGTCTATTATGTAAGGCATTTTCACTCAAATCTAAATGATTGGTAATGTAAGAAGAACATATTTGATAGTCATGATTAATATTGTGAATTAATTTAGTTAAATTATAATTCATCAAAACAATTCAAAGTCAATTGTACAGTTAGTTTAAAAAATATATATTATTCTATTATTCAAAAAAATAGAACGGAACATAAAATCTATTATTTAAAATTTACTGAAACTTGAATTAAAATGTTCAAAATCCATTAGTTATAAACGAAATTATCAAAATTTGAACATCAGCCTCTGTTGATTAAATTAAAAACTAACGCATTTTATTGTAAGTAAGAAGTAGCCACATATGCATACTTTTCGCTGCAGCTAAATAAATAGCAGTTCTACATAAAATGAGTGTTTTCGCCTCGTGTTTACACTTTCCATGGTATCAGATTCTTGTGTTTTACCAGCAAACTTCACAGCCATTGATTGGGGTTGTTTGAATACCAAACTGACATCTGCTCATCGAATTACACAGACACGAAATCAGGCCCGGAACCGCGTACTGCCTAACCACCATTGAATGTTAAGGTTAATATTGTAAGTAATGGATAATAACTCTTACCTATGGAATCATTGTTAAATACTTAAAATGTTAAAGCTTTTGTGAAAAAATCTCATTGGAACTTTCGGGCAATAATTCGAAAAGAAAATATGATGAAATAACTAAAAACTCTGACAAAAATTCATAAACAATTAACAATTCATAAACAATTAACATCTATTATAACGTGTGTAAAATATGGAATAATAAAGATCCAATTATTAAGAAATGTAAAACTGCAGCATCTTTCAAAGCAAAATTTAAAAAATTGCTATTGGAAGCATAATGTACAGGTAACTGTATGTTGTTGTATACGGTTAATATTGTATGATTGAAATGGGTATATATTCCTTGTTTGTATTTTTATCATAGTGTGTTTCTTTTTTTTCATTTTTTAATCTTTAATTTTTGGTTACCCATGAAGCATTGTACTTTCTCGGGTCATGTAGCCCCTTACTATTAAATATGAATGAAATTGTAAAGATTAGGGAGGCCCTGGCCCCAATTTTATTATAAAGGGTGCTATATGTTCAGTAAATAATAAATAATAATAATAAATAATTCTAGCCCGTACTCCTTACATTCTATTGATTACAATAAAAAAGAAAGTCATTCTCAGCTTTTAAGATACTCTACATTAATATAAAAAGTGCGTATCTTATTTTAATACAGTGAAATCACTTTGTTTTTGGCAGTACAGCCTAAGTAGGAGAGGCGGCGGAAAGTGTCACAGCATCACACAGCTAAATACATCCACCCCCGCCCCCCAAACCATTACCGCTGATGAGTTCGTTTGGAGGAAGAGTTTGTTCTTTATTGACACCGAGAGAAGTTCTTTCAAACGGTAATTTGAGACGTCCTTGTTACAGTCCATGCAGTGGTACACACCTTAGAACTTGGGGTGAGTGCCGAATTATAGAACACAGTTACAATAGCGAGTTGGGGTAAGTTACGAATTATCGGTCCGTTTCACATCTTCGGTCATATATCAAAAAACTATTTAATAATTGTTACATATTTTTATTTCAATTTGCATCCTTGCTACCTTCAGGTGTCATGAATAACAATTAAAATTAAAATAAGAAAAATTATCATATCATTTCTTCTTATATAACCGAAAATGTAAAACCCACCGATAATTCGCAATATACCCTTTATATCTTTTCCTAAATGACGGAAAATGTGTAACCGTTCGATAAGTCGTCACTTGGTCTATTCACTCTCCCTTTCTATCTTCCTGTTGTCATTCAGTCCCTGCCTGTTACTTTGCTTGCCAAAATAAACAAAAAGAAGATATGCACTTTCTAAACTCTATGCACTCTAAAGTACAATAAAGAGGGTAAGTTACGAATTATCGGTCAGTACTACATCTTCGGTCATATGAGAAAAAAATATTAGAATTGTTAGTATTACACAGTGCTATCTAATAATAATAATTTTTATATTTTTTCTTATTTGACCGAAGATGTAGTACTGACCGATAATTCGTAACTTACCTAGCAACTTGAAGTTAAAAAAGATGATAGAAAAGGTGTGGCCTATGAAATGATCTACCATGAATATTGTAGCATTATTTTGCCTCTAACTGACATGTCACAGTCAGTCCTTTAAAGTCAACTCTTATAAATAAAGTAAAGATTCATTCATAACAATAACAAAGTATATACGCTAACACTTTTTAATTTCCTATCATTTTCAAATCTTGAAAATTTGTCTTCGTGTTAATAGACTAATTTTTAAATATTTATAAGTAAAAAAATTAATAAAGTTTCCTTTTGGAAATGTGACTTTAGTAAACTGAGCAAAAGTCATCACAGCTGCACTCTTCTTTGCCTGTATACAGTCCCATAGAAATATTAGGGATGACGCTTATTTTTTTGAGGGCGAAATGGTTTTTGTTCAGATGCTAAATTAGCGCAGTACTCAGGTCTGTCAAATGGTTAGGCCCAGTGGTTAGTTACTCTTTTCTGAGGTTTGCCTGCGACATAGTAAAGCTTTTAGGGTTTTTATGGCGTATTTGCTTATGAACTAAAGCAGCCATAAATCATCTCAATGGCGACACTAATTGCTTCTAGGGATAACTAAATTAACCATGCTGTACTCTAGCACATACAGTTTAAGATGGTTAAGAGTATTTTAATATAGTTAAAGTTTCTTTATTCAGTCCTATTTCCCAGAATTAGTTACTGATGAATTGATGTGTAGGAACTTAAAGATCAAAAGTAACATAGCATCTTCGCTGCCGTCTGAGATAAGACTAATCTATGCTGTACATTATGAACATACACAGAGAACCCATAAATAATGTGATAAGCAAGGTGCTTACTGATACAAAAACTGAACCACCTACTATACATTTCTAACTTGATAACCCACTCAAAATTAACCACAAATATACACCACTTTTAATCTAAAATTTATTGTATAACTCGCCTAAAATTTATTGTATGGTTTTAATAAATAGAAGACTGTGAAATTGAAATAATTTGAATAAACATATCACTAAATTATACAATACTATATGTCGAAAATAAACAATGAATTGATGCTAACATAATATTTAATATGATGTAATCCATAAACAGTTGCCATAAATATGTTTTATGACAACAGCTTGTCAAGCATATCAGTTTTATGTCACACTGAGCCTTACTTTATGGTCCTAACATAATTTTGAGAGATAAGGAAGAGTCTGTGCCTAGTCTAACCTTCCGGTAGAGATAAAACACACTGAAAATCTAAGCCACTTGAATACTATTTGCTCTGTCACAATCGTCACAGCCACAACACCTTAAAATGAATTACTTTTTTATATTCATTTGTTTAAAAAAATTGGTTCATCAAAGTGATTTCTGTTTGCAGTTAAATTCAACATATTTCATTTTCGTTTCATTGATTAAACCAAAATATTATCTATAATATGTTAACAATTATTAACGTTTGGTAATATAAGTAAGCATTTTCATTATATGGTATATGAATTGGTAGTTCATTTTACGGTACAAACATATCACATCTGTAACTTTCATTTTCTATCACAGTGAGTGTCATAAAATGTCCAATTCTTTCAGTGTACAGTTCTATAATTTTGCTAGAAACTGGCAATAAAAAATGTGAACTTAATTCACTCAGACTTAATTAATATATAAGTAAGTTGACTAAAAGAAAATGGCACTATAATCATTTCATTTAAAGTATCAATAATCACTATTTTTCCCTTTATAAATGGTTTGAAAATTGTATATCAACTCCCAGAGCAATCGAAATTAAATGTACTATATAAAATACACTGTATGTATGTATTTAAAATTTAATTAATTCAATCACACTACAAATACTTCCAATTAAATAAGAAATATATTGGTTGAATAATTTGTACTGAATATATATTTGTTATTAGCATATTTCCAATTGTGTTTTAGCATAGCCATTCTGTTCTCTATTTAGATATACAATAAATAACAGGAATTATCTGACATTTGAAACGACCTAATTGTTCACAAGTGCTTATAACACTTGTTGAAGAATATATTTGTGATACACATATAAAAATCACCATGGAAATTTTAGAGGATATTACAATCGGTATATATTCATTCACATGTTCTATTCACATTATATCGCCTACTGACTTACTTATACCAGACTAAACTAGTCTAAACGCTTACAAAAGATCGCCTTCTCTAGACATCGAAGCTCATTTTCCAGTTAATGCATTGGGAGGCCCATGAATGTCTACTAACCAGCAATAACAAAAGTTTATGGCATATTAGGAGAGCTCTGAGAATGGTCCTTGTGACAGCTCCAATAGTTGCGGTTGTCAGCCCAGCTCGCCATTTCTAGCCACAAAGCAACGTGCTTAATTTATGACTGACTTAACCAGAGGAAGATATCCACCCTCCCTGTCCTGATAAACCCTAAATAGTCCAGAAGAGGAAGCACTGCCATTATCATTCCAATTTATACCATCCTTAGGATTATTCAGAGACGCATGCAAACTCTGACTTCACTAGTACTGACAGTGACTTACCAGATTTTAAAGTTAATACAAATATAGTTTATAATATCATAATGTGGTATTTACAAATCCAAACCGCAGTCAATCGCGTAACGTAGGTAGGAGTATAAATTGTAGCACTCATTTGTTCACGAGATCTTAGGGGCTGGCCGCATCACTCGTAAATACCGAGACTAACTTCCCTTTCTGCTTTTCTTCGTCTGACGTTTTTAGTGGATAGCATCAATGGATACCTCACAATTGCCATTAACTTAAAACAAACGAGCTGGGGCTGGTCCATAGAAACTGCTTCGGCCTGTCACTTAAGCGTTTGCGTCATGGGCTCTGATGAAATGCAGGCCGAGGGACTACCAAACCGAGAGATTTAATTCCTCCAATTCAGTTGATATGAGGACGGAAAGATAAATCCTTTTAGTCAGTACTTTCCACTGAATAATGCCAATTAGAATATTGTCATTTTATCAGTAGTGGATAAGGAAGAATGTTCATCCGGTGCAGTGATGGGTGTGACTTATTTCATTTGCGGGTGGGTATGCCATAAATCTTGTAGGTTTGGTGGTAGTAGTTACAGCGTGATAATTCTTACAGCTTAAGGAAGTGATTGTGATTTAGCTCTCACAGAGTCTCTCAGGCAATATCATTTGCTAATTGAATAGAAGGAAATGCAGTGAAGCCCTGCTAAAAACTTTAGATCTTACTCATCTGATAATTCATTCTATTGTGAGGAATCTGTTACGCATCCTGTAGATTGAGGGTATGTTCTTTATATGGAAAAGACAACATTATATGTCATTGTGACATACAATAGATAATAACACTGGCAGATATGAATTATATGTTAATGAGATATTAGTTTGAATTATCCCTGATTATTATTCATTTTCCAAATTAGTATATTTACTTACATATACTTATTATATATCTTGCATATTTTCAATGCATATACAACATGTAAGATGTACTATCAGATAACTGTGATGATGTACTATCAGAGAAAAGAGTCTCTGCGATGATGTACAATCAGAGAAAAGAGTCACTGTGATGATGTACTATCAAAGAAAAGAGTCACTGTGATGATGTACTATCAGAGTAAAAAGTCACTGCGATGATGTACTATCAGAGAAAAGAGTCACTGTGATGATGTACTATCAGAGAAAAGAGTCACTGTGATGATGTACTATCAGAGAAAAGAGTCACTGTGATGATGTACTATCAGAGAAAAGAGTCACTGTGATGATGTACTATCAGAGAAAAGAGTCACTGTGGTGATGTACTATCAGAGAAAAGAGTCACTGTGATGATGTACTATCAGAGAAAAGAGTCACTGTGATGATGTACTATCAGAGAAAACAGTCACTGTGATGATGTACTATCAGAGAAAAGAGTCACTGTGGTGATGTACTATCAGAGAAAAGAGTCACTGTGATGATGTACTATCAGAGAAAAGAGTCACTGTGATGATGTACTATCAGAGAAAAGAGTCACTGTGATGATGTACTATCAGAGAAAAGAGTCACTGTGATGATGTACTATCAGAGAAAAGAGTCACTGTGATGATGTACTATCAGAGAAAAGAGTCACTGTGATGATGTACTATCAGAGAAAAGAGTCACTGTGGTGATGTACTATCAGAGAAAAGAGTCACTGTGATGATGTACTATCAGAGAAAAGAGTCACTGTGATGATGTACTATCAGAGAAAAGAGTCACTGTGGTGATGTACTATCAGAGAAAAGAGTCACTGTGATGATGTACTATCAGAGAAAAGAGTCACTGTGGTGATGTACTATCAGAGAAAAGAGTCACTGTGATGATGTACTATCAGAGAAAAGAGTCACTGTGATGATGTACTATCAGAGAAAAGAGTCACTGTGGTGATGTACTATCAGAGAAAAGAGTCACTGTGATGATGTACTATCAGAGAAAAGAGTCACTACATAATGATAATTTCTCAAGTCCTATAATATTCATATCTTACAAATTTGTCGTCGTGTACTCAGACCAATCTTAAAATATCTGCTAGCATTACAATTAATTTATTTTCTCTTTTTGGAATTGTGAAATTAGTAAACTGTTGTAAAAACATCACAAATACTATTTTCTCTGACAGTACACATGCACCTCCTTAACGTACACACCTACACACACACACACACACACACATACACACACACACTCTAAGAGTCTCTTGCGCTAATTAGTGAATTTGTGACGAGGTAACGAGGCACACCTTATTAAATGAAGTGAAGGTACTATCTGCTACTTTACTTTGAACCACTTGCTAGTGCCTAATGTACTATCAGTCACTTAACTATTACTATTGGTACACGAATGTACAACTTCAACTTTGCAAGACTGTATACTGTACATTGTAAAAAGTATAATGTACGTATCTCTGGAATTATTCTATTTTATTTGTTTTATTAATATATTGTAACAAAGAGCAATACATTGAAATATCTGAAACCCCTTCGTTAAATATCTTTGCAAATATTTTTCTGAGTATTTCAGTTCATGGCACATCTTCACATGCTTCAACACATTTCATCACATTTCAACACATGTCATCACATAGCATCACATGTCATCACATCACCCGTTCATTTGTTATCAGTGTTCTGATTTGTTGTTTCTTATCATTGCTGTCATCTTATCATTATTAGTTAGTCTCATTGTGTGTCCTATGACATGACACATCTTGCGAACATTTTGCACACTCCTAATGTTAGCAGAAATAGAAGCAAACATTTAATTAGTGATATAAATAATGAAATAGAGGAGGCAAAGGGAATATATTCCTCGTTTGCATTCCTTGGGTGTTTTACATTTTTTATTACAAGTTTTCTTCAAAAGCGTAATTTGTAATTTCTTAACATTATATTGGAATGTATAGTTAAAGTGCAAAGATTAAATTATCAAAAATGAAAAAAATATTTTAAGTTAATTCATTTTATGACGTAATTCACTTTTTGATAATTTGCTGGGTTTTTTAAAATTAAAACAGATTGAGGAATTTAAATTATTGAACAAAATAAATGAAAATAGAAAAAAACGATTGAAACATATTAGTTAAATGATAAGAAACTAGAATTGTGTGAAATAGTTTAAAAAATTATTTGATTGCTAAAATATTTAATTATTTATAAATATTTAATATCTCCTTTTCACCTCTTCAGATATTTATCATTTGCGAAATTCTCGTCGCTGAGACTTTGTTAAACAATTTAAAGTGTTTGTATTTTGTTATTTTGAATGCAACTGTCACTGAAAGGAACTGAAAAGTGACACACACAGTCACCTTACTGACACACAGTCACCTTAGTGACACACACAGTCACCTTAGTGACACACACAGTCACCTTAGTGACACACACAGTCACCTTACTGACACACAGTCACCTTAGTGACATACACAGTCACCTTAGTGACACACACAGTCACCTTAGTGACACACACAGTCACCTTACTGACACATAGTCACCTTAGTGACTAACACAGTCACCTTAGTGACTAACACAGTCACCTTAGTGACACACAGTCACCTTAGTGACACACACACAGTCACCTTAGTGACTAACACAGTCACCTTAGTGACACACACAGTCACCTTAGTGACACACACAGTCACCTTACTGACACACAGTCACCTTAGTGACACACACAGTGACCTTAGTGACACACACAGTCACCTTAGTGACTAACACAGTCACCTTAGTGACACACACAGTCACCTTACCGACACACAGTCACCTTAGTGACACACAGTCACCTTAGTGACACACACAGTCACCTTAGTGACACACACAGTCACCTTAGTGACACACAGTCACCTTCATGACACACACAGTCACCTTAGTGACTAACACAGTCACCTTAGTGACTAACACAGTCACCTTAGTGACACACAGTCACCTTAGTGACACACACAGTCACCTTAGTGACACACACAGTCACCTTAGTGACTAACACAGTCACCTTAGTGACACATACAGTCACCTTACTGACACACAGTCACCTTAGTGACACACACAGTCACCTTACTGACACACAGTCACCTTAGTGACTAACACAGTCACCTTAGTGACACACAGTCACCTTAGTGACACACAGTCACCTTAGTGACACACAGTCACCTTAGTGACACACACACACAGTCACCTTAGTGACACACACACAGTCACCTTAGTGACACACACACGGTCACCTTAGTGACACACAGTCACCTTAGTGACACATACAGTCACCTTTATTCAATATGCACTTAATTCAGTATGCACGTACTCTATTCATTATGCACTTTATTCATTATGTACTTTATTCACAATGCACTTTATTCAACAGTAAATGTCATCAAAGATGTATGGCCCTACCTGTGTAAAATATAATTAACACTCTAATACTTTCGACACTCCGTCAATTGAGATAAGAAACTCTGTTGACTGCTTGTGAATTAGAGTGTCTTGCTTATATGTAATCAACTGGCGTCGATAAGGGAAGTGACAGACTATTATCAGGCTCTTACACTGTGAAACAAACACTTACCGCCACATTATATAACTAATCTTTCAATATATTTTTTACTACCTCTAAGCCCAATAAAAGAAATTCAGGTGAGAGCATTTATTATAATTTATTACTCTCAATAAAATAGAGTGCTATCACTTGTCTGGTAATTTTCTTTGAGTGTTGAAACATGCAAGCCATTTACAACATTCTCTATGTTAAGTACGGGATTTTACAGCCAAGTGAATACATGCTAAATTCAATTTACATGAAATATTCAGTATCTAGAATAAGTACCAAATTGTCTCGGCAGTTACATATCTTTTTAATTTTATATTTAGTAAAGTAATAAGGAGTTCGTAAGTATTATACCTATCCTGCAAACATGTGTATACCAAATAACACTTACTCATTTAAAACAAGTGTATACCATGTATACTTTTTGGAAATGGATGCCATATGTATTACATGTGGTTTTTACTTGGAAATATGTTGAATAACGTGTGGTTAACATATGTTATAAGTATGCTAATTGACATGTGAATAGGATATGTGATCAATTAGATACAATCTCTATTTGATAAGGTTTTTATGATATGGTTTTAAAATGGCATAACCACATGTTTCTTATGTGTTCTTGTGATGGGTAAATTGATTTAATGTGTACATATTTATACTGTACTGCAACATAAGAACCATTTAACCATGTGTATGCAATATGGGATCTTTAGAAGGATAAGTTTCCTTTAATTAATGTTTCCTTTAATTATTTGTTTGATGAAATTATTTAGACTTCATTTCTCTGAATTCTCATTCAAAATAAAATTACCCTACAAAAGTTAAAAATTGCGATTTCATAATTTCTTCATTATTTCTCATTTACAATAAAATTATTCAATGACAATAATTACTACCTCAAAGATGGATGTAATATAGTTACAATGACTTAATAGTGCCTATATACAAGGTACACTAATCAAGATCTGCATAGGGATATGCAAGATTATATGTTTCAATAAAGGAGGAGAACCATTCTGTCGATGAAGCTGTTTTGATAGACTGTCAATGAAGACTGCACAATAGAGTGTTTTCTTGGTGATAAACCATTTCCAGGCAAGGTAATTATTAAACATAATGATGAAAACACATTCATCTTAGTATGACTAATAAACCGATAATTATTAATAATCTACAGCAGGCAAATCATTAGGGCTTTTAAAGTTAACTTTTATTGGAATTTTTTAACTGCAATAACATTAATTTTTACTATGTATTATAAAATATTGTTATTAAATATTTAAATAGTCTGTGATGTATATTAACTTATATTTTACTTTATTTTATTTTATATGATGTATTTTATAAATTGTCATTTCAATAATTGTGAAACTGAAATACATATTCCAGATTCTTACAGATTATAAATAATAATACAAATTGATTATTTTCTTACAAGATCCGTTCATACATTTTTACTATAATTCATTTATTTATTGCAACCATTATATGTGACATACCAGAATAAGAGTCTCAATTTTGTCCCTCCATAATATCATTAATATCCCTGTGATTTCATTTGCAGTTAAGTAGTACATTCAGACAATGTAGCAGCATCGTGTACATCATATGAAACACTGTCCATGTGACTACCTATGTCACCCTGTCATCCCATACCTGCTTTTAATCTGGCCCATCCACCTACCATACACTATGGTAAAATATTTGGTAATTCGATACAGGCTTTCGAAAGGTGTTAGGATTCATAAACAGAGAGACTTTTGGCGGTAAGGTCGATACGAATTGTCTCTTTTTTGTGATGGGGATTAAGTGATGAGTAGAAGTGTAATAAGAACTCTTAGGCTCAGGTTTTTCATTTCACAAAGCTGGTGTTAGAGATCAAACGTTTAGAGAGCGATGGGAAAATAACATCGTGTTTGTTAACTCATCACCAATTCCATTTTAACATTATTATATATACTAAATTATGGTAAAATTGTTATTAATCTCTTTTTAAGTTTAATTTCATTTATTAAAGTGTAGTTATACACAAACTTCTTTCAATTATAATTTTCTACCTACAATATAGTGGGCACCACTCTACAATATAGTGGGCCCCTTAAATCCTCTATGTGCCCACTATAACTTACTCACTGTGTAACATTTAAACAGTGCTACATGTTCTAAGTACATGTACTCACCTAGCTATGCCTACCTGCGTGTATCGCATTACAATTTGCATAGCCACTTCTAGCCGTCATATGTAATCCATCCACACATTTTTTATTCATATTTGCAAAGGCGTGTTTGGTCTTCTGAATGAGTAAAAAAAGTGCAAGGTAGGTAGCTAGGCCTACCTAAACTATCAGCATGAACTGTCGTGTTATTTTGTACTCCTCAAATATCAAGTAACATGTTGCATCACATATTTCAAAATGCGTTAAGTATAGCAAAAAAAAAAGAATTTATTTACATTTTTTGTATGCAGTTAGAATGTTTGAAATATTTAATACATTAACCAAATAAATATACACTATTTTAAAAACTGTCATTCAATGTTGCCAATATTTTATTGATTAAAAACATCCCATAATGACATAGTTAGTTTCATAATCTAATTTTATAATTATTTTAGTATACCTATTTTAAAAGGCAATTTAAATGATTTGTAAAACCAATAAAAAATCAATTAAATTGATTACAAGTAGCATTTTGGGAACGTAATAAATAAATGATAAAATGCAAAACATTATTTTAGAACAATAGAAAATAATAATTATTTTAAAACAATAAAAATAGAATTATTTCAAAACAACAGAAATAATAGATTTCTTAAAAACTATCTCAAGTCTTATAAATTATAAATATGTCACATGATTTTTCCGTTAGAATTTGAAAAAGAATAAATAGGTTGTAGGACTAAATAAGGAGATGCTCAACCATTTCCACTGGTCAAAGACTCTTTCTTAATTTGGAGGCCTAGTTTTCATGTCCTGGAGATAACGAAGCCTCTTATTAGGTGAAGCAACAGATCTGGGAACAGAAAAGAATTTCAGGAAAACAACGAAATCTTTCATTGTGGTCACCCTATATAGTTTCGACACCTCTCCTCTGTGAGAACACACATCGTGTACAGTTTTTGTACAGCCTCAAAACACGATAACGATGGGGTAGATAGCGTATAGACACAAAAATGGAGAAATAATATTGATGTTTATTTAACTCAAAGATAAGTATATGAATAAAAGACCTAATCTTCTATTTTAAATACAATTCATTTGTAGACGTATCTCGTACATTGTATAATCAAATTAATCAAAAACATGAACAATAATTGATAATTTGATTACAAAATAAATGCTGATAAACTATATTACGATCATTTATTTTCTAAGTGTATCATGAAAATTTTATTTCATTTTATATTGTTTAAAAACAAGAATGATTCAGTGAGCCAAGTCCGTTACCAGTATGACAAAATACATCTATGCATTATAATATACCATCATTGCGACTGATATATCTTATATACAGTTAGTGTATTTGCAAGAAATTTTCTCCTTTTTTCTGTGTTGAAGATTTAACATTATTTAGATAAGTTTATTGTCTAGTCAATATATTTATTTTTATTCAATAAATGAGAAAATGTTTGTTTTTTGGAGCAACTTATACACTGGTAAATTTACTTAACTTTTGTGACGTGTATATTATTTACGTTGTTTAAGCATACATAAAATATACGATTTATGCATACATTGTGTATGGTGCATTGTATACTGTATGGTGCAAGTGCATTGCATGCTACAAGTGCATTGTACATTGACTTTTGTGACGTATTAAGCAGCTGATAATTATCACAATATCGCAATAAGGTTTCATTTATATCACATTTTAGCTCTAAATTAACTACTATAGTATCAGGAGTGAACAGTTTCAAAGTATTTAACTTCATAAATTGCCGTGTGAGGTTGATTCTCATTTTGTACATTTATACATAAGGAGGGTAAACAATTGTATTTTATACAGATAATGTAAATTCAACAGGTATTACTAATTCTGAATGAATATCTAAATATCTATTTCTTGTATATAATTTAAGATTAAATTCATTTATGTTGTTTTTATTTATCAAATTGATTAAATTGATAAAATTCTTTTAAATTAATGTATTATTTTGTAATTTTAGTTTAATACAATTGATAGACTAACTACTGAATATTTGAATAAAATAAAGTATTACATTTTCATTTTATTTATTATTTATAAATTATGTCTTGGTCGAAATAAAACATATTCTTTTTTATCATAGAGTATTCCCAACACTAAAGAAATGTGATATAACAACACAGTTCTATGAGTTCAATTGTAACTAGAACAAAAATTTATGATCACATATGTACATGGTATAGTTTGAATTTATAGCATACCATTGTGTTATCGTACAATTTATTATATTATAATATATTGATGATATGAAGTCCTTCCAACTAGTTCAAATATATTATTATCATTCTTACAATGAAGCTATATTATTTTGCAAACGGTTCAATTTGAATTTTTAAATTTACTGCATTGATGTTATAGCTCAAATATTATTTTATTCAGCTTATTGTATTATATGAAATATATTCTATCTATTGATATAGACAATATTTAATATAAGAAATACACACTTTATTCACCTTTATTTTTATTTATTGAAAATTATTGATTATGGTTATCATTTTCGGTCACCTCGATAAACTATGGTTATCATTTTCCGTCGCTGTGTCACTATGGTTATCATTTTCCGTCGCTGTGTCACTATGGTTATCATTTTCCGTCGCTGTGTCATTATGGTTATCATTTTTCCGTCGCTGTGTTACTATGGTTATCTTTTTTTCGTTCCTATGTCACTATGGTTATCATTTTTCCGTTCCTATGTCACTACGATTATCATTTTTCCGTTCCTATACTCACTATGGTTATCATTTTCCGTCGCTGTGTCACTATGGTTATCATTTTTCCGTCGCTGTGTTATAATGGTTATCTTTTTTCCGTCGCTGTATCACTTTGATTATCATTTCCCATCGCTCTGTCACTATGGTTATCATTTTCCGTTCCTATATCACTATGGTTATCATTTTCCGTCATTGAGTCACTATGGTTATTATTTTTTCGTCGCTGTGTCACTATGGTTATCATTTTCCGTCGCTGTGTCACTATGGTTATCATTTTCCGTCGCTGTGTCACTATGGTTATCATTTTTCCGTCGCTGGGTCACTATAGTTATCATTTTCCGTTGCTGTGTCACTATGGTTATCATTTTTCCGTCACGTGTCACTATGGTTATCATTTTCCATCACTATGGTTATCATTTTCCGTCGCTGTGTCACTATGGTTATCATTTTCTGTCGCTGTGTCACTATGGTTATCATTTTCCGTCGCTGTGTCACTATGGTTATCATTTTTCCGTCGTTGTGTCACTATGGTTATCATTTTCCGTCGCTGTGTCACTATGGTTATCATTTTCCGTCGTCGTGCCACTATGGTTATCATTTTTCCGTCGCTGTGTCACTATGGTTATCATTTTCCGTCGCTGTGTCACTATGGTTATCATTTTTCCGTCGCTGGGTCACTATGGTTATCATTTTCCGTCGCTGTGTCACTATGGTTATCATTTTCCGTCGCTGTGTCACTATGGTTATCATTTTCCGTCGCTGTGTCACTATGGTTATCATTTTCCGTCGCTGTGTCACTATGGTTATCATTTTCCGTCGCTGTGTCACTATGGTTATCATTTTCCGTCGCTGTGTCACTATGGTTATCATTTTCCGTCGCTGTGTCACTATGGTTATCATTTTTCCGTCGCTGGGTCACTATGGTTATCATTTTCCGTCGCTGTGTCACTATGGTTATCATTTTCCGTCGCTGTGTCACTATGGTTATCATTTTCCGTCGCTGTGTCACTATGGTTATCATTTTTCCGTCGCTTTGTCACTATGGTTATCATTTTCCGTCGCTGTGTCACTATGGTTATCATTTTTCCGTCGCTCTGTCATCAAGTGTCTCTAGGTTTTCTCTCATTGAGTATTGTGTTACCGTGCAGTGCAGACGTGTGTCAGTGTCGCTCCGTGGTCCAATTCTCACGCGTGTTCTCTGCCAGTGCTATCGTTAGTGCGGATAGTTACTCTCAAAGTTAACCTGTTTTGGATTATCAGTTTGTGGATAAATTATCAAAACTGGCGGCGGAAACGGAACCCAAGATGTTAACTTCCACCAATTCAAATCAGTACCTCAGACCAGAATATTTAAGTCCTATTCAAGGCAATACAATTGAGGTAAGTTTTCATTAATTTTAAAATAGTTCTTATTTACTGTATCTTAAACACTTGATAATTTTAATATTTTAATGCTTTTAATTATGGTATAATTTTGGATGATGTTAGTTTAACTAGATATTGAATTTATAATTTATATATCATTTATTTCACGATAAATAAATAATAATTTTACTTACCAAAATCTATTCTTTTATGTGTTCTCATTGATCTTGATAATTTAAGTATAGATTTTTGTTTTTTAAGTTGAAAGTGAAATACTTTACTGAAGAGTAAATGTTTCAAATAAATCCACGGAGTTGCCCATCTAAGTTAGCGTATGGAGGTACAATAACACATTCTTTGCTTATGTTCTATGAAAGATATTTTAGAATAAGAACGTAATAAATTAAAATTATCTTTTGAAATTATTTTATTATTTCATGTCAATTGAATCAATCTGAAAAGAGATATAAATATTAGTCAACAGATATTCGATTTAGTTTGAAATTAATACCGTGCAATTTATTATTTACATATATGGAGTATATTGTAGAATTAATTATATCACACATTTGAAAGGAATAAATTTAATATTTATAAAAACTGTTTTCAATTTTATCTCTTGTATCAAATATAGAAATATTAATAATATAGTTAATAATTTAATATGAATATTTTGCCGTTATATTTTGTATTGAAATTAAATTGTTTATTTGTTCTTCAAAACTCTATTAATTTCCTTATTTCCTCTGTATAATATAGACATTATCAAACCCTCTAGGGGACTAATTTAAATATTATATTAGTATAATATTCTATGAATTTTGCACCAGATTGTCAAGATGACATTTTTGTAAAATTGTATCTTCAATTATATGATATTCACGTTATTTATTTTTCAAAACTCTTTGATTTATTTTTTATGGCACAGTCATAATATTGTAAATTATTCAGCCATTCTCCCGAATCCTGAAATTATTCTTTGGCTTCACAACTCAGGTCCAAACCAATAACTTCTACTCACACACTCAGTGTCACAGGCATTCATTGCTGTTTGTGTGTGTGTGTGTGTTTGTGTGTGTCACAGTGACTCATTTGATGAATTGTTGCATGTGGTCTGTAGCAGGAAACATTAATGAGCCCTTTGTTTTCTTCTGTCACTCGCTGAAGAAAATAATAAGATGCATGCATCACACTTTGTGACGGCAGCTTTTTTGTTCTTTGATATTCATGAGGCTTAGCGTGCTAACTTTGGTTTATTTTCTTCACAGCTGGATGCCAAGAAGTCTCCTCTGGCTCTTCTTGCAGCCACCTGCTCACAAATTGGATCAGATGGACCACAGAAAGGCGGACAGGGTGGTCTGCCAGCGGGAGGGGATCTAAAGTCCTCAAAGGACCCCAAGGCTTCCCCATGCGCCAAGTCCCCATCTAGCATTCTCTCTGACGACTCTTCCACCACCACCAAACTGGTGGCTTCCTTCAGACCTTACGAAAAGAAGAGAGAAGAGGAGGATGAGAGAAGCTCCCCCTCCTCCCGTAAAACACCCACAACAAGACCTTCCCCCAATGAAGGGCATCTTTCCCCCCACCTGAATGGCAGGGGCTCACCATTTGGGCAACGTTCTAGCTCCAGGGGCAGTGAAACTGGCAGACCATCTTCCTCCTCCTCAGCCTCAAGATTAGCCTCACACGACATCCCTCCTCACACCTCCTCTGCTACCATTAGAGTCTCCTCACCATCCTCACTAGCTCCAAAACTTGCCAGCCTCTCATCCTCACTCGGACTAGGATCTCTGTCAGGTCTCTCTGAGCTTGTGAAGGATCCCCTAGCCATGTACAAACTGAATCCTAGTCTATATCCTGCTTTGGGTCTTGGTTTCGACCCCATTGGAGCAGCTAGTCTGGCTGCTCTCAGTGCCAAGGTAATTTAAATTTAAAATAACTTTAGGAATATTATTCTGAATTAATCATTGGAATTTCCTTTTAGTTAAAATATTGGGGTAATAATGAAGTCCATCTTTTTCCACCTCCAGGTATCTTCTGCCTCCACCACCTGCACTTCCTCCTCCTCTTCCCACTCCTCCACAGCTAGTTTCACATCGGCACTTGGTAGTCCGTACATCTCCTGGTCAAGAATCAAAATCAACGGGGGTAGCGATGCGGTGGTACCAGTCTGCAGAGATCCCTATTGTGCCGGTAAGGGGGAAAGAATTTGTCTCCGTATATTATTATCAATTAATTAATTAACCAGATGTTACGTATATTCTTTTCAAGATACACTCTTAACTCTTAAAGTTAAAATTGAAATATTTTCCGCTATTCATTTTCTCAGTCAAATTATTTACAAAATTCTATTTAGGAGTTTTACAATGGAAGTTCTTCCTTATTTCCATACAATACATTGTTATTACTTACAATAACTAACTAAGTACAATAACTAAGTTATTCATGTAAAGTTAAAAAATATATATTTGTAATTCCAAAATAATTGTTATAAACCAACATTCATAATATTACTTAACTTCTTATTGTGTAATAAACTGTTTTCTATTTTCTAATTTGTGTTCCAATCCCAGGGTGTCAAGTCAATGCTCACGCCGCGCAAGTTGTGAGCGGCTCCTGCGCATCCAACTGTCAGCAGTGCGCACAGATCAGTGCGTACACGAAGACACTGTCAGCATCTCTACCAGGACTGCTGCACTCCCTGCAACAACCCTCAGCTTTGTAAGTACCTACCACATAAAGGAAACACAATTTATTTCTGACGCAATAGATAGATAATAGTTCCATATCCTTTGGTTCAATTAAAATGGATGGAGAAAATGTATAAGTTCCCAACACTTCAGATTCATTAAAATGAAATATTTTAAATTAGATTAATCCATACATTGGCTAAGAATATACTTCTTGAATGATTTCAATGGCAACTTGAAAATAATTTACAAGCTCTAAGTACTAATTCGAAAGGAGCACACAGACCTCTCAATACTCTTTCGATGACTCTCCATTGGACTTACAAATGACACCAATCCAGCAATCAGAGTCAAGCATTTGATTGATGTTCTCCTGAACTAAAAGTGACGTGTGGAGAACATATCATCAGTTATACTTATTTGCATCTCCAAGCTGTAACCCTAATTATCGTGGCATGATAATTATTGCGTAGATGTATTTTGTATGACGCTTGTGAATGATTGTGATTAATCGCCACCACCATAATTCAAACACTCCAACATTACTCCAACTACACATCTTCACTACTAGAATTACAATTTCATGTTAGATGGACCATTGCACTAATTTCTGATCTTCTTTCCCACTAATATTCATCAAATGTTTTTCTACATCATTCCATGCTCCATATCACATAAATAAATAGGGTATAATTCCTGTAGCCTCCTCTTCTCGAACTACAATATCTGCCTCACCCAAAACAGAGACTCGAGGTTAGTTTAGACACATTCGCCCCGAAAAGTAATGAGTGTTATTTTGGGGCCAAATGAAGTGGTTTGTGAATGACGTGAAAAGCTAAAGAGCAGACATATCCTCTAAAACACTCCATTAAGATGCAAATTGTAACCCTCTGCGAAATGACTCTACATCCTCTCATGCGTAAAACTACGCCAAATTAAACGCCCAACACAGTTACGCTCAAATTCCAGAGTTGTGCTATCGCTCAAACCTCAACTGTCAATCATGAGTTGAAGACACATTGTAGAGAAGAACAGTGCATATGTGCCGTACATATGTTCTTGTATATCCCTTTAAATTGCTTGTGATCAACCTTTTATTATCTAATTATAAAAAAAAAACTTACATCCCATTTCTTCTTCCTCCAGATCCAGCCTCTACTCCCCCCAAAATCTGCTTGGTGGAGGAGGACAACAGCAAGGTAACGTCTGCAGTTGGATTTCTGGTGACTCGTACTGTGGAAAAAGATTCACCACTTCTGAGGAACTGCTTCAACACCTCAGAACTCACACCTCCACTTCCTCCGCATCCTCAATCGCAGACGTATCAGCCTCCCTCGCCTCCCTCCACCATGCCCTTCACCCACCCCACCCATTATTAGCAGGTCACTTACCCCGGGGGTATCCAACTCCTCCTCTGTCCCCCCTATCTGCTCGTTATCACCCATATGCCGCCAAACCATCCCTAACGCACCTTCCTCCATCAGCCCACCTCCCCCCACAATCTGCCCTCTCCGTGGCATCCCTTAGTGCCCTCTCTGCCCCCCACCCCCTCTCTGCGTACTATAACCCCTACTCCATCTATGCACGTGGTCTGGGGGCTACGGCAGGTCTGCACCCATAATATCGTGCAGCGCTGCTCTTCCCACCTCGTAAATAGACTCGTTTTTTATATTATCAAGGACCCACTGGAGACGATTTTCAAAGGAGTGTTTGATGATTTATTATTAATCCTCGAATGTCAAATTTATACGTTGAACATAGTTTTAAATGTTATTAGTTTTTAATCGAAGGAAAACGTATTCCTTTTATCGTGAAACTGTGATCTTTATTTCTTGTACATACTACTTTGTACGAACTTTAAACAATCTCATGTATACTAAATTGTAGCCACTGAAGTGCTGGCGTATTTTGACGTATGTCCTAATGTTTCGAAACTGTTATCACTTTCGAATTATTGATTTTTTTTTTCTAATGAAGCTAGTGGGAAAGTAACGTTCTATTAATCGCTGGCGTCAACTTTTCCCCATCTTCATAAGCAACGGAGTTATCTGGATATCAATTTCTTAAGTGTTAGTTTATATTTTTTTGTTATTTAATTGTTAAATCTGTGATTGGAAGTGTAATCAGTTAATAAAGACATAAGCCTATTCTAGTTTGAGCAAAAACATTCGTAGACAAGTAAGGCTAATTCTGTTCTCCGTTCAATCAGTTATTTTGTGATGTAGAAGATCTCAGTCGCTGAAATGAAGTCAAATTACTCATCAACTTTGAGCTAATATTACTATTCTATTGCCTGCCTGGCAGATAGAGGTAAAAAAACAATAAGGTTATTGAAGCAAAGGATTAAATAAAATAATTAATTACATTTTTATCTTACATGGAAGTCATATCATTTGCCAAAGATATGTAAATAAAGGGACTGTATTTCGTACATTTGAAGGCTTTAATTTCAATACTATTCAGTCAACTAACTATGCAAGTATATAACAATTTCAACTATCTTCTGATGCTAATTCTAAGGTATTCATTCCCTATAGTCAATGTAAATAAATATACTGTTTTTAGTGAGTATCAAAAGGGAATAAAAAGTCTTGCTGCTGACATTTTCGAAATGATTTAAATTGCTCAGCGCTCTATCCGAATTATTAAGGATGTCTCTACTAGTTTTGAGTGTGCCTTTTCACTTAGAATCTCTGCTAGGTACTACAAAATATACCGTAATTATCGTATGTTCCACTTTAGTCACCTTCTGTAAACTGTTTAACTTTAAGTTTTTCAAAAAAATTACATATTGTGTTCACTTGTATCTTACCTGTTTACTGAATTATCAAGAATTTCGTTTTATGTCATAACTTTTCACTGTAGGTATATATATTTAAAATTCTTTACCATTAAAATAAATAAGTGAATTAATTCATATATTAATGTGCACACAAGTTAATTTTCATTACATATAAAATAACTCGAAATAAAATGTAAATGATATTTTTATTCTATTTAAAATAATTTGTTCATTCACGCGCAGTCGTAGCACGCCTTTTTTCAGTGTGTTCTCCACTATTTATATTTCCATATTCTATTTCTTTGTTACCTTCAATATTAAAAATCAAAACATTTCTCTTAAAATGCACTCTCGAGTTAAATATCGATGGTATTATCGCTTGCATATAATAGAGGTACATTACTGTGCTATTTTCCTAATTTAAGTGATTTATAAAAGACATTTAAAAAGTCAGCCATATTAGAGGACGTAGGTAAAATAGGAGGACATGATGTACACTTCTAAATTTCTAATCATTTCATAGGGAGAAATGTTAAGTGAATCAGTGTTCCCTCTCTGTGTTCAAAGATGAATGTGTTAGGCCTATAAGCTATAAACTGATGTACAGTTCTTTATTAACAAATGCTATCGAAAATATTAAATTTATTTACTGTTAAACCTCGTCTTTTATTTTGTGAAACCTTTCAAACTGTGTCCCATGATACAAAGAATAAACAGTCTAATTATTGTTCAAAAAATTGAGCAAATTACAAATTTATAAAAAAAAACTCAAATGAAGTTACTTAAAATCTATTATAACAATGATAATTATCTACCATCAAAATAAGTAAATATCAATTAATACTCTGTATGGTAAATTACTAGATGCTAATTATCAGGGTTGTGACAATATGCTCTTAAAATCAGAGATCCCATGAATATCATAGACTAAGCGAAATGAAGTGGTATCGGATAATCTATACCGCTGATTTAGAACGATTCAATAGTGTTTAATTCTCTCCGTCTATAATATTTTCGGGATCAATGATTTTAAGAGCATATTGTCACAACCTGACTAATTATATACCGAATGGAAATTTCGATAGGTTATTTAAAAAATCGCATCAAAACATGATCATAACATATTTTAAAATAAATAAATAATAAATTTTGATCTGTTTTTCAAATTTCATCTGCTAATACTAACTTTACCTTCCATATTTCCCAATTCATCTAACTAGTACCTAATTACTTTATTCTAAATCACTTAACGTTAATTCAACTCAATTGAACTAAGTTGCAGCTCATTGAGTAAATGCCGTAAGTAACCGGTAGCATTCGTGACCGGTAGCCATAATTACCGTAAAAACCCTTACCGTACATGCAGTTCAATAAGAACCACAATACCTAATTCTTACATTATAATATCACCTCTTAAATAATAAAATAAGAATACTTCTTTAGTTTACACTGCTGAGTGTTTGACTAAGGTATAATTTAAATGTCACAATATAACTCAGAGACTTAAGCTAATTGAATGTGACGAAGAATAGTGACTTTGAAGTGCCGTGTGAGGCTGTTGAGATGAGAGTGGCAGCATAGATCATTCTATTGTGACAGCCATTAGAGTTACACTAGGCCTGTAATTTGCCTGTAGCTGATAAGGACATGATAAGCACCATCACCACTCACTCAATTCACTTCAGATAAAAAGAGACATTTTAATAACTGAATGTGTCTAATTCATTTAGCAACAATCTAAGGCGTTGATAGACGTTGTTATAAGAGATGAAAACTAAATCTTTGTTTCATTTTATTCTGGATTATTAATTACAATTTTTACTAGTTATATTTCAATACAAAATTAAATTGTTTGAGTTATTTTCTCTATTTTTAATGTTAAGACATTATACTTGATTCAATAAATCGTATATCATTTTGAAGCTAGGTCGTAACTGTTAGTAAGTTCAAAGAGAATTGCTCAACCGCTGATAAACCAGAAAATGAAGCGTACAGACCTAAAAATTGATCAAAAACACGCGGGAGAAGTTCTGACCAAAGGCCACGTCGTTCTCATCGTAAACTGGCTTCATAAGCAAGTGTTAGCAAATCTTTATATATTGAGTGATGAAAGAAGATCTGAGATCAAAACCATTTAAAATGCTGAAAACGTAATGAGCTTACTAACCATCGTGAGAGGATGGGAACTGAAAGAAATCACATCCTGGAGATAACTGAATTCACGTTCCTTAACTTGTTGTTCACAGTAGAGAAGAAAACATGACATTCAGCAAGTTGTGAGTTTGGAGTTTCACAAGTTCAACCAAGGGTTCTGTGACTGCCAGTGGAAGATCTCTTCTAGTATTTATGCCTTGTGTGGCCAAATTGAGTTCAGAACAGTACATATTTCTCTCATTCTAAAATGGAAGTTGCTACCATTGTCTGAAGAACATTTTCAGGGTTCAACATGGAGTCTCCAACATGATTCATTAAATGGCTTCAAATTGAACCAAGCCTTGATTCAAAGGAATATTTCATCCTTCATAGACGTAAGGTAGAGATTTCTGGCCAGTAAGGAGTCCAGGCCTTTATCCTTTGAACATTTCTATCTGGTCAATTTTGGAGACAATTAAGTGTCTCAGCAACTCCTCACACTTCTCGAAACCCTGAAAGCAAAATTACAAGTGGAATGGGAAGCAATTCCACAAGAACAGATACGAGCCGCTTGTGATGTTACTAGACTGAAAACTGTAGTTCGTTAGTTCGTAATAAGGGTGGTTATATCGAATAAATGGAACACTGTATCGTTGCTAATCACTAGGGTTGTGACAATATGCAGATAAAATCATAGATCTTAAGAATATCATAGACGAAACTAACTGAAATGGTATCGAATACTCTATACCGCTGGTTCAGAACGACTCAATACTCTTTATAATTCAATCCGTCTATAATATTTTCAGGATCTATGATTTCAAAAGCATATTGTCATAACCCCTGCTTATTACAGTATTATTTTTGAATTGCAATCCTCGGAATTATAATTATTGACCTTTAGAATTTTAATAATGTTTTTTTTTTTTTTTGCTTTAATTCTGAAACACTCTGCATATTTATTATAACATTTAGTTGTGTAACTACAATAACTATAGATTAATAATCTTATTCAATATTACTTTTTTATCTCTGATCTCAAGATTAATATAAATAATTTCCAAAAATATTCGAATCCAAGGTCTGATTCTGGTAGTAAAATTGCAAAAAAAAGATACTATTTAATTGTATAATTTATTACAAAAAAATAATTTTTCAAGTAGGTAAATTTAATTGAGGCAGCCATATTTATTTGAGTTAACATTTCTACCTATAAAACCTTTAGAAGGAAATATGGTGCAAGTTTTTGATGTTGGGTGTGTTTCGACATAGGAGTTAAATGTTCGTGTTCGACATAGGAGTTAAATGTTCGTGTTCGACATAGGAGTTAAATGTTCGTGTTCGACATAGGAGTTAAATGTTCGTGTTCGACATAGGAGTTAAATGTTCGTGTTCGACATAGGAGTTAAATGTTCGTGTTCGACATAGGAGTTAAATGTTCGTGTTCGACATAGGAGTTAAATGTTCGTGTTCGACAAAGGAGTTAAATGTTCGTGTTCGACATAGGAGTTAAATGTTCGTGTTCGACATAGGAGTTAAATGTTCGTGTTCGACATAGGAGTTAAATGTTCGTGTTCGACATAGGAGTTAAATGTTCGTGTTCGACATAGGAGTTAAATGTTCGTGTTCGACATAGGAGTTAAATGTTCGTGTTCGACATAGGAGTTAAATGTTCGTGTTCGACAAAGGAGTTAAATGTTCGTGTTCGACATAGGAGTTAAATGTTCGTGTTCGACATAGGAGTTAAATGTTCGTGTTCGACATAGGAGTTAAATGTTCGTGTTCGACATAGGAGTTAAATGTTCGTGTTCGACATAGGAGTTAAATGTTCGTGTTCGACATAGGAGCTAAATGTTCGTGTTCGACAAAGGAGTTAAATGTTCGTGTTCGACATAGGAGTTAAATGTTCGTGTTCGACATAGGAGTTAAATGTTCGTGTTCGACATAGGAGCTAAATGTTCGTGTTCGACATAGGAGCTAAATGTTCGTGTTCGACATAGGAGTTAAATGTTCGTGTTCGACATAGGAGTTAAATGTTCGTGTTCGACATAGGAGCTAAATGTTCGTGTTCGACATAGGAGCTAAATGTTCGTGTTCGACATAGGAGTTAAATGTTCGTGTTCGACATAGGAGTTAAATGTTCGTGTTCGACATAGGAGTTAAAGAATATCACAAAGTTTCTTTTTACTAAGAAAAAGAGTTTTAAAGTAACTCTTTTTTTTAGTATATAAAATGAGTCGAAATTAACAATACATTTTAATTTGATCAATTTTTTAATACAATAAATTGTTGTAATTTAACAATATATTTAATATGTATAGCCATTTACACTTAATATAAAAAATATATTTAATTTACCCATGTAATTTAATTCAATCACACATGTGTAATTTAACAATATATATATACATTTAAATATACACATTATAGACATCATTGGCTAATTCTAATGAGCATCTTTTCTCTTTTTAAGAGTGTAGGTAGGTGTGACGTCAGTCCTCACAGCGGTTAGGTGGCTTTAATGCTATCTAGTAGGTGACAGGCCAATGAAACTATCAAGGTACTTTATGAGCCATGCAAGGGGAGGAGACATCATTTTATTTAGTGAGGGCATTTACTCCCAATATATTAGACGCTAGGTGACAAGGCAGCTCAACACTACACAAAAAACACTACACAGTTAGACAAATAATAAGCACACACAATTAATTGGAGAATAGTTCGTTAGTGCTTCAGACCTTCATTATCGTTAACAGGCAACTGAATCAATTGAGATAAATCGATATGAACAAGGAAATGAATTGAAATGATCTTTTTATTGAATCTCTCTTATAATATTTCTTCTTGCCAGTGAAGTATATAAAGTATATATATTTAATCGACTGTTGGTATTTCATTGAAGCTTAGATTCTTTTTAATGTCGATAATTACTATTGATAATTATAATTATTCTGAACAATAGACGTTAATTATGTCAATGATAAAATGATATATTCCTTGGCTTCATTTCCATATTTTACACCATGTTATTTAGTCTTATTGGAAGTTGAAGCCATATAGCCACTGGTACTCTTTGTAAGCCACTGGTAGTCTTTGTAAGCCACTGGTACTCTTTGTAAGCCACTGGTAGTCTTTGTAAGCCACTGGTACTCTTTGTAAGCCACTGGTACTCTTTGTAAGCCACTGGTACTCTTTGTAAGCCACTGGTAGTCTTTGTAAGCCACTGGTACTCTTTGTAAGCCACTGCTACTCTTTGTAAGCCACTGCTACTCTTTGTAAGCCACTGGTAGTCTTTGTAAGCCACTGCTACTCTTTGTAAGCCACTGGTACTCTTTGTAAGCCACTGGTACTCTTTGTAAGCCACTGGTACTCTTTGTAAGCCACTGCTACTCTTTGTAAGCCACTGGTATTCTTTGTAAGCCACTGGTACTCTTTGTAAGCCACTGCTACTCTTTGTAAGCCACTGGTATTCTTTGTAAGCCACTGGTACTCTTTGTAAGCCACTGCTACTCTTTGTAAGCCACTGGTACTCTTTGTAAGCCACTGGTAGTCTTTGTAAGCCACTGGTACTCTTTGTAAGCCACTGGTACTCTTTGTAAACCACTGGTAGTCTTTGTAAGCCACTGGTACTCTTTGTAAGCCACTGGTAGTCTTTGTAAGCCACTGGTACTCTTTGTAAGCCACTGGTACTCTTTGTAAGCCACTGGTAGTCTTTGTAAGCCACTGGTACTCTTTGTAAGCCACTGGTACTCTTTGTAAGCCACTGGTAGTCTTTGTAAGCCACTGGTACTCTTTGTAAGCCACAAGTACTCTTTGTAAGCCACTGGTACTCTTTGTAAGCCACTGCTAGGTACTCTTGGTTCTCATTTGGCTGTCCATTCATTACGCTAGGCAGCAGGTTGTCATCAATCCCCGTCAGAGGGCAGTCTAAATTGTCACTGTTGAGTCATTAGTCATAGGGAGGAGGGAAGCTGCTGAATATTCACAAAAACACACTCTTGCACTACATTTAAAGCTCTCCCTGGAATAAAACTCTTAGCACCTGCAGTGGTAATTTGGTGCAATGTTAGTCCATATAATTATATATAGTCACTTGATTGGAGAGACTCTGTACAATAAACTACTCAAATGTAAACTATGATTAGTTTCATCAAAGAGGATTTTCGTTTCATTAAAGGTTCACTCCCGGTATTTTTACAAAATATTTCTCTCAAAGATATTCATATTAAATAATATTTAATAATCTATTTGATAGATATGCGATCACGCAAATTTATTTATTCATTTAATACTGAATTAAGTAGCATCAATATTTTTATATTTATTATCGGCTGAATCGTATGCTTTATTTTAAGTGTAAATTTTTATTCCACAAAATCATTCATATTTTAATCTATTAAACTAACTCCTAATTACCTTCGCGGAATGCGGAAAGTTATATTTTAGGTGGCATTAATTTTTTTTTGTATGAAAAGAAGCCATATACCTCCCAAGTGGAAACATCAACATATCAATACCATCAATTAGTTATAATGTATTTGTTCGTAAATAGCAATGATGAATATTCTGCATGTTAAATGGCATCGACCAAAACATTAATGGTGTAACATTAGTTGTCAATAATGGCCTATGCAATTATTAGAGTAAATAATATCCTCAGAGTATTATATGGAGATTTTTCTATCAACCTCATCAACAAATTAGTGATTTTTATATTCTACATATTTTTGTTAAGCAGTACACTGTAATAATGAACTGAAATATAATGAGTTTAAACAGTAGATGCTAAAAAGTAATCGATGTTTAACTTTTAATTTACTAAATTACTATTGCAATTGGTTACTCTTCAGATTTGCAATTAAAATCAATTAATTGAATTTGATGACCCTCATATGTACGCTGAAAATTTAATTTGTAACATTTTATTGATAATTCGTGCTTCGATTCTGTAGAATAGTACAAAGAAAAGAATGCTATCCACAATAACATGAACATTTTATACTTCAATAAAAATATAAAATTTGGAATCACAATTTCCAATTTTTGGTGGCCCCACCACATAATTTTCCGTCTACATAGTGAAAATGGACGTACTGTTTGTATGTCCTTGCAACCGTCAGACTGTTTAACAGCTTCAAAGTCTGTTACTGATTACTGTTTGACTACATATAGGGACTCTCTACAGGGGTCATATTGACTCCATTTGTACTCCCTACTGGACCCAAACAAACAATCATTGGACACTTCAAAGGCCCTGCATACTTTTCATGAGTAAATTGTGAAGGGACTCATTTTAATGGAAATATCCAAACTAAAACTAGTATTAACACACTAATTCATTTTAATAGTCTTGTCAGTCATAAGCAGAGTCACTGACGTTATAAATGATTGCAAGTCATTTCTAAGAAGCCACCAAACGAAAGCTGCTCCACGGGCAAATTTACCTTCCGCACTTCTTGGACAACGTTCATGAATGAAAGAAAGCTACTCAGTGACAACAGTCACTTATATGGATTTTAGTAGGTTATTAGTAAGCAATTGTTGCTGTCTTTACCACTACCATATCGTGGAATATGAAGAAAAAGACAATAAAATTAACGAAACTAATCCGAATTTTCTTCCATTTTGTGACTTCAGCAACCGATTTTCTTCTAAGAGGTAAAGCTTTATAATTCGGATGCAGAATATTGTACTTAATGAGTTATTATATCTTGACCTTGTGAAGGCCTAAAATTAGATATGATCCTTCAAGCCTTTGTATGTCGTAGGAAAAAGGTTTTACCAGATTGAATCATCATTACAATGTAAGGTATGAATTTTAATTACCTTAATTTAAAGAAAATGATTGATTAAGAGATAACTACGATTGAAATTATATCATAAATTTTAATTCTCCTTAATTATCTATTTCCTTCATTAATCAATAAGATAAAATTGATAAGTTACTTTTCATTCCTTCATGTTCACTTTTTACATACAATTATACTAAATGCAGTTTAATAATAAAAAACTTTTCAATTTAAATGTTCTACGTATCTAAAAAAATGTCATTAAAACCATTAGAAATTTTCAAATGCAATGTCTACTTTTAATAAAAAGATAGATTTTAAATAATCATATAGCTTGTTTCCTAGTCACATGCTTATTCTATTAGTATGTGTCGCTATATATAATATGTATAATTGTCTTACGTTTGAGTGATACATAAAGTTGTGACTAGGTAGATGTTGTGTGTCTACACTATCTCTAACTGCTCTATAAGTCACGATAGTAAGAGATAGGGCCTCCTATTACCCATTTTATTAGACTATTACTAGATACACATGTATGCTATTTGGTGACACTTGCCTACAGTCCCTCTGAAGACTGTCGAAGACTGTACAGCAAGACTGTACATCAAAGTAATATTCACCTTTCGGAAACAGATGAGTAAATAATTGATGTAGAAAAAGGTACCAGTAGTTAAATTAATAAGTTTACATGGAAAAGGACAAAAGAAAACCATTCTATTGACCTTAAAATATGGCATACCAAAGAAGCGCTATTTCATTACCACTATCAACTACAGTAAAAATCCTCTATAGTGAATAAGTTAAGATGTAGCCCCTATAGTGAGATTTTCTCTAGATTGCCATAAAATAGCTTTTCGTTTTCTAGAAACTCATGGTAATTGATTTCAGGGTAAAAAATTCACTATAGAGGCTACATTCTAACTCATTCACTATAGAGGAGTTCTACTGTATTCATTTCTTGGTCATTTTAATCATTATTCACAAGTTATTGATATACACGTGTTATTTCGTCTGAAAATGTTAGCCTTATCTTCATATGTCTATTTAATATTCAACATTTTACCTTTTGAATTAATTTAAACCAGTTTTAAGAGTGTGGAAAGTTTTGGATTTTTTTATGTTGTAAATAAACGATAAATGAATTTATAATTTGATGCGCACACTAATTTTACCCCAAATAGGGTAAAGCTCCAATTATCGGGAAATTTCAACAGGTCCCTATTAAAATGTTTTCACTGTGAAGAGAAAATTGTTAATTCTAACCACATTTAATATATTTTAATGTTTTAATGCGATAGTTTATTAATAACCTACTGAAATTAGTATCCGATATATAATTAACATCTTGCAATTGCTTCTGTACCCTACATGGTACATAGCTCCCTCAATTATATAATTAATTTAAACATTGCATATAATTCATATAATCAAAATTATTTTTTTTTAAATGCTATCATCCATGCAATGGGTTCTAGTACATATTTAGTCTAATTAACCTTACTCAAACTATATATAATGGTTGGGACAATATTTTCTTTTTAATATTCCTATTTATGAAACAGTGTTAAGATTAATATTGCTAGAAGAACTCAAAAATTGGAATTTTATCTTTCTTCTCAATTAAAACTAGGAATTTTATCCTATATTTTAATCAAAAATTGGAATTTTATCATTTCTATCAATCAAAAATTGGAATTTTATCTATTTTTTTAATCAAAAATTGGAATTTTTTTTAATCAAAAATAGGAATTTTATATATTTTTTCAATCAAAAATAAGGAATTTCATCTTTTTTAATCAAAAATTGGAATTTTATCTTTTTTTTTCAATCAAAAATTTTATCTTATGTACTATATTAGTCATCTTGTAAAAGAGTAAATGAATAGTTTATATGTAATATATCCATACAAATTTATTATTATGCTATTTGACGGTTATATAATTGATAATTATTGTATTTTTTTTTATTGACAATATTTTTTCATTAAAAAGAAGAACAAATCAAAGGAAAACACCGGAGCATTTTAATAAATAAATTACTTTTATTTATGAGATTCATATGGTAACTTCAGAAATTAACTATAACCTATTTCAACTAATGACATAACAATTTTTTCAAATAGCAACAGTTCTATTCCTAATGGTTTAATATGAAATAATGAAATGAGAGTTTAAGTGAGGAGGAGAAGACAGATGGTCTTTAGATTGAAGTCAGTAAAAGTGTCACTTCCCTCTCACTTAATTCACATTAGTAGTATAGCTGCAGTAGTCATTCTGCCTGGTCTGTACACTAATAATATAAATGAAGATATCTCTCACACTCTGAAAGCTTCTCTGACACTCAGTAACTATTGAAATAAATGATCTAGCAGTTATTGTACTGTACAAACGATAGTTAAACTCATGCATGTCAAGCGAAAAAGATTGCTCTTTTGGTTCTATGAAAATGTACGTGTATTGTATCGAATTTTTATGAAGTTATTTATTATTTTCTTGTGTCATTATAGTCAGTGAATGTATTAATGAGATTACTAACATAAATAAAAATTTATCGAATGGACAGTACTTAAAATAGCCAGCAAATATATACAATATTCAAACTTACATTTGGTAAATCTATTAAAATTAAGCAACTACATACCTACACCTCATTCATCTGCATACTAATTTCCGTACACCATCCATACCTGCAAATACACCATCCCCCACACCTTCTTCTGCCTTCATATCCTTCCTGAAGTCCCCTCTTCTTACATGTGAGTCCTGACTTATTTCCTAGTCGTCCCCTCAAATGATGCCAATTTATCAGCTATGAGCACCTTGGCATATTGGCTGCTGCAAGAAAAATGCCCCACAACACAGACCTGCGCTGCCTCCTCCTGATCTGTCTGAGGCATCTTAAAGACTCGAAGGAGACTCAAACTAGTGCTTCTTTGTCAAAAACAAAAGCCGTACAATATTCCATATGGTCCAAAAATATACACACAGTGAATGTCTGTTGAAATGGAGTTAATTAGGATAACTCAGTTAATTAGCAAGTCATTTTTATACAATAAACAAATATAATAATTTCTTTAAAGCATTTCTTTGAAGAATTATATTATAATAGTCGATAGTAAATTAAAGCTGAATAATACTAGTCGTTTCTAAAGCTCATAGTGTAAAGCATCAATAAGCATCACCATGAAATGAAGATCATTAAGTTCCTACTAGAGACTGCCACAGGACAAACCCTCCCCCGTCTCAATATCTCTAGTTGTGTAGGTGACTAACGGGGGGTGATCAGTTGATGTGACGGCTAGGTGACACCCTTCATATTTCCAGGAGACAAGAGGCCATTCACCGCCCACTAATGCAAGGCACGCAAACTTAGGACCTATACCTACCTACCCCATAACACATCAGGACAAATTTACATAAAGAAGCAGCGAATAAGGAGTATCATTTCTCTGGGAGACAATCCAGATAGCAAGCAATGTTCTGGATGGTGAGAAGCTTTTGCTGCTCTTGTTGCGAAATAAAGGCCAACGCTGTCACGATTGATGTGGCGAATTTATGCAGAAATGAAATCTGACACAGGGTTATTGCAGTAAATAACTGGGCCTATTTTTTCTGGTTGTGAAGGTATGGAAACACTCTCAGAAAGAAATGGACTGTTGTAAATTACCAGACTATGCTTCTATAATAGGAATAATATGTTCTCATTTACACTATAATGGTATTACTTCATCGGATAGGAGGAAATTTACTCATGGATATTATGAAAAATTGAATCATATGTTATTATTACATATTGCTTTATATAATCATCCTATTCCAATATCTTTCTTTTATTGTGATTACATTGGAGATAGTTCTTTTCTGTTATTAAATGACAATTGTTTTCTGAGCAACTTATCTTTCCTAGCTTGCCACTAAATCCCCCTAAAAGCTACTCTCCCAACGCTTGCTCATCGCATTCATTCCATAAAACAATCCATCAATTGCAAAATACTACCATCTTTCCACCGCAAACACTCGATCAAATGCCCGCAAACAAAAGCCAATGATTCAGCGAGAGAAGGAAGCCGCCACCGACGCGACCACCACCGCACCCGCCGCTTCATATCCGAGCCCAATATTTCAGCGGGTGGCCGTAAAAAGAGTTTACAAAGCACTCTGTTTATAGCCTGTTTGATAATCCTTTTTTCCCTAAATTCCGTGGAATATGACGCTCCGAATAACACGATGGGGAGTTTTCTCGCAAAGATATTGGCAGTTATGTGCTGCGAACGATTTGAATACCAGCAATGAGGGGGACTCTCACCGCGCAATCTACAGTGAAATTGTCTCGTGTGTTGGGCCCGAGATATGGCGGTCATAACAGTCTCGGTTATTGAGCGCTCTTCCTTTCTCCGCCACAGAATTTGTATACTTTTACTAAAACTTTTGCTCGTCCGAAAGTATATTTTATTTGACATTAGGAGCTAAAATATTTGGATTAAGTTGAACGGAATTATTATTAGAGTATAAATTCCGTGTGTCTATTGCAACACTGTCCTCAGATTTGGGCTTTGGTTATGAATAGCAATGGAGGACTTTGTTAGTTAATGAAAACTCTGACTGCACCTATCAAATATAAACAGTCTTATAGAGCTCTTTGAATTCCTATTCAAATGCTCCATATGAATCCAAAATGGAAAAGTTACACTACAAAATATCATATCTCATATGATAACGGGTAGTATATAATTCAATTTACCAATTATTTGAAAGAAATTGACATTTCTATTATTTGTGGCTTATTTTAAAATATTATTCGCACAGTATATTTTCATTTCTCCCGTTGAAAATAGCAATAATAATGAAGAGGGGAAAAGAAAAGAGACAAAGTAAGACGTTCTTGCGCTGCTTACAGGTAATTGAAAAACATTTTCCTGACAAGCTTGCCAATCAATTTTAAAAACACTGCACTGGAGCATTTTCTCTTTTTGGTATTTATTGGAATCCGAAATAACATTTTGAGAAAAGGATCGGGTGTATATGGTCAAATATCAAAAATATATATATAGATATGTGTGTGTATTCTGCTTTATACAAATTCATCAATATTGGCTGGTGACGTATAACTGATGGTAAAAATAAACAGTCAATATTAAGCTGTTGGTACTGCATTGAGTTTAAACTTACGTATTCATTATTCAAGTAGTCGAAGAAAATTATTAGGTAACAGAATGTAAAACTTGTTTATCAATAACTTGAGTGCCATTATATGAAATATATTTATCAATAAATTTCATCACAGTGTAGCATCAGAAGCGTGACTACTGTACCAGTTATATCCTCAGCCTGCTGTACCTCTTTAGTCCCAGCAATAGTTCACAGTGGGTGAGTAGGTCGCAAATTAGACCTAAGTACGTCTTCGAATGAGCCCCGCACAAAATACGACCTACTGGCACGGGGAGACGATCTTCCAGGCCTATTAGAGAAGGCCTAACTGCTTAGGATGAGCCTATGATATTGCTGCAAATAATGTGCCTGAGATACGCCACTTAGAGGTGACTTTGGGGGTGCTTTTCACCTGCCAGAAATGGGGAATTTGGGGGTGAAAATCACCAATTAGTGACTCTCCCGATTTATATTTAATAAATCTGATATTATTATGCAGAAGGTACAATAGTTATTGAAATCTTATATAATCTTAAATGTGATTACTGACAAATTTTATAATGATAAGACTGTTATACCAGCTGGTAAAATTGAAATTAATATCTATTCATCAGATGAACCTGTTCAACCCGATGTTTAATCTGATGTTTAACCTGATGTTTAACCTGATTCTTAACTTTAGCCTGATGTTTAACTGCTTCGTCACCATTTTTGACGTTATATAGGGTATTTTTTTGACGTTTAATTTACTCAATTTATTTTTCCTCTCTGACCCTAAGATAATGTTTAGAAAGATACGAGATGTTCCAATTGCATCTGATATATTAGCAGCAGTAAAAAACTACTTACACTTGATCAGGTCTAAGGTGTATATAGAAGGCAAGTGCCAACCCTCATTATAATGTAAGAGTAAATAAAACCTACACAGCAAGGGATGGAAGAACAGATTGAGTGATTTCTTATGTGAAAAGAGGCTAAGAATTTAATGATAGAGATATGCACTTCCATTCACATTTTAACAGTTACTTTAACACGTTCTAAAGGGTTAGAGCATTACTTCAAGTGCGTATATGGGTCATCAAATGGTAACGAGCTACACCAATTGAAAGATATAAATGAGTTCTTTCTATGAAATTACTCATAAGGTTTTCATTAACTGTTTAAGAATTTTGAATGACTCGAATTAGGTGTTTGACAGCAAGTAGGTACACATAGTTATCTGCGGGTAATTTGTTGTATGTTCTTCTGCGGCAAAGACATTGGAGAACAAATTTCGATTCATTTCAAGATAGACAGGAAGACAGATGAAAATGTAGAGCCTCTTCTAACTCCCCTTCTCTCCCTTCTCTCCCTTCTCTCTTCACTCTCCCATCTCTCCATTTGGTATCTGCTAGTCAAATAAATGCACTGTAGTTTATTTTATTCAACCGGAGAGAAATATGTTATCATCAAGGAAGTGATTTCTCTTACTTTATATCTTTGTCTGAATATTTAAGTCTCATTTCATTTACAGATGTGTTAAGAAGAATATTTTAAGTATGAAACAATTAAAAGAATTAGAATAGGTGCAATATAAAAACAGTGGACCTACGTACGAATTTGGAAATTGCGTACATATTATTTTTGTGATATTAAAATTTTAAAATTCAAATAAAGTAAATTGTTGTGTGTCAGTAGCAACAGTAATCTATTAGTTAAATATATTCATAAGTAACGATGTTACTTGTGGTAACATTGCCGCGAAATTTTGCGCAACATTTCCCCGATATTGTGACAACATTGCCCCAATATTGTGACAACATTGCCCCAATATTATTACAACATTGCCTCAATATTGTTACAACATTGCCCCAATATTGCCACAACATTGCCCCAATATTGTTACAACATTGCCCCAATATTGCCACAACATTGCACCAATACTGTTACAACATTGCCCCAATATTGCTACAACATTGCCCCAATATTGTTACAACATTGCTTTAATATTGCTACAACATTGCCCCAATATTGCTACAATATTGTCCCAATATTGCTACATCATTGCCCCAATATTGCTACAACATTGCCCTAATATTGCTACAACATTGCCCCAATATTGCTACAACATTGCCGCAATATTGTTACAACAGACTCTGACAAAATGGTGGGTCTGGACGAATTTAATAAATGGAGCGATAAGTACCTTAAAAACTTATTCTAGTGAGGTGTTGTTTGTGTCACTTGATAGAATGAGTTAAGATACATAATATTATATGAAATTTGCGACGCTTCACCTTCTATTATATCATTTTAAGCAATTCTAAAATGAATTTTCGGCTAAACCTATTTTCCCTCTCAGAACTTCGTTATAAAAAGCCCTCAAAAACACGTATGGTACATAGATAGAGCTCTCTTTTCTTTATATTCATAATTAGGTAACACTTTACATATCATTATATATCAGAAGCTTTTTAATTGATCTCAATTTTTCCAAAAAATGTGATCTAACATTATTAGGCCTTCTCTTGGCTTCTATCTTCACCTGGAAGAGAGATTTGAACTTTTTGATATTTTGTGAATATTTCGAAAGGGAAGCCATGGAATGCCATGAAATATTTATCTATACTAGATTACTCCATGATACAAGTTTTGTTAAAGTTTCAAGTACATGGGCTTTACACTTTCAACGTAAGAATTCTTTTAATTTCTCAATCAGATATCAATTTTTACAACAAAATTAGGTTTGGCCGAATCAGGGATTCTCAACTGAATTAAGCTCCAATAAGAGATTGAGCACTTGTTTGAAGTATCGTATATGCAAGACTACACATTGGTGAATACAAAAAAATAAGAATTAAGCCGATCGGAGTTCAAAAACTGCATGAAGTCATCTCATATGAATATAGAGGTTTGGCAGGAAGCGGCAATTGTTTTCGTCTAAACCCGTTTAAGAGAATGCGATGACATGTGACATTTAATGGTCAATTTTATTTCAAAATGTATTCAATACTGGATCTATACGAACTGTTCATGTTACAAATAATTTTTTTTTTTCAATCACAGGCTTGAATGATTCCTAATAGCAAAGAATAAGTTTCATTCTGTCAAACCTAATTATGTTGCAACAGAAGATGCGAATGAATATGGATTCAGAATTCTATAAGAAAGGAGTAGAAATAGAGGGGTCACTCACATTCCTCTCATTTATAGAAGAGAGGGGTCTCTCACACTCCTCTCATTTATAGAAAAGAGGGGTCTCTCACACTCCTCTCATTTATAGAAAAGAGGAGTCTCTCACACTCCTCTCATTTATAGAAGAGAGGGGTCTCTCACACTCCTCTCATTTATAGAAGAGATGAGTCTCTCACACTCCTCTCATTTATAGAAGAGAGAAGTCTCTCACACTCCTCTTATTTAAAGAAGAGAGGAGTCTCTCACACTCCTCTCATTTATAGAAGAGAGGAGTCTCTCACACTCCTCTCATTTATAGAAGAGATGAGTCTCTCACACTCCTCTCATTTATAGAAGAGAGGAGTCTCTCACACTCCTCTCATTTAAAGAAGAGAGGAGTCTCTCACATTCCTCTCATTTATAGAAGAGAGGAGTCTCTCACACTCCTCTTATTCATAGAAGAGAGGAGTCTCTCACACTCCTCTTATTCATAGAAGATAGGAGTCTCTCACACTCCTCTCATTTATAGAAGAGAGGAGTATCTCACACTCCTCTCATTTATGGAAGAGAGGAGTCACATACGTTATATCATTATATATCAAAAGCTTTTTAATTGATCTCAATTTTTCCAAAAAATGTGAGTTAACATTATTAGGCCTTCTCTTGGCTTCTATCTTCACCTGGAAGAGTGATTTGAACTTTTTGATATTTTGTGAATATTTCGAAAGGGAAGCCATGGAATGCCATGGAATATTTATCTATACTAGATTACTCCATGATACAAGTTTTGTTAAAGTTTCAAGTACATGGGCTTCTTACTTTCCACGTAGGAAATCTTTTAATTTCACAATCAGGTATCAATTTTTGCAACAGAATTGGGTTTGGCCGAATCAAGCCGTCTCAACTGAATTAAGCTCCAATAAGAGATTGAGCACTTGTTTGAAGCATCGTATAAGCATAAGTACACATTAATGAACACAAAAAATATTGAATTAAGCCGATCGAAGTTCAAAAACTTTATGAAGTCATCTTATATGAATATAGAGGTTTGGCAGGAAGCGGCAATTGTTTTCGTCTAAACCTGTTTAAGAGAATGCGATGACATGTGACATTTAATGGTAAATTTTATTTCAAAAAGTATTCAATACCGGATCCTTATGTAATGTTCATGATACAAATAAAAAAAAATTTCCGCTCACAGGCTTAAATAATTTTTAATAGCAAAGAAGAAGTTTCATTCTGCCAAACCCAATTATGTTGCAACAGAAGATGCGAATGAATATGGATTCAGAGTTCTATAAGAGAGGAGACACACTCCTTTTATTTAAAAATGAGAGGGGTCTCTCAAAATCCTCTCATTTATGGAAGAGAGGAGTCTTTCACACTCCTCTCATTTATAGAAGAGAGGAGTTACTCACAATCTTCTCATTTCTAGAAGAGAGGAGTCTCTCACACTCCTCTCATTCATAGAAGAGAGGAGTCTCTCACTCTCCTCTCATTTATAGAAGAGAGGAGTCACTCACACTCCTCTCTTTTATAGAAGAGAGGAGTCTATTACACTCCTCTCATTTATAGAAGAGAGGAGTCTAATACACTCCTCTCATTCATAGAAGAGAGGAGTCTATCACACTCCTCTCAATTATAGAAGAGATGAGTCTCACACTCCTCTCATTTCTAGAAGAGATGAGTCTATCACACTCCTCTCATTTATAGAAGAGAGAAGTCTCACACTCCTCTCAATTATAGAAGAGATGAGTCTCACACTCCTCTCATTTCTAGAAGAGAGGAGTCTATCACACTCCTCTTATTCATAGAAGAGAGGAGTCTATCACACTCCTCTCATTTATAGAAGAGAAGAATCTCTTATACTTCTAAATCTATTAAAATTTGTCTAATGCACGATATAGTAACGGTTAACCACATTTCCAATGAATAAAACACTTCCTATATGGCAACATATACCAATACAACCATCTGGATTAATAATTCAGTACTTGGCATCTCAATAATACGAATTGGCAACTCACTTTTCTCTCGTTGAAACCTTAAGTATCAGAACACAACATTAATCCAATGACGTCATTCGACTGAACCCACTTCCTTCGTCTAAAACTAACAAGAGTTGGATCAAACCTGAAATTGTTCTGCCAAACCCACAACCGTTCTTTGAAACCTGAAAAAATTCGTCTAAGCCTTAAATTTTTCTATGAAACCTGCTACTGTCAGAATAACAACATTGCCCCAATATTGTTACAACATTGCCCCAATATTGCTACAACATTGCCCTAATATTGTTACAACATTACCCCAATATTGCTACAACATTGCCCTAATATTGTTACAACATTGCCCCAATATTGTTACAACATTGCCCTAATATTGTTACAACATTACCCCAATATTGTTACAACATTGCCCCAATATTGTTACAACATTACCCCAATATTGTTACAACATTGCCCCAATATTGTTACAACATTGCCCCAATATTGTTACAACATTGCCCTAATATTGTTACAACATTACCCCAATATTGTTACAACATTGCCCCAATATTGTTACAACATTGCCCCAATATTGTTACAACATTGCCCTAATATTGTTACAACATTACCCCAATATTGTTACAACATTGCCCCAATATTGTTACAACATTGCCCCAATGTTGTTACAACATTGTACATCGTTACAATATTGGAACAATGTAAACAGTGAAACATTTCTACCTACCTGGGTTATTACTTTTGAACAACTACTTTATGATTTCCCTTCCATATAAACGTGAAAAAATTATCTATTGCATATTAAAACACTTCGAAGACATCATAACCTCCTCCAGTAACTGTATCTAAGAAAATAGCACTATTAGTGATATAGGGTGAGTTACGAATTTTCGGTCGGTTCCACATTTTCGATCATATAAGAAAAAACAATATTATTTTATTACTGTTAGATTTTTATTGTTTTTTGGTATCCATGATACCTGTAATTATTATTGCAATTAAAATAAAGTAATTATTATTATATTGTTTTTCTTATATGACCGATGATGTGAAATCGACCGATAATTCGTAACTTAGCCTATATCACTAATAGGCTATTTGTTTTAATAGAGGTATAGTAGCTAAGAGTTCCTCTCTGCAGACCATAGAAGTGATAACCAAGTCACTATAGTCTCTAATGCCTTCAATGACTTGAATATAGTTATTAGTCTTCAACTAGATAGTTACATCTGACATTCACGAGGCCCTTTGTAATGGAACACTGAATAATTAATGGAAAAACACAGACTTACGACCTCAATAAAGAAATAAAAATTTACAAGAATGCATGGCTGGCACGCATCAGAACTATAAATAAAGATGGCTGCCCAATAAATTTCACTGCTAATATGACTGAAGAAGTTGAAGCATGGAATTAGTGTACATTTGATGCAATATTAAGCAGACGTAAAGTATGTTGGGGACGTTAAACCCCAGCAACTAATTAATGTAAAAGAGCAGTGGTATCACGTGCGGGGTATAAATTCATCCCTCGAATAACATGCAGATATGTCAGTTAATAAATCTCTGGTGTATCTTAAAAGGAAATGTGTGCAAAGTATAAGCATGATACGCTACAGAATTAAACTTTAAATCATCGTTAAATCCTTGTTTTTAGTCATTCATTCTATGATAATATTTTATTCTACAAAACATATTAGATGGAAATTATAGTACATTAACTGTCGTTAATTAATCTCAATCTTATTCACTTGGGCAATTAATTTCCCAAATCAGTATTATTTGTAGTTTATAGCCTCTTAGTTCTTTTGAAGATGATTTACAATGTCATTAGCTAAAGTAATGACTGTAGGTCAAATCAAACAACGCCATTCACCCATGGTGGCAGTTATAGTCTGATTTATATGGTAGTGCCATGCATGAACTTCTATGTTGCTTGCATTCAAATACATATGTGAATTACTTCAGTTATTGGAACAAAAGAAAAGACTGGAACAGTTTACTGATTTTTAGTGATTGAAATCTGCCGTTACTTACGACAATTGTGGTTGTAATGGCAGACACTTCAAATAAAGTGAAACTTATATAACGGATATGACTATATATTTGGTTATAGCTAAATGCATGGTTCTCAGTTAGGACATTTATATCAATATGTATGAAATAAAATCATGAATAAATGATAGGGAAAACTTATCATACAAATATTAGATGTACAATCGAATACAAAATTTTTTTAGTATTAAAATATCAAAAATATCAAAAATAGATATCAAAAATAATCCGAATTAAAATAAAAGAACTATTTTATTTAAATGATTCATACATCTTGATCTTAAATACATTTCATTTTAATCTTAAAAACATTCCATCTTAATATTAAATACATTTCATATCAGTTTTTTTTCACTAAAATACTCTTGCTAAACAAAAGTCCGTAATTTTTGACAGGTGATAGACTAGTGATATGCAGTTACATGTTACCTATGCTGTTACATGTTACCTATGTTGTTACATGTTACATATGCTGTTACATGTTACCTATGTTGTTACATGTTACATATGCTGTTACATGTTACCTATGTTGTTACATGTTACATATGCTGTTACATGTTACCTATGTTGTTACATGTTACATATGCTGTTACATGCTACCTATGTTGTTACATGTTACATATGCTGTTACATGTTACCTATGTTGTTACATGTTACGTATGCTGTTACATGCTACCTATGCTGTTACATGTTACCTATGTTGTTACATGTTACATATGCTGTTACATGTTACCTATGTTGTTACATGTTACATATGCTGTTACATGTTACCTATTTTGTTACATGTTACATATGCTGTTACATGTTACCTATGTTGTTACATGTTACATATGCTGTTACATGTTACCTATGTTGTTACATGTTACCTATGTTGTTACATGTTACATATGCTGTTGCATGCTACCTATGCTGTTACATGTTACCTATGTTGTTACATGTATCAGATGTAACGAAGCATGTCAGTAGATCTTACAGGCTAAATACTGTATCAAAATGCATTATAAATGTAGCTAATAAACTATAGTCGTTATGTGCCTTGGTGACAGTTAATCTATATCTGTGTGTAGTTTAAATACCAAATGGTATTTGATGGATGTGCTTGCCTTTTTAAATATGCTTGCACTCTTTAATTGTCACTATTAAATCATAGATATGTTTGGCTATTAATTTAAAGTTTGGTAATATTTTATGTTTTGTGTAGAACCATTTTTATAATCAATATAGTAATATTGATATAGCATAAATTAAGTAACTGATCATTCATTTTTATAATCAATATAATAATATTGATATTGCATAAATTAAGTAAGTGATCATTCATTTTTATAATCACATCAATCAATTTTAAAATCAAGTCCAATATAATAAATTACAGAAATTTAGTATACTAATAATATCGATATATACCCATTAATTTAAAGGTTAATTTAATAAGAAGCACTTCAAAACAATCCAATATTTTTCGCTCACCCTTTTTTTATTTTTTTTATTAATACTCTAAAAATAAACATTGAAATATAATAATTGAAAAAAAATATATTTCAAAAAATATATTATTAAGTAGCTATATAATGAGAATTTGATAATTATTAAATATCTTCAGATTTTTTTAACGTATATGCGCTTTCATTTGTATATTTTAAGTATATAAAGCACCTCATCTATACATAATATGGCAAGATCTATCGGTCGATCGCAACCATAAAATATTTATATGAGGTCAGGTTAGCGGTCCGATTAGGGAGGTTTGATAGGGGGGGGGGGCAGTTCTATATATAATATATCTCATATATTATCTATAAATAATAAAGAGGAATTATTTTTTAATATATTGACGATTGGTCAATGTCCAGGAGCCATCTGGTACAATTTTGGGATCAATCCGGTCAAAGGTCAATGTTGAGGTCAATTATAACTCAATAACTCAAAATACGTCAACCAAATTGCCTGAAATTTGGTTGGACGATTGGTCAATATCTAGGAACGATTTGGTAAGTTTTTGGGAGCGATCGGGTCAAATGTCAGAGTCATTTATAACTCAAAACGTGACGATTGGTCCAGATCCAGCAAATAACTGATTGGTTATATTTTGGGAGCAATGGAATTAAAGTTTAATTGTCAAGGTCAAGGTCAATTATAACTCAATAGCTCAAAAGTATTCAATCGAATTCCCTAAAATTTGGTGGGACTATTGATTAATATCCAGGAACTAGTTTATTAGACTTTGGGAACGAACAGGTCAAAGATGAAGGTCAAGGTTATTAATTATGGCGGCGAAAGTATGCGCTCTATGAGTGCTTTTTATCTAGTTTTATATTTAATGTCCCTAATATTTTTTATATATAATGTACCTCCTAAATATTAATATATAATTAATACACGTCTCTTAAATTTTCAACACAGTGAATTAATGTGAAGATAAATTAATGTTATGGTTTGTTTTATTATGTCACTATAAACAATTTGATTAAATATTTTAACAAGGGATTATTTTATCATTAACTAAATTAAAGTACAATTAATTAAAATAGCTTTAATTTTTTTTGCATATGGTTTGTTTCTTTTAATACAATTATATTTACAATAACTCTCTCAGTCTTCGGTGAAAGCAACACCAACAGTAATCTTATTTCCCCCTCAAAACCCCAACAGTAATCTTATTTTCCCCTCAAAACCCAAACAGTAATCTTATTTTCCCCTCAAAACCCCAACAGTAATCTTATTTTCCCCTCAAAACCCAAACAGTAATCTTATTTTCCCCTCAAAACCCAAACAGTAATCTTATTTTCCCTTCAAAACCCCAAACAGTAATCTTATTTTCCCCTCAAAACCCAAACAGTAATCTTATTTTCCCCTCAAAACCCAAACAGTAATCTTATTTTCCCCTCAAAACCCAAACAGTAATCTTATTTTCCCTTCAAAACCCCAAACAGTAATCTTATTTTCCCCTCAAAACCCCAACAGTAATCTTATTTTCCCCTCAAAACCCAAACAGTAATCTTAGTTCCCCCTCAAAACCCCAACAGTAATCTTATTTTCCCCTCAAAACCCAAACATTAATCTTATTTTCCCCTCAAAACCCAAACAGTAATCTTATTTTCCCCTCAAAACCCAAACAGTAATCTTATTTTCCCCTCAAAACCCAAACATTAATCTTATTTTCCCCTCAAAACCCAAACAGTAATCTTATTTTCCCCTCAAAACCCAAACAGTAATCTTATTTTCCCCTCAAAACCCAAACATTAATCTTATTTTCCCCTCAAAACCCAAACAGTAATCTTATTTTCCCCTCAAAACCCCAACAGTAATCTTATTTTCCCCTCAAAACCCAAACATTAATCTTATTTTCCCCTCAAAACCCAAACAGTAATCTTATTTTCCCCTCAAAACCCAAACAGTAATCTTATTTTCCCCTCAAAACCCAAACAGTAATCTTATTTTCCCCTCAAAACCCAAACAGTAATCTTATTTTCCCTTCAAAACCCCAAACAGTAATCTTATTTTCCCCTCAAAACCCAAACAGTAATCTTATTTTCCCCTCAAAACCCAAACAGTAATCTTATTTTCCCTTCAAAACCCCAAACAGTAATCTTATTTTCCCCTCAAAACCCAAACAGTAATCTTATTTTCCCCTCAAAACCCAAACAGTAATCTTATTTTCCCTTCAAAACCCCAAACAGTAATCTTATTTTCCCCTCAAAACCCAAACAGTAATCTTATTTTCCCCTCAAAACCCAAACAGTAATCTTATTTTCCCTTCAAAACCCCAAACAGTAATCTTATTTTCCCCTCAAAACCCAAACAGTAATCTTATTTTCCCCTCAAAACCCAAACAGTAATCTTATTTTCCCCTCAAAACCCAAACAGTAATCTTATTTTCCCCTCAAAACCCAAACAGTAATCTTATTTTCCCCTCAAAACCCAAACAGTAATCTTATTTTCCCTTCAAAACCCAAACAGTAATCTTATTTTCCCCTCAAAACCCAAACAGTAATCTTATTTTCCCCTCAAAACCCAAACATTAATCTTATTTTCCTTTCAAAACCCAAACAGTAATCTTATTTTCCCCTCAAAACCCAAACAGTAATCTTATTTTCCCCTCAAAACCCAAACATTAATCTTATTTTCCCCTCAAAACCCAAACAGTAATCTTATTTTCCCCTCAAAACCCAAACAGTAATCTTATTTTCCCCTCAAAACCCAAACAGTAATCTTATTTTCCCTTCAAAACCCCAAACAGTAATCTTATTTTCCCCTCAAAACCCAAACAGTAATCTTATTTTCCCCTCAAAACCCAAACAGTAATCTTATTTTCCCCTCAAAACCCAAACAGTAATCTTATTTTCCCCTCAAAACCCAAACAGTAATCTTATTTTCCCCTCATAACCCAAACAGTAATCTTATTTTCCCTTCAAAACCCAAACAGTAATCTTATTTTCCCCTCAAAACCCAAACAGTAATCTTATTTTCCCCTCAAAACCCAAACATTAATCTTATTTTCCTTTCAAAACCCAAACAGTAATCTTATTTTCCCCTCAAAACCCAAACAGTAATCTTATTTTCCCCTCAAAACCCAAACATTAATCTTATTTTCCCCTCAAAACCCAAACAGTAATCTTATTTTCCCCTCAAAACCCAAACAGTAATCTTATTTTCCCCTCAAAACCCAAACATTAATCTTATTTTCCTTTCAAAACCCAAACAGTAATCTTATTTTCCCCTCAAAACCCCAACAGTAATCTTATTTTCCCCTCAAAACCCAAACAGTAATCTTATTTTCCCTTCAAAACCCCAAACAGTAATCTTATTTTCCCCTCAAAACCCAAACAGTAATCTTATTTTCCCTTCAAAACCCCAAACAGTAATCTTATTTTCCCCTCAAAACCCAAACAGTAATCTTATTTTCCCTTCAAACCCCAACAGTAATCTTATATTCCCCTTCAAACCTCAACAGTAATCTTATTTTCCCTTCAAAACCCCAAACAGTAATCTTATTTTCCACTCAAATCCCAACAGTAATATTATTTTCCCTTCAAGCCCCATAGCAATCCCACCTTGTTCTCCTAACCCCATTAAATCCCTAATACCCTAATAACAATACCCCCCCCCCCTCCCTAATACTTCCCTCCTAACTTCGGGTTTCATCCATCACCGATTTACCATTAATCAGAGCGAGGGTTCATAATTCTTCGAAACCTATTTAGTAGACAGCACCATTGTGATAAATTATCCCCACAACTTTTCCTTATGTATTTATCAAAATTAATATACGGGCATTAAGGTAAGATAATGCGGTATAATATCTCTCTTGGATTTGGTCTCTATGCATATACTTTATCATGCCAAATATTAGGGAAAATTAATGGGTATTAAATATGATAATCATTTCGACATGATATGCGTGATTTATCACGGGGAATTTATCATCAATTAATCTATCAAAAGTTATTGATTTTCTTATGCCTTTATACGCATATCGATTCAAGTCAATCTGCTTATTTTATAGAGTTAGTTTGCCATGTTACCAATAAGATTTATTTGTTTCATTTAAATATCACACCAACTATAAATTATTATAATTTAAAGAGATCGATAACAGATATGTTTAAGATGCATATTTTATATTGTCGTCTAACGACCTAATTTCATTCCTGTATCGTTTTTAAACTATTTCATTTAATTAAAACTATTTCAATGAATTTTGCGAAAGTTTTTTCACACGTTCAAATTTGTTCATCAATAGAGCAAAGAATGAGAAAGATGTACCTACTCCACAATATCAAAGATAAGCCATGAATACAAATTCCAAGCAGGATGTCAAGGATAGGTTGTGGAGCATCTTGCCATTGATTGCAATAAGTTTGTGCGCTAAGGAGGTGGAGCAGACGGAGGCCAAGAACCTGAGGGTTTGTTTAAAATGCTCTGGAGTGTTAATGAGAAGATCCGTGTGAAGTCTTTGGGAGGCAGTAGAGTGTGGAGAGAGTCTCCACTTCAGAGAAACTCAAAGGATTATCCGCTTGGGGAAGGGTATAGCGTGTACCCTCAGGCCTGGATTTGCTTGATTCATTATCACTCACTCGAAAATAGACAAATAGTTCAGATAGAGGAGGAGAAGCTGTAGAATAGATTAGAAATAGTATGTCTCACAATGTAAGGAATGCCTTGCAGCTGAATTTAAATTTGGGAGAATTTAGGAACACTTTTACCCTAATGTATGAAAATCATTATATCTTTTACTTTTAGTTTTAAAATTAAACTCATACGTTTATAACTTATCATTAAATTTTCCTATATACATTCTATATATCATTAGTTCACCCATATCTGAAATCAAAGACTATAATGTTAGTTGATCAATATTTCCCATTAATTTTAGCGAGAGTAATTACTAGGCAGATCGAAACCTTAGACACTATGTTTTCAGTCTATTATTCTGAAATATAAAATATTATAATAGTATCTAAAGAAGGTGTTTGTAATTCTATGAATTAGCCATGAATTTAACTTCAGATATCCAAAGATTCTGAAAGTTTCTAAGCTTCCTAAGCTTCCTCATAGCAGTGTAGCTTTGGTCGATAGAGAGTACGGTCTTGATATTGGACCTGCAGTTATTATGGTGGTCAGTATTAGCATTATTGTTTATGTTATTGTTATGGTTAGTGTTATGGTCGTTAGGTCTCTTTAATATTGATCACCAAGATTTTTAGGATACATAACGGCGACGGAATTGCATTTGCTCTCTTCATAGTGACTTCATTGCTAAGATGCAGGCTTTGAAAGTACATAAGATATTATTTTGGTCTGTTTGGATCACTTGAGACATTTTAGATATCGAGACAATAGAGAAAAAGTTCGAGAATACAAGAGCTTGGATTTAGTAATAATATCTACTCAAAATTGAAATTTGACTAAAAGTGATAAGAGTGTAATTAAATATGGTAAGTAAAGGGACGTTCACACGTAGGTTTCATGGATAACAACTAAAATAAATAATTATTATATCGTTTTTTCTTATATTCTCTTGGAAATAGTAGGAGGAGCTTAGCAAAAAGTCTGGTGGAAAGACTTAAAAAACCCTACGTGTGTACGGCCCTTTACAGTTTTATCGAACTCTTTGTACAGTGAAACCAATTCCTCTCAGTTAAAAGACTCTTGGTAGTTGAAAGACATCTCACTATGGGTAATTTATTTTAAATTTCTCATCCTGTTTTTGGTCACATAACTCCCTTTTTTCTATTCATTTTAAATCCTTGTGCACGACCTCAAATTCTTCCACTTTATATACGCCTCCCTCCCTTCAGTTTCTTTCACCCCCTTCATGTCCCTTCAGCCGATTAGCGTTTGAATGAAGACTGAAGTGAGTGAAGCATGCAAGAGTGGTCCTTTCTAACCTCATTAGGCGACAAATCCTCAAATGACTCCACAAAAATGAGCCGCATCGCTTTTACTCTGTGAATGAAGTGGCACACAGACTTAGTCTCAGAGAAGCTTTTGGTGTTCACTGATCTGCAGTCACTGCTAATGGCGTGTCGGCATCTGTTACTTTCCTGAAAAAAACATTCTGAGGTCTGTGAAGCTGGTGATCCGATGCTGAATCTAATACGCCTCTGCTCTTTGATCATCTGTCTAATGTTGGAGAGCATTTCAACGGTTGTGGAGAAGTGCCTGCCTTTAAAACACTTCATTGGCAATTACATTCGAGTGTGTTTTCCAAGCCTAGATTGAGCTATCAGAATGCGTCATCCTGTAACGTCCTTTGCTTTTGATGATCGACATTTTTCGAATAGATTTGCATATGTTCAAAAAATACTCCAAACCTAAAGGCCAAAATATGAAAAGTCTAAATTCGTTTTAAACTTGATTACAATGTTCAATTATACCAACTAAACAAATTTAACATTCTCTTAGTGTTGTTGTGACAAAGAAAAATTACATAATTGAATAATATTTAACACATCTATATCACATAACGTTGTTAATCTAATAAAGTACTTTTATGAATATTTTTCTATACATATACCTCAATAAATATACAATGAATAATTGGGGTAAAATATCTACAAAATGGCAACTGTTGTAATTTTCCAATCTTCAAATTATTATTTTATCACTAATAGCTATTTTATTCTTCATTATTTTTCGCACGTTTATCCTATTCTTATAAATTGCCTCACTGATTAAAATACACCAATGACTTATTATTGCATCTTGGTCGATGGCATTACTTTTAATTGCAATTAACTAGGTCAGCACATGAAGAAGCAGTGAACTGAAAGAGTGGTGATCATTTCTCTTGGTCAGCAGACTGATCATTGATCTGATAGATCATTGATCACCTAGGTTGTTGCAGATCATTGATCACCTAGTTAGTTGCAGATCATTGATCACCTAGGTTGTTGCAGATCATTGATCACCTAGTTAGTTGCAGATCATTGATCACCTAGTTAGTTGCAGATCATTGATCACCTAGTTAGTTGCAGATCATTGATCACCTAGTTAGTTGCAGATCATTGATCACCTAGTTAGTTGCAGATCATTGATCACCTAGTTAGTTGCAGATCATTGATCACCTAGTTAGTTGCAGATCATTGATCACCTAGTTAGTTGCAGATCATTGATCACCTAGTTAGTTGCAGATCATTGATCACCTAGTTAGTTGCAGATCATTGATCACCTAGTTAGTTGCAGATCATTGATCACCTAGTTAGTTGCAGATCATTGATCACCTAGTTAGCTTCTTTGGCTAATGACTGCCCTGTAAATATCGCTGATGACTGGTCATTATTTTTCATTGGGTTATGTGGCTGCCTAATGCTCTGTAAATACCCTCTGTTTGTTGTTAATTGATAAACTCTCGCCTTCCCATTTGTCAAGTAATTACCACCCTATTGTCTTTAAGAGATAAAATACTATATTTGTTTTAGTGTTATTTGCTATCGACTAGAAAAGTCAGCCATTCATATATGCTAACTATTGTATTTCATCACTTGGCATTAATTCATATCATCATAGTCAAACAGATTCAAATTTGATAATTCATTTTTTTGTGATTGTTACCAGCTTATTGGTATTTTTTGAATATGTAAACTATATATTGTTTGAATTATTCATATAAATATATTAATCTGAAAAATAATCACCATTGAATAAACCAATTTTAAACCTGAAATTATTTATCATATTGCCTTGTTATTTATCATAATGGCTTGTTATTTATCATAATGCCTGTTATATATCATAATGGCTTGTTATTTATCATATTGCCCTGTTATTTATCATAATGGCTTGTTATTTATCATAATGGCTTGTTATTTATCATAATGCCTGTTATATATCATAATGGCTTGTTATTTATCATATTGCCCTGTTATTTATCATAATGGCTTGTTATTTATCATAATGGCTTGTTATTTATCATAATGCCTGTTATATATCATAATGGCTTGTTATTTATCATATTGCCCTGTTATTTATCATAATGGCTTGTTATTTATCATAATGCCTGTTATATATCATAATGGCTTGTTATTTATCATATTGCCTTGTTATTTATCATATTGCCTTGTTATTTATCATATTGCCTTGTTATTTATCATATTGCCTTGTTATTTATCATATTGCCCTGTTATTTATCATAATGGCTTGTTATTTATCATAATGCCTTGTTATTTATCATAATGGCTTGTTATTTATCATAATGGCTTGTTATTTATCACAATGCCTGTTATATATCATAATGGCTTGTTATTTATCATATTGCCTTGTTATTTATCATATTGCCTTGTTATTTATCATAATGGCATGATATTTATCATAATGCCTGTTATTTATCATATTGCCTGGTTATTTATCATAATGGCTTGTTATTTATCATAATGGCTTGTTATTTATCATAATGCCTGTTATATATCATAATGGCTTGTTATTTATCATATTGCCCTGTTATTTATCATAATGGCTTGTTATTTATCATAATGCCTGTTATATATCATAATGGCTTGTTATTTATCATATTGCCTTGTTATTTATCATATTGCCTTGTTATTTATCATAATGGCATGTTATTTATCATAATGCTTGTTATTTATCATATTGCCTTGTTATTTATCATAATGGCTTGTTATTTATCATAATGCCTGTTATATATCATAATGGCTTGTTATTTATCATATTGCCTTGTTATTTATCATATTGCCTTGTTATTTATCATAATGGCATGTTATTTATCATAATGCCTGTTATTTATCATGTTGCCTTGTTATTTATCATAATGCCTTGTTATTTATCATAATGGCTTGTTATTTATCATAATGGCTTGTTATTTATCATATTGCCTTGTTATTTATCATATTGCCTTGTTATTTATCATAATGCCTGTTATTTATCATAATGGCTTGTTATTTATCATATTGCCTTGTTATTTATCATATTGCCTTGCTATTTATCATAATGCCTTGTTATTTATTATATTGCCTTGTTATTTATCATATTGCCTGTTATTTATCATAATGGCTTGTTATTTATCATAATGCCTGTTATTTATCATATTGCCTTGTTATTTATCATAATGGCTTGTTATTTATCATAATGGCTTGTTATTTATCATATTGCCCTGTTATTTATCATATTGCCTTGTTATTTATCATAATGCCTGTTATTTATCATATTGCCTTGTTATTTATCATAATGCCTGTTATTTATCATATTGCCTTGTTATTTATCATAATGCCTTGTTATTTATCATATTGCCTTGTTATTTATCATATTGCCTTGTTATTTATCATAATGCCTTGTTATTTATCATAATGCCTGTTATTTATCATATTGCCTTGTTATTTATCATAATGCCTGTTATTTATCATATTGCCTTGTTATTTATCATATTGCCCTGCTATTTATCATATTGCCTTGTTATTTATCATAATGGCTTGTTATTTATCATATTGCCTTGTTATTTATCATAATGGCTTGTTATTTATCATAATGCCTGTTATTTATCATAATGGCTTGTTATTTATCATAATGCCTGTTATTTATCATAATGCCTGTTATATATCATAATGGCTTGTTATTTATCATAATGCCTGTTATATATCATAATGGCTTGTTATTTATCATAATGCCTGTTATTTATCATAATGGCTTGTTATTTATCATAATGCCTGTTATTTATCATAATGGCTTGTTATTTATCATAATGCCTGTTATTTATCATAATGCCTGTTATATATCATAATGGCTTGTTATTTATCATAATGCCTGTTATTTATCATAATGCCTGTTATATATCATAATGGCTTGTTATTCATCATGATGCCTGTTATTTATCATATTGCCTTGTTATTTATCATAATGGCTTGTTATTTATCATAATGGCTTGTTATTTATCATATTGCCCTGTTATTTATCATATTGCCTTGTTATTTATCATAATGCCTGTTATTTATCATATTGCCTTGTTATTTATCATAATGCCTGTTATTTATCATATTGCCTTGTTATTTATCATATTGCCTTGTTATTTATCATAATGCCTGTTATTTATCATATTGCCTTGTTATTTATTATATTGCCTTGTTATTTATCATAATGGCTTGTTATTTATCATATTGCCTTGTTATTTATCATATTGCCTTGTTATTTATCATATTGTCTTGTTATTTATCATATTGCCTTGTTATTTATCATATTGCCCTGTTATTTATCATATTGCCTTGTTATTTATCATAATGCCTTGTTATTTATCATATTGCCTTGTTATTTATCATATTGCCTTGTTATTTATCATAATGCCTGTTATTTATCATAATGGCTTGTTATTTATCATATTGCCTTGTTATTTATCATATTGCCTTGTTATTTATCATATTGCCTTGTTATTTATCATATTGCCTTGTTATTTATCATATTGCCTTGTTATTTATCATATTGCCTTGTTATTTATCATAATGCCTTGTTATTTATCATATTGCCTTGTTATTTATCATATTGCCTTGTTATTTATCATAATGCCTTGTTATTTATCATAATGCCTTGTTATTTATCAT